>OX459106.1:12310531-12874618 GCA_949775045.1 Metridium senile | reverse complement strand
GGTCATTTTTGAGCATTTTGCTTGGGCTATAATCCATCAAAAATCGTCATTTTGGTTCATTTTTGAGCATTTTGATTGGGCTTAAGTCCGCAAAAATATAAATCGTTATTGTGGGTGATTTTTGAACATTTTGAACAGGCTATAATCCATCAAAAATCGTCATTTTGGGTCATTTTTGAGCATTGTGCTTGGGCTATAGTCCGTCAAAAATCGTCATTGTGAGTCATTTTTGAGCATTTTGCTTGGGCTATAATCCATCAAAAATCGTCATTTTGGGTCATTTTTGAGCATTGTGCTTGGGCTATAGTCCGTCAAAAATCGTCATTGTGAGTCATTTTTGAGCATTTTGCTTGGGCTATAATCTATCAAAAATCGTCATTTTGGGTCATTTTGAGCATTGTGCTTGGGCTATAATCCATCAAAAATCGTCATTTTGGGTCATTTTTGAGCATTTTGCTTGGGCTATAATCCATCAAAAATCGTCATTTTGGGTCATTTTTGAGCATTTTGATTGGGCTAAAGTCCGTCAAAAATCGTCATTGTGGGTCATTTTTGAGCATTTTGCTTGGGCTATAATCCATCAAAAATCGTCATTTTGGGTCATTTTTGAGCATTTTGATTGGGCTTAAGTCCGCAAAAATATAAATCGTTATTGTGGGTCATTTTTGAACATTTTGAACAGGCTATAATCCATCAAAAATCGTCATTTTGGGTCATTTTTGAGCATTGTGCTTGGGCTATAGTCCGTCAAAAATCGTCATTGTGAGTCATTTTTGAGCATTTTGCTTGGGCTATAATCTATCAAAAATCGTCATTTTGGGTCATTTTGAGCATTGTGCTTGGGCTATAATCCATCAAAAATCGTCATTTTGGGTCATTTTTGAGCATTTTGCTTGGGCTATAATCCATCAAAAATCGTCATTTTGGGTCATTTTTGAGCATTTTGATTGGGCTAAAGTCCGTCAAAAATCGTCATTGTGGGTCATTTTTGAGCATTTTGCTTGGGCTATAATCCATCAAAAATCGTCATTTTGGGTCATTTTTGAGCATTTTGATTGGGCTTAAGTCCGCAAAAATTTAAATCGTTATTGTGGGTCATTTTTGAACATTTTGAACAGGCTATAATCCATCAAAAATCGTCATTTTGGGTCATTTTTGAGCATTGTGCTTGGGCTATAATCCATCAAAAATCGTCATTTTGGGTCATTTTTGAGCATTTTGCTTGGGCTATAATCCATCAAAAATCGTCATTTTGGGTCATTTTTGAGCATTTTGATTGGGCTTAAGTCCGCAAAAATATAAATCGTTATTGTGGGTCATTTTTGAACATTTTGAACAGGCTATAATCCATCAAAAATCGTCATTTTGGGTCATTTTTGAGCATTGTGCTTGGGCTATAGTCCGTCAAAAATCGTCATTGTGAGTCATTTTTGAGCATTTTGCTTGGGCTATAATCTATCAAAAATCGTCATTTTGGGTCATTTTGAGCATTGTGCTTGGGCTATAATCCATCAAAAATCGTCATTTTGGGTCATTTTTGAGCATTTTGCTTGGGCTATAATCCATCAAAAATCGTCATTTTGGGTCATTTTTGAGCATTTTGATTGGGCTAAAGTCCGTCAAAAATCGTCATTGTGGGTCATTTTTGAGCATTTTGCTTGGGCTATAATCCATCAAAAATCGTCATTTTGGGTCATTTTTGAGCATTTTGATTGGGCTTAAGTCCGCAAAAATTTAAATCGTTATTGTGGGTCATTTTTGAACATTTTGAACAGGCTATAATCCATCAAAAATCGTCATTTTGGGTCATTTTTGAGCATTGTGCTTGGGCTATAATCCATCAAAAATCGTCATTTTGGGTCATTTTTGAGCATTTTGCTTGGGCTATAATCCATCAAAAATCGTCATTTTGGGTCATTTTTGAGCATTTTGATTGGGCTAAGGTCCATCAAAAATCGTCATTTTTGGTCATTTTTGAACATTTTGCATGGGCTATAGTCCATCAAAAATCGTCATTTTGGGTCATTTTGGAACATTTAGCATGGGCTAAAGTCCGTCAAAAATCGTCATATTGGGTCATTTTTGAGCATTTTGCATGGGCTATAATCCATCAAAAATCGTCATTTTGGGTCATTTTTGAGCATTTTGATTGGGCTAAAGTCCGCAAAAATATAAATCGTCATTGTGGGTCATTTTTGAACATTTTGAACAGGCTATAATCCATCAAAATTTGTCTTTTTTGCACATTTTTGCGCATTTAGCTCTGGCTATAGTCCATCGAAAACCTCAATTTTAGGTCATTAAAAATGGTAATTTTTCATCATTTTTGCACATTTTGTATGTGCTATAGTTAATCAAAAATCGTCTTTTTGGGTCATTTTTGAGCTTTTTGCATTGGCTATATAATCCATCAAAAATCGACATTTTCCGTTATTTGTACACATTTTGAACGGGCTATTTCTCAAAACCAGTATTCATTTGGGTCTTGGCTTGATGCTTACTACTGGGACAACGTTGTTTGAAATGGGTGTATACAAAATAAGTTATTACGATACAATGAAAGTTTATTTGACTTTATTGTAAAATCATTATCAAAACTAATTAGTGTTGACAAGCTACAATCATGTGCAAAATACCCTTTATCTTTATTTTATTTTTTTACATGAAAAAATATTTCAATAACACATTTCCCTTCTCCCCTCTCCCCCGAATCATTGTTGAGGTTTTGAGAATGTGGAACGGTTGTCAATTAAAAGACCAATCATCAATGCTCAGGGGGAAGGGGGAAGGGGGGTTTGCACATCAAATTGATTGTTTAACTGATGTTTTAAAATTTAGACAAAAACGTTCATAAAAATGTTACAAAGTCCTAACAAATTTAAACATGATTGTAGCTAATATACAGTTTTTTCAGAAAATGTTGACGGGGTGAATTGCATTCGGCGATTATACGATCGAAAGGAACTCTGGGTCTTTGATATTTATTATTTATGTACCTTTAGTTCAAGAAAAAGTATATACCTTTCCCGAATTTGCTTGGATGATCACAAGACAAAGGTTCCAAGTCGAGACTGAACTTGATTCTTTTATTTATCAAGGCCAACCTCGACTTGAAACCATTGTTTTGTAGAAAGGCTTGAATGCGTAACCACAATTCATTTCGGTCGTGCAATCTCCGCTCACGGTTTAATCCGTCAACCCTTTTTGAAATAAATGGGATAAATATTTCGAGATTAATTAATTATAAAAAAATATCAAATTTTTATTTTTGAAATAAGTGTATACGATCAATATTTCGAGATTAATTAAAAAAATAGAAAAAAATGTTATTTAATGGTGCGTCCTCTCTCAATCTCAAATATTGCAAAAAATATTTAAAAAAATTGGAACTTCTGGGGTTAGGCTTTGGGGAACCCTACTGACCTTAAGCCAGTAATATTGCGACCATGTCAACAGAGCACATGCATGATCCTTGCCATCTAGAAGCAAACAATTTCACTTGTGATGTCGCTCCAGCAGCCAATCAGATCGCTTGAAATTTTAGTGTTTCCCAAAGCTTTTGAATTTTGGTGAGAAAGCTGAGAAGGGTCTGGGTATGAGGATGTTTATTTGTTTAGAAAAGATCGATCACGAGGTCCCATTGTACTTTTGCGTACTTAAACTTAGGTATTAACCTAATGGTGCTTTTATCAGATTAATGTGCTTTTCGTTGAATCTTGATTCTACTTCTTGTTCTTGTCAGGTTCGTCAGCTAAAATAGTAAATTTAAATGAATTAAGTATTGTGTTTTGTGTTTGTTGCTTTTTTCCTTTTAATTATTATTAATTTTGCTTCAATTTTAACTATAAGTTGATTGGATTTTTTTTCTGTATGTCTGCTTGTTTGTCGCTTTATTGTTTGTTTATCTGTCAGTCTGTTTTTAATTTGTATGTTTGTCTGTCTGCTTGCTTGCTTGCTTGCTTGCTTGCTTGCTTGCTTGCTTGCTAGATTTTTTTTGTTTGATTGCGTGCTTGTTTGTTTGTGTCTTTTATATGTGTGTGTGTTTTCAATTATGCTAGTTAGTAGGTCGGTTGGTTGGTTTGTTGTTTGTTCGTTAGTTCGTTCGTTTATTTGTCTGTTTGCTTGCTTGTTTGACTGATATGTCTGCCTGTCTGTATGCCTTTGTTTTGTTCAATATTAATTTATTTATATCAAACCGTAACTAACCTATGTAATCATCCAGTTTCGCGATGAGGTCTTTGGCACGCATGCGTGTTTCAGCAACATCTCTTTTCACCTTGATAACCTCCGGGTCACGTGAATTCTCAAGATTTTGCGCAGTGTGGTCAACTCTTTTCATCATGGACACGATCTCTCCTAAAAATTAGAAATCATTGTTACTGTTAATGTTTTGGAATCATTTGTCATTTATAGCAATGCCTAAAATATTTTATTGTTTTCCATAAAGAAATAGGCCTATATAGGCCTAAAAATGGTAAAAAAGTTTGTCACCATTTTTAAAAGTTTCTCGAATTAAAACATTGTATTGTATGTTATATAATAAACAGATTAATACATGGGTATTCGCTACGCTCACTCGTGAAATATCGAGTTAAAAACGAGAATTCGAAGTTAAATTCTATATCTTTATATCCACATGTATTAATCTCTATATAAGAAAGAAAAATATTCAATACCCCATAGAATTAAGGTTCCTAACAATCTATATATTCTACTTTACTACGTACTCTTTTTGAATTGGGCATCGTTGGTACTCAGATGAGCCTTTATCAAGGTGGAAGTCTATAAACAAAAGTAATTAGAATAAAACGGAAAGAAATAATGTGGAATAGCATAGAATAGCATAGAATGGGATGGGATGGGATGGGATGGGATGGGATGGGATGGGATGGGATGGGATGGGATGGGATGGGATGGAAAGTAATATATCAAACACGAGAAAGAGTGTTTCATCAGGTTTTCAAACATCGAAAAATGGGTTCAAAAAACGAGGCGCAGCCGAGTTTTTTTGGGCCCATTTTGAGGTGTTTGAAAACCTGATGAATCACTCTTTCGAGTGATATTACTTCTCAAATTATTGGATAATTATTGGAGAAATTCAAAGCGAAGTTGGCTTAATTTTATGCAAGTGTTTCATAAGATTTCAAACTCCTTCACGCTAGTGATTTTGTCTTTGTTTTCTCTTCATTAATTATTCATGAGTTTAAGAAAGGAAAGGATAGGATAGGATAGGATAGGATAGGATAGGATAGGATAGGATAGGATAGGATAGGATAGGATAGGATAGGATAGGATAGGATAGGATAGGATAGGATAGGATAGGATAGGATAGGATAGGATAGGATAGGATAGGATAGGATAGGATAGGATAGGATAGGAGGGGTAGGATAGGATAGGATAGAAAAGAATATTCTTAGCAAGCTTCAGAGTGTGGACTGTAGCTTTGGTTGCAATATAGCGATGTTTCAAATTGGTGTATAATTGATTATAAGCAGTAATTATAATATTGATATATTAAAATCAGTACTGTTTTTATTCTTTTGCTTACCACATCAATCAAGGCTTTGAAGCTTTCCAGCAATTTCAAAATCAACCTGTAAAACACAATAGCGATTTGATAAATCTAGAATAAGCATTTGAAATATAAATAAACATTTTAACTGAATAGTCAGCAGAATTACCTTAAGAAAAATTTTCCATTGATTGTTGGTCTTGCAGCTAAAAAACATGAAAACAAGTCAGTACATGTATCATTAGATCTCTAGAATTACAAGTACAACTACTACTACATCTACAACTACAGCCATAACTACAACTACTACTACATCTACAACTACAGCCATAACTACAACTACAACTACATCTACAACTACAGCCATAACTACAACTACTACTACATCTACAACTACAGCCATAACTACAACTACTACTACATCTACAACTACAGCCATAACTACAACTACAACTACATCTACAACTACAGCCATAACTACAACTACGACTACGACTACGACTACGACTACGACTACGACTACGACTACGACTACGACTACGACTACGACTACGACTACGACTACGACTACGACTACGACTACGACTACGACTACGACTACGACTACGACTACGACTACGACTACGACTACGACTACGACTACGACTACGACTACGACTACGACTACGACTACGACTACGACTACGACTACGACTACGACTACGACTACGACTACGACTACGACTACGACTACGACTACGACTACGACTACGACTACGACTACGACTACGACTACGACTACGACTACGACTACGACTACGACTACGACTACGACTACGACTACGACTACGACTACGACTACGACTACGACTACGACTACGACTACGACTACGACTACGACTACGACTACGACTACGACTACGACTACGACTACGACTACGACTACGACTACGACTACGACTACGACTACGACTACGACTACGACTCTTACGTGTTGGCGGTTCTGGTTGTGGTGTTGAGTCGGGACCTGGAAAAAAAATATAAATATTGGTTTTAGTTTAAGCCTTTAGGCGAGTACAATTTGAGAAGTTTCAAACATCACAAGTATCTATTGATTACGATTTGAACGAGAAGATCGTACAATTTTACACCAACTACAACTACAACTACAACTTAATGCTGGCAATATTTCTTACGTGTTGGCGGTTCTGGTTGTGGTGTCGTATCGGGACCTGGAAAATAAATATATATGTTGTTTTCAGTGTACAATGTTTTACATTTGATCAAAAAAGTATTATAGTTTGTATGGCAAATCGCACGGTCTTGTGATGTGGTGTTTTGAAACGTTTTCGTAATTAATTAGTTACAACTACAACGTTAATTACAACTACAAGTACGTATACAACTACAACCACAACTATAAACTACAACGGTATGTTGACCATAATTCTTACGTGTTGGCGGTTCTCTTGTTGTAGAGAGCACTGGAAAACAAGAATAATTTTTTTTAATATATAATTTATTACGTTTGATCAAAAATGTTTAGAAGTTTGGTAGGGATATTCACACGCCGCTTGCTCGATTATATGACAATTCAATGGGGGCCGTTGAAATAAATGTTTGGGGGGAGTCATGGGGCGCTACGGGGGCAGTAAATCACTTTCCGCGAGGAAGGGAGCCTACCCACTCCATGCATTATGTACATTAGCTATTTTTAAAAGCCGATGTTCATTTTTTAGCAAAAGCATGATGCATGGGGATAATAATACTCTTTATTACAATAAGCTATATTGCAGCAGACGTGCATCATTTACAGTAATCAAAATAACAAAGGCAATGTAATAAGAATATGGCAAAGAGAGTCAATATATTATATTATAAATATCTAAAAAGGGATCTATTTATAAAGGTTCTTTTTAATTAAAACATTCAGTGTTACTTTCAACATATGCTCATTTGCATGGTAAAAGTGGATTTGTTAGGTATAAAACTCGGTTACGCCTCGAGTTTTTTAACCTGATAAAACAATCATGCAAGCTTGTTTATTAAACTGTACATTATTGAGATACATTAAAGTTGTTCTCTTTACATTTTCACTGAACTGTTTAATTAAACTTTTAATTATAAGGAGGCTCGAAATGGTTTTTTGACCGTGCGCGCAATATTGCCAATTCTACAAGACCCCTCTGACGCGTACAAAATGTATTTTTACTCGGGCTTTCCAAAGGAAACCCGAGTCTTAAAATGGGCTTCAATGTTTTTTTTTTTTTCTTGGGTCGCAAAACGCCGTCTAGTCGTCACCGCGCATGCGTCTGGTCACAGCGCATGCGTGGACTGGCCAATACGAGCACATGGATATTTGATTCGTCGAAGGATTGATTTCTAGGTGGAATATTCTCATATTTTATGCGCTCACTCCACATGATTCGCAGTAGAATTACACTTAAGTTTATGTCGAATGTTTTCGGAAAGGGTCAAATAAGCGAGCCAACTTATTATGATGGAATTTATCGAGAAATCGTCCCTGCTATAATGCTATGGAATTGATTCACAACCAGTTACAAAGGACGAAGCTGTTAAATACTACTGGATATTTAACTGTATTGTAAGCATTCTTAGAGAGTACGATACAGCGCACTAGAAGTGAAGACCACAACAGTTTAATACTTTAGTGATGTTTAGGGTAAATATTTTGCTTCTTGTAATTATTTATTTTATATTTTTGATTAAAATAACGAGTTTATCTGTCAATAGTTTAATTTTATTGACTATACTATTAGCTCATACAAGCTTCAGATCCGCGATTGATTGGCGATTGCCGAGCGCTTAGCTTCTCGGCAAAGAACAACAAACTTATACGCAAATCTTTTAAGTTTAAACTTAATCGCTTCAACCTATTATCTAGCAGTTGAACGATGAAAGTAATAGATAACGTGACCGATTTTAAACTCAAGGTCAAGCTCGACAACAACAAATATAAAACAGCTGAAATCAGCCTCTCTGAAAACTACATCTAACAGCCTAAATTAAATCGCCTCAAATATAACACCAATTGCTTTAGTGACTAGTATCTATCTTGCTTTTTCTTGCGTTTATTTTGCAAGAACAACTTTAATAACACTGTTTCTAGACAGTCTTTGAGCTCGCATGTATCACTGCACGAACCGAACATCGATATCCAGGTAAAAGCATTACAGGCAAGCGGACCACGGACTGAAGGAACGGACCAAACAGAAAAGGAGGACGACCTTTTGCTTCAAATCATTTCAAGCTAATCCAAGAAAATGATTATATAATCGTAATGAAGCCCGAGTTCACGCAGTTATGCGTCTAGTTATTAATAAAAACACAAAGGTTTAGATTTAATAAATCCATTTTAAGAAGAAATCTGTAATGAAAAACCATTTATATCTAGTAAAAATCATTTTTTTAATATTTTAAAGGTTTCGTATTACAGATTTTTTTTTATTTGTCCTCAGTTGCAAGAACAGGTAGGGAACTAGGCATGTACAAGTTCAAAAAAACTTTCACTTAAAGGATTTGGAGATATATATCAGCTTTAATAAAGGAATTTCAGGTCCTTTTTACAGCGGTCTGCTGTTGTCATGACAACGTCAAACGCAATAATTTAACACAAATTGATATCCTAGATCCATAAGCTTTAAAATGATATATCGGTTAACTGTGTAGTTTCACAATAATGCTGCATAACATGCAATATAAAGTAGGTATATAGTAGATATATACAGAAACCACTTCGAGCCTCGTTAAGGGTTCTTTAAGCATATAGTCAATACAATTAACACTGTCCATCAAAAACACATTAACACTAAAACAATGTCACGTGATACCACACAATTGTGCTCTAAATGCTCGATACTAGCATAAATTGTGAGCATATATTCCATAATTCTTATTCAATGTTTACTGTTACTCATTATACAGTTGAACACTGAAACTTCAACTGCAAAAAAGAAATAAACAAAAAATCACGTGTCACTTGTTGCTGTGTTAATCTCTATTTTACATGGACAACGTTTATGGCATTGCCTGTATATATCTATTTATTAATTGTCACATGTTGCTGTGTTAATCTCTATTTTACTTCGACAACGTTTATGACATTGACTGTATATCTATTTATTAATTGTCACTTGTTGCTGTGTTAATCTCTATTTTACTTGGACAACGTTTATGACATTGACTGTATATCTATTTATTAATTGTCACTTGTTGCTGTGTTAATCTCTAGCTATTTTACGTGGACAATGCGTATGACATTGACTGTATACGATACATACCTATTCTGTTACAATAATCTCTCTGGCAACAATTCATTGAACAATAAGTGACGATGCCCTGTCTCAATGCCTTAGAACACTGATTTTGACAAACTTTAAATGATTTGAGGCACCCAGCGACGTAATAACTTCGACCAGAACTTTTAAGGGTAAAACGACCATAAACACACACAGCATTTGAAACTAAGCATTTCATAGTCCTTATCGAACATTTACGGGGTGAAGAAGAGCGGCTGCAACTGTAGCATGTAAGTGGAGGAACTATAAATAAACAAATATATCAATATTTAATCAATCAATTAATCATAACAGGTACAAAGGACTCGAATTACATATTTATTTTTTAGACTGCTCATGGACGCTCTTGGCTTATTGTTCTACCGTGAATTGCGGATTCTTTGATTCGATTGGTTTAAAAATGACATGCCTATCTTGTGATTGGCTGTTTTTAAAAACGATGCAAGATTTCAAAATGATGCAATCAATGCTCCAAAATAGTGCAATAAATGTTATAATTGCACACCTTTAAGCCAATCAGATAGCAGGATTTGCTAGTGATTACAAATTGGATATGATTATTATAGTTATCGTCTTAAACTTTCAATTGTTTTACATTGTTAGATTTTGCTTCGATGTAATGGCCCGGCTACCTTTCCAGATGGCGCAGGAAACTGCGAAGGAGACTATTATTAAACACATAATCAAATTCTTGGTGGCAGTAAATGCTTATTTGGTGTTCTGGTAGTATTCTAGTATTATTCTCTGTTATATTTTGTTATTCTTTTGTATATCTGGTATACTCACATAAAGTAGGCCTTGGTGTACTTGGTCCTGGAAAATAACACAAAGATTCATATATTATCAAAAAGAGTTCAAGACAGAAGGGGACCTACCATACTGGCATTGATTTCCATGATAGCCATTGTAACAGTTGCAGAATGATAGTCCCCTATTCGAACAAACTGGCGATCCTCCATTGTAGCAATAACATGGCAATGCTGGAGAATGGAAAGAAAAATGTTAATTTCTAATTTGTGAAATACAAAAAACTTCCGAATCCTTGATTAGGCCTGAATCGAGTATAAAATACCAATAGAAGTAGCTGAATATCAGTAACAGTCTAGTCAAATTAAAGTCTCTTGTTTTTGCACTGGTTCCAACCCGTTAGAACCAGGCCAAAAATAAGAGACTTTGTATGGAGAAAATTTTACATTCAAAAAATCATATCTCAGCCGTTTCACACTCAAATGATCCCACATTTTCGGGCAGCCTATTTTTTGACTAGCATTCTATGATGAAAATTATTTGAATAGTAAAAAATAAAAAAATTAAAAATTGTGACGTCACACTTCGGTACTCTACTAGTGTTTGATCGCAAGGAAATTTACATCATTTCAACAGAAACTAAGGCGATATTTAAAATAGTTTATCGTAAAAGTACTGTGATATATCGTTATTGTTATATATATATATATATACTTACACGAAATAGGGGATGGACTTGCTGTAAAGCAAAGCAAAGAATCGTTCAATAAATCAATAAAGGATGTCATATTACTATTTATATCCATCTGGGGCCGGTTGTACGAAGGGTGAATAGCGCTATCCACCGGATAAATCCTTATTCAGCGGATAAAATCTATAAAAATCTATGCAGTGGATAATTTTTATCCGCGGATAACTTTATCCACCCTTCGTACAACCCGCCCCTGTAATTTACTCGCAGTTTAAACACTGATGATGGCGTGCGCCGAAACATGCCGTTCTGGAAAAAATAAACCTTTTAGGTTGAAAACCATTGTCTTTTTTATAAAATTATCTCATTTTGTAATCACTAGCAAATTCTGCAATGTGATTGGCTAAAAAGTATGCAGTTAGAGCATTAATTTCACTATTTTGGATCATTATATATCATCATTTTTGTCGTCATTTTTTAACCAATCACATCATAGAATCAAATAAGCCATTTGTATGTAACTATTGAAAAAAAAAAGAAAATTAACACGTCATTTTAACGGAAAAAAACTCTTTTGTTAAGCTCTTTTGGAGAAGAAAAGTCGTCAAAAACAATTAACATGACTTTCCACTGATGTGGATATATTCAAAGTATCTTTTTCAAGGACATGCATGCTTCAGCAAACCAACAAATACAAAATTGATTTCACCGAAAACCAATGGAAAAGCATTCGAATTCCATATTTATTTTTTAGACTGTTCATGGATACTCTTGGCTTATTGTTTGACTGTGAATTGAGTCTTTGATATCGACCGGTGATTCGTTACAAATGACATGTCAGTCTTCTGCATGATTGGCTGTTTTTAAAAACGATGCAAGATTTCAAAATTATTTATTTTTATTTTATTTTTTATTAATGATCCAAAATGGTGCAATTATTGCTAAAATTGCACACCTTTATGCCAATCATATTACAGGATTTGCTAGTGATTACAAAATCGATAAGATTTTGATAGTTATCTTCTAAAACTCATGAATAATTAATGAAGAGAAAACAAAGACAAAATCACTAGCGTGAAGGAGTTTAAAAACCTATGAAACACTTGCATAAAATTAAGCCAACTTCGCTTTGAATTTCTCCAATAATTATCCAATAATTTGAGAAGTAATATCCAACACTCGAATGAGTGATTCATCAGGTTTTCAAACATCTCAAAATGGGCCAAAAAAAACTCGGCTGCGCCTCGTTTTTTCAACCCATTTTTCGGTGTTTGAAAACCTGATGAAACACTCTTTCCGTGTTTGATATATTACGTCTTAAACTTTGTTTTACATCGTTAGATTATGCTTCGATGTAATGGCCCGGCTACCTTTCAAGATGGCACAGGAAACTGCGAAGGAGACTATTATTAAACACATAATCAAATTCTTGGTGGCAGAAAATGCTTATTTGGTGTTCTGGTAGTATTCTGGTATTATTCTCTGTTATATTTTGTTATTCTTTTGTATATCTGGTATACTCACGCAAAGAAGGCCTTGGTGTACTTGGTCCTGGAAAATAACACAAAGATCCATATATTATCAAAAAGAGTTCAAGAAATTGTAAATGCAGAAGGCGACCTACCATACTGGCATTGATTTCCATGATAGCCATTGTAACAGTTGCAGAATGATAGTCCCCTATTCGAACAAACTGGCGATCCTCCATTGTAGCAATAACATGGCAATGCTGGAGAATGGAAAGAAAAAATGTTAATTTCCAATTTGTTAAATACAAGAAAACTCTCGAACCCATGATTAGCCGGCCTGAATCGAGTATAAAATACCAATAGAAGCAGCTGAATATCAGGAAAGAAAATTATTGAAACAGAAAAGTTTTTAGTTTTGATTTAAATGAGATGATGTTATCAGTGTTTCTAATGTCTTGGGGAAATGTGTTCCAAAGTTTAGGGGCTGATCATGAGATTGAAAAAGCCCTGTCCCCATAAGTTGCAGTGTCTGAATTCGATGTAAAATAGTAAGTTCTGTCTAGAGGATCTTAGGGAGCGAGCTGGTTTATAAGGAGTTAGTAGGCTGGAGATGTAGTCTTGGGCTATGCCATTCAGGGCCTTGTAGGTAATAAGTAGGATCTTGTAGTTAATTCTTAGATTGATAGGTAGCCAGTGAAGTTTTCGAAGTATTGGAGTAATATGTTCTGATTACGAGTCAAGCTGCAGTGTTCTGTATTCGCTGTAGTTTAGAAATTTCAGTGTCAGGGAGGCCAAATAAGATGCTGTTGCAGGAATCAAGTCGGGAGGTGTAAAAGGCATGCACTAGTTTTTCGCAGTGTTATTGATTTAGATAGTTTCGAATTCTGCCAATGTTGCCAATTGCGAAGGATGCTGCTTTACAGGTGTTGTTAATATGTGTATTCATTTTGAAGTGACTGTCTAAGGCGATGCGAAGGTCTCGGGCAACTGGAACTGGTGTTATAATCGAGTCATCAATAAAGATACCATACATTAACTCGTGGTGCTATTTAAAATAGTTTATCGTAAAAGTACTGTGATATATTGCTACAGTTATATATATATATACTTACACGAAATAGGGGATGGACTTGCTGTAAAACAAAGAAAAGAATCGTTCAATCAATCAATAAATTATGTCATATTACTATTTATATCCATTTTAATTGTAATCACTAGCAAATTCTGCAATCTGATTGGTTTAAAAGTTAAAGAATCAATTTCACTATTTTGGATCATTATAGTTTCATGCATTTTTGTCGTCATTTTTTAATCAATCACATCATTATCAAAGAAGTTATTTTGATGTAACTATTGGAGAGAAAAAAACACGTCATTTTAATGGAAAAACTCTTTTGTTAAGCTCTTTTGGAGAAGAAAAGACAAAAAATGACATGTCTGACTTGTGATTGTCTGTTTTTAAAAACGATGCAAGATTTCAAAATGATGCAATCAATGCTCCAAAATAGTGCAATTAATGTTATAATTGCACACCTTTAAGCCAATCAGATAGCAGGATTTGCTAGTGATTACAAATTGGATACGATTATTATAGTTATCGTCTTAAACTTTGTTTTACATTGTTAGATTTTGCTTCGATGTAATGGCCCGGCTACCTTTCCAGATGGCGCAGGAAACTGTGAGGGAGACTGTTATTCACACATAATCAAGTTCTTGGTGGCAGTAAATGCTTATTTGGTGTTCTTGTAGTATTCTAGTATTATTCTCTGTTATATTTTGTTATTCTTTTGTATATCTGGTATACTCACGCAAAGAAGGCCTTGGTGTACTTGGTCCTGGAAAATAACACAAATATTCATATATTATCCAAAAGAGTTCAAGACATTGTAAATGCAGAAGGCGACCTACCATACTGGCATTGATTTCCATGATAACCATTGTAACAGTTGCAGAATGATAGTCTCCCATTTGGACAAACTGGCGATCCCCCATTTAAGCAATAACATAGCAATGCTTGACAATGGAAAGAAATGAAAAAAAAAAAAAAAAATGTTAATATCCAATTTGTTGAATAAAAGACATTTTTCGAATCCATGATTGGATCGAGTAAAACTACTAAGGAGTATTTCTACTAATTCCTTATAGTGGTTTGATAGGTTTAAAGGTGAGAAAAAACGAGAGTGGCATGAGTGGCATGAGTGGCCTAGCGGTGAGAGCGCTGGCCTTTCACCACTGTAACCTGAGTTCGATTACCGGCTCGGGCGACAAGTTAATAGAGTTTGTTTGATGTGTTGTTCTCTTTCATGACACGAGGCTTTTTCTCCGGGCTATCCGGTTTTCCTCCCTCCGCCAAAATCAACATGTGAGCAGAGTTGTGTGTTGTAAATATGGAATGTAGTGATAGTGAGTGTAAGTGAGCCTAACGGAAGAACACTGACGGGGAGTGATGGTTGTAAAATAGTTTTTAGTTTTTAAGTAAAAATTCGAGTAAAAAGACGAATTTTTTCATAAAACAAATTTTCTAAAAGCGATCGACATGAGATTGTGTAAGATTTAATATTTGAAAATAGGAAGGAATAGTAACTTATGCTCAATGATTTCACTGTACGATAGGGTAAATGGGCGATTACAATTTTCTCTGCAACTTGTCTCGCATGCAACGGCGACACTAGTTGCACGAAGCACTGCAGCGTGTAACCATAAATAATAGTTAATATTAACTATGGTACGCGTAACCTACGGCGCAATTTGAAAAAATGTTGCGAGACGAGTTGCAGCAATCGTTGCGAAAAGTAGAATTGGTTTCTTCTTTTCGAGCAGCGATTGCGTCTCAGTGGCACTGTGCAGGCACAAACTCTGCATTTTGTCCTGCAATTTTCTTGCTCGTTGCTAGACAAGTTGCCGAGAAAATTGCACCGTGTAATTGCGCCTTAAGAATGAATAATTGTTTCATAGAACAAATTTTCTAAAACCGACATGGGATTGTGGACGATTCATTTATTGACAACAAGAAGGGATATTAACATTTGCTAAATGTTCAACTATAGGATATTGGTCCTTTTTATACCTGGTTCAACATCGTATTCCTCTTTCTCGTCTACTGGGTCGTGTTCCTTGTTTCTTATATCATCAAGTTCCTCTTGGAATGTGTCATCTGTAAAAATAAGTATTAATATGGGAAAGACATTCATTGTTCTATTTTTACCAAAGAATCAAACAAGAAATCGCTTTGCTGGTTAACAAAGAAGTACTATCTATTAACGCATTTCGTTTGCAGTAAAACGTCTCACAAAAGTTGTGGGCATAGTTCTTGTTTCTACTTCAAGTCAACCAGCATGAATATGGCTCCAAAACCGTGTCTGCATTTTTTTATATATTTTTTCAGTACTTTCTATTTTGTTTTAGTTTAAAAGGCTTTCCACATGTGTGGGAGACCACAACAACAGAGCTCGGCTCCAAAAATGAGTGGCTTTCAACATCCTAAAAATAATGGCAATCGCACAGTGATCAAATATCATCTAATTTGCATTCATAATTCATGAGAAATTGACAGAAGAAACCATAGCCGTGAAGGAACGTTCTAGTTTTAGATACAAAATTGTCCTGATTTGCATATTAAGTTTAAATTTAAATTTTCTTGGTCAGATTTGCTTTTATCTTGACAATATTTTAGTGAAATATGAAAGAACTAAAGTTGGACTTTTTAAGTACTACAGTGGTACCTCTATTAAGCAGTTACCCTTTGGACTTTCCAAAGTGTCCGCTTAATAGAGGTTGGCCGGAATAAAGGTATAGAATACTAGGAATAGATGTGGGACTTTTAATTGTGGCCGCCTCATAAAGGGTGACTGCTTAAGGTGTTTCCAAGTAGTTTTTTATTGACCACACTTCCCAGAGGGTCCTGAAGGGGTAAATTGGGAATTGGGATTTGCCTTTTTTCGAGGCTGGGAATTGGGATTTGCCCATTGGGATTGGGATTTGTCCATTGGGATTGGGATTTGTCCATAGGATTTGGCTATTTCTTGTCCATTCGTTTTCTCTTTAGATGCTAAAATAATGTTTTAAATTGAGTAATTTGCAACATTTTACGTCGTTTTAGTAGACTAGAAGAGAAAATCGAACTATCTTGGGCTTCCTGAGGTTAGTATTCAATTTGGGCTTCCTGTGGTTAATGTTTGGGCTTCCTGTGTTAATGTTTGGGCTTCCTGTGGTAATTGGGATTTTGATAAAAAATTGATTGGGAATTGGGATTGGATACCCCCCTTCAGGACCCTCTTCCCATTTTCATTTAGCGAGATGATCAACTTTCCCTTGTCTGATCAATATATATTTTGCACCAGATACAGAGCATAGATGATATATTACCGTTGTCAGATATTTCGTTTGATTGGACTTTGTTAAATGAAGCAGCTAGGCACACAATCTGTAAAAAAAGTAAAATACAATTGAATAAAAGAAGACGTATTCTCCTTTTGAAACTCAATGTATTATTACTATGAGGCTGAATTTACTTTAGACGACGGCATTATCGACGTTGTGCAAGTCAGCGGACATACGGTATTCCCAAAAGAAAAATTGAGCACACCTAAATTTAATTAGTTGATCATGAAGGAAGGAAGGAAGGAAGGAAGGAAGGAAGGAAGGAAGGAAGGAAGGAAGGAAGGAAGGAAGGAAGGAAGGAAGGAAGGAAGGAAGCAAGGAAGGAAGGAAGCAAGGAAGCAAGCAAGCAAGCAAGCAAGCAAGCAAGCAAGCAAGCAAGCAAGCAAGCAAGCAAGCAAGCAAGCAAGCAAGCAAGCAAGCAAGCAAGCAAGCAAGCAAGCAAGCAAGCAAGCAAGCAAGCAAGCAAGCAAGCAAGCAAGCAAGCAAGCAAGCAAGCAAGCAAGCAAGCAAGGAAGCAAGCAAGCAAGGAATAAACTTGATTTAAACATGGTTAAAAACATCAGTCAATAGCTAAATAAAAAAAATTGTATAAGTGTATAAAAAGCTTATATACTGTTTTTCAGTTTGCTGTGGGAAGTTGATAATAACTATCAATTTCATTTTTAAACGCTTGGGATGTGTTTATATTCCTGATTGAAACTGGCAATTCGTTCCATAGCTTTGCAGCACTGTAGCTGAAGCTGCGTTTTAAATATTTCGGTATTTGGTCTAGGTAGTGATAGTTTTTTCTCAATGTTAATTGGTAATTAAACTAATTGGTAATTAGTTTGATAGTTCAGTCTGAAATATATATATATTTAGTAGATTGGGGCACGCTTGTTCATTATTTTAAACATTAATACTAATTTTTAATGAAGAACAAAATCCTGCACAGCCTCGATGGCGAACAAAAAAAATATCCTGCATCGAATCCCACACGCTTCGTCGTTTGTTGTTAAGACTAAAGACTGAGCGTCCAAAATATCAATATGAACACTTCAAATGATTGTGTAAAACGTCCCTAGCAAATTGTGACAACAGACTGAATCAAAGCGGACCTTATGATTCATCGAATGGATGAGAAGAACATTAGTCAACGAAATGTGGACAATCAAACTAGCTAGCTCTAGTAGGAGCCAATATACATCACAAGGAAAAAATAAATTCAGGTTTAAAATGCCATAGAATTAGTGATACCAAGACTAGGATAAATAATAATAATGAAAATATATAGCTGCTAAAGGATGACTGACTTACCAAAACAATCATAAGAAACTTCATTTTCACAAACTTGTTGACAGTGTGACAGTCTCTCTGTGAATGAAGCCTGTTTTAACACTACTTGTAATAAAGTTAACTATCATAGATTTTGTTCTCGCCTCAGTTGTTGCAAAGACTGGGATACTCGTAAAAGTAATAATTACATCAGTGATTTATTCAATGAGCAATATTAAACTTGCTATTTCATCCATGAAACTTAAGTATCAACTGAATATTCACACGTTCACAGTTAAATTTAAAATATAAATCTGAGCAAAGTTGTTCGGTTCTACAAGTTCATTGAGGTACGCATACATGCACGAATGCATACCCATTTTTAGATTTAATTATCGCTATTGTTGTAATACTTAATTATGGCAGCTATAGAGTGAAAGCACTTGTAAAAGTACTTTGTATGATAGCAATTAATTTTACCAAAGTGGAGTATCTATTCAACTACTGATGGAACAATATTGAACTTGCGATTTCAACATTTTACTTTCCTCACTCACTTGCAGAATTAGTTTAAATAGTGAGTTCATATCTGACATTTAAACTGTAAAGCTGAGCAAGTTTAAAAATAGACTACATGGGTGACTGGATTATACGTGCAATACTAGCTAGTCTCGCTGCATTGATGTTAGCATACTCGCTAGCATGATGTTTACGTCTTGCGACGTTTTTAATACAGAAATGATTGAACATTGCATTGACTCGTGAAAGCAAAAATACAAGGGGATTGATGTAGATACTCTTTTTCAAAGCAAGCACAAACTCTGTAGACATGAAATTATCACATTTGGGTTAAGGATACACGGGACACTCTGGGGACATGTTTTTGAAAACATTATAGAGCGTTCAATTCGCATTAAATTCCCCATAAAGTATACATTTTTTAAAAGCTAAATAACCAAAGTTTACATAATTGATAAACGTTTTGGATAAAAGTGATATATTTTTCCAGTTGAAATATCGAGGATTCGAATACAAAAAATTCAAAAATTCAAAAAATTCAAAAAATTAAGCTACGCGTGCTTTTCCATCAATTATAATAACATTTTGCATGTAGACTCCAACAATGCTCAAGTTTCAAAGTGTGCCTGTGTTTCTTTGTTTTCCTTTTAGTTCTTTAGATATTAGGTATTTACTAAAAAAAAAGCGCTTAAAAACATGTATGTCTAAAGTTAAACGGACATAAAAAAAAAAAATAACGAAGCGTTAAAAAAGAAAACACAAACACACTTGAAAAGTTCAAAATACGTATAATAGGATCCAAAAAATATTTGATCGGTCTACTGTAAACCGTGTGAATGTTAACTTTTCAAATCAGGCCAATGCGCTTTTAATGAATCCTCGATATTTCAAAAACAAATAAGTTTTATCCAAAACGTTTATCAATTATGTAAACTTTGGTTAGTTAGCTTTCAAAAAATGTATACTTTATACAGAGAGTGTCAGAGTGTCCCGTGTATCCTTAATGCGTATACAAAGAACCAAGCTCAACAACGTGAAACTGTTTTGCTAATAAACAGACAACATTGACTCCTAGTACTCCATTTATTCAATTTTAATTTGCCATTTAACAATAGTCAATTAGTGCTCAATTGTTCTTTTGACAGTTCAGTTCAGTGACCACGAATAATAGTTCCAAGTCGAGGTTGGAGTTGCTGCGCATCATAAATTATAGTTTGCCATGTGTGGCAACTCGAACCTCGACTTGGAACTATTATTCATGGTCACGGAACGGAACTGTGAAAAGACCTATTTCAGCACTTAACCTTATTGACATGGTTTTCATCTAATTGTAGACTGACTGCTATTTGCTTATTCGTCAAACTAGCCTTCTTCAAGTTGCACACAGTTGTTTTCTGTGCAGGCGTCAATTCGTGAGAACATTTCGACACAATTTTCTCAACTTCGGTTCTGGTGACTTGGATCTTGCTGGAGATTTGTGCAGCAGTGTAACCATCTCTATTCAAGCTGCATACTTGATCTTTCAGCTCAGCTCTGTTCAAAGGACACTCGACGTTGAAGCCAATCTTCTCCGCTGCTTGCGCAACGATAGCACGGATCTCTTCACTGGTCGAGTAATGGACTCCTGCCTTGGTACGACATTCTTCTGCCCCGGTAGAGAACAGGTTCACAGCTTCCTGGTAAAGAGTATCGTATGGTGCTGTTCCAGACATACAATGGTTAACCACGTGACCAATAAGACTGAACTGAAATCAAATTACAATATTGTTTCTCAGTATTATTATTGCATATTAAAGCGCATATGTGTCCATAGTTAGAAATAATACTCCAGTTTCATGTTATCTAGCACCGCTGTACAGAGTAAATTTAAGGTTGCAGGTATTTATTTAGTCACGGTTTTTCTTTTCTTTAAATTTTCGATCAAAGGAAAAATCATTTTAATTTTTTTTGCATTTAAATAGATGATTACGATATTATCTTTCCAAAGATACCAAAAAATAATTTCGTCAAAAGAGGTCGGAAATTTGTATTTTTATATTGTTAAGTGGTGGTGCTATTCTATGCTTGGCTTGTAATCAGTTGTGAATATTTTTACAACAAATCAAGTCTGCGCAAATGCGCCTTTCGTTAAATAGTACAGCAGTGATAGATAACGTGGAACTGGAGTATTCCACATCTTTGCGAGTTCATATATTATATTTTCTCTATATAATTTAATATGGGAAAGAACCGAAAAATAATGTTCTATCACTGTTAAAACTACAATCATCAATCGCAAGTGCTATGTCTAAATTAGAGAGCAATCACCTAAGAACATTAATAGAGACAGCGGGATCGAAATCCCTGAAGCGTGGATGCCGACAGTTCGCAAGCACCCCGCCCAATAAAACAGAGCGCGAAATTATCATCAAAGGAATCCATGGACAGCTATATAAGACCTACCCTCATTCCAGTCAACCCATCGCCTGATGAAAACCAGCAATAAAACGAAGTCGAAACGTCGCGGTCCAAACCTTCCGTATTCGTGAGACAAACCGCGAATGATATGCTATTTATATCATATCAAATCTTTATAATGTTATTATCCTACCTTATTCTTGTAACAGCTCATCGAATACTCCACACTTGCAATGCTGGTATACAAATCAGTCAGTAACTGGACAGTTGCGATTGGTTTGGCCGTGTCAACTTGGTCCAGGAACTTTTGCAGGTTTGTATTGGTCTGTCTGGAATCTGGTGTTTGTTTCATAGCTATCTTGACCAGTTCTTGTATACCTTTAACGGCTTCTTTCAGTGACTCACTACGTACGTTCTTACAAACATTGTCTTTCCACTGCAAAAGAATCAATGAAGGTAGTGTCAATAGTGTCAGTACACCAATTTCGCGCTATCTATCACCGCTGTACAATTTGACAAATAGCATATTTGCACAGACCTAGCCTCGATTTGTTGTAAAAATATCCACAAATTTCATGATCAAGCAAAGCACGACAACAAACTACCGCTTCATTTGAATTTTATTACTCTGAATTGAGGCTTTCCCTGTGTATATGCGCTTTTTGTAAATAGATACAGCGGTGCTAGATATGTTTTGAAAGTTCTCAAACCGATTTCGCTTTTACCAATTTTACTCCATCCTCGGGAACCCAGGAGTATTCTTCTGTCACTCGTTTCTCGCTTCCACAACATATACCCCTGGGAACGTAGTCTGTTGGAGCTTGTTCCGGAAGTCAAAATTCAGCTCTTTTCTGATTGGTCGACCTTATTAGGAAAATCAAGAAAACCATTCAAAGAAAGTCGTTAAATAAGTTTGAATTTTGACTTCCGGAACAAGCTCCAACAGACTACGTTCCCAGGGGTATATGTTGTGGAAGCGAGAAACGAGCGACAGAAGAATCTCACGATTTCATCAGTATACAAATCTTACTCAATGTCTTAAATGTACTTACAAATCCACAAATCTCTTCCCAATAGTCCTTGAGTTCTCGATCAGCATCGATGGCTTCTCTTTCAGCTTCTTTTAGTTTATCCAATGATTCCTTGGCCCGATCTCTTTTGTTCTTGCATTCCAGGATAGTAGACACGATACTGAATATATCAACACCTTCAAGAAATTGAAGCTTTAGAAATAGAACTTTTCCGCGAATAGTCCCCTTCACAGTTCCCTGCGCCATCTTGAAAGGTAGCCTGGCCTTTGCATTGAAGGGAGACGAGCGTTGAGCTTGCAATGATAGAGAAACGTCAATAATTGTCCGGCAAGGTGTTAAAAGGTCTTGCAAGCTCAACGTTCGTCTCGCTTCGATGCAAAGGCCCGGCTACCTTTCCAGATGGCGCAGGGAACTGTGAAGGATACTATTATGATTGATGTACGGAAGAAATCACAAACTCACTTCACGAACTCTGTGTGGCGCTTGTTGAATCGGCGATAAAGAAACTTATAATTTAGTTCAATAAAAATATTTTTAACAAATATTTCTCCTAACCTATTCCAACAATCGATAGCACTGCACCAGCTCCTTTCAAGAACTTCAAGGCCTTCAATGCGCCGCTGCTACGAGACGCAAACCGTAAGGCGTTGGTTGCTTTTAGGTTGGCCTTGATGACGTCATCGGTAAAGCCGAGTAGCTTGGAAGCCTTTGGGGCAACTTTGATAATATCTTTGGCTCTGGCTGCTTTTAGGGTTTTGGTGATCTAGTACAAAAACAATCGACAATTAAAAGAATGAGTTGGTGGGAACAACGCTTGTAAAAAACAGCTATAACAGTCCTATTGGCAGTTCCCTGCTCCATCTTGAAAGGCAGTCGGGCCTTTGCATCGAAGAGAGACAAACGTTGAGCTTGCAATGATGATGACACGTGAATGATTGTCCAGTGAGGTGTTAAAAGGTCTCTATCATTGCAAGCTCAAAGTTCGTCTCGCTTTCAATGCAAAGGCCCGGCTACCTTTCAAAATGGCGCAGGGAACCGTGACCATATTTGACATTAAAATACAAAGGAATTCTCGATACAAAATACAATAGCTTGTAAATAAGCTCTGTTATGTTCACTGTTTGACATTAATTTACTATTATAATTTCTTATTAACTTCTTTTGAACACCTGTTCTTGGGTTACTAGTTGTCGCTGCTCTAAATGTAGGCCGTAATGCAGTAATAATTTACTTTGTAACATTTTCCTTTTGTTTATATTATTATGTTTTATATGGATGTCTAGGCTATAGGTGTAATTCCACCAGCTGTTAGACTGTCCTCAACTCTTTTGGAAATTGTTATCTATTATTATTATTTTTTTATTTATTTATTTATTTTTATTTTTTACTTAGTTATTAAAAAAAATAAAAAAAATAAACAAGCTTACCTTTCCAACCTTGTAATATTTAAAACTAGTCTTTGCAATAGGAGCTAAAACACTAACAAGGGCCGGTCCAAAGGTACCCACGACTGTAGTGGCAGAACTAAAGATGCCTTGGAAATCAGAGTCTATTTTCTCATAAGTCCATTCCGCGTTCTCGCCACTGGTAACCCGGATTCTTTCCTGGGAAAAATGGTTTAAATTAACTAAATTAGTTTAGATAAAACACGATTTTTATGTAAATAAGGATGTAAATTAATACTTCAAATTATTACATTTTTTCCAAAGATAGTGAACTATTAATAAATTCAATTTTAATGTTATTGTGATTGTTATTTGCCACATTTAGGCAAAATATATACACTTATTTCAAAATTTAAAAAAACTTTGTCCAGGCTTATTAAAGCAGCGAGCTTCAAGCCATGATTGAAATTAATGCTGGTTTTGCACTGGTTATTTTCAAAATATTTTTCTCATGCATGATTACAGCGTATACATAAACTAGCTCACTTTGAATATGCATTCCAGTTTAAAAGTTCTTGTCAATTGGTATATCAATAGAATTGGCATGGCATGGAGCAGTTACGGGCTGTTTATATGAAGGGGAGTTGTCCCTGTAGCCGGGATAACTCTATTGTTGTGTGGCCCCAGGGAATATAAAACAATAGAGTTATCCCGGCTAGCAGGGACAACTCCTCTTCATATAAACATTAAGGCATATTGTGTATGAGTATATGATCGTCGCGGAGTAAAGCAATTTATGTGCAATTATAGAAGCCCGAAAAAAACTCGGGACTTTAACGGGATTTGAACCCATGACCTTTGCAGAACCGGTGCAATGCTAGCGCTCTACCAACTGAGCTATGAAGCCACATACGGTTGGTAGGAGGTCATTTTGTTGAGTTCATTCGACCACAGAGTATACAATGTAGATATATATATTGGTCTGATCCGCGGTTATATTAAATTGTGTATGAGTATATGATCATCATTCTCAGTATCCTGGGTTCAAATCCCGTTGAAGTCCAGAATTTTTTTCGGGATTCTATAATTGCAATTACATAAATTGCTTTACTCCGCGACGATCATATACTCATACACAATTTAATATAACCGCGGATCAGACCAACATATATATCTACTTAGGCATATACCAATGCCTGACAAGCTTGAGCACCATGCATGAGTCAGAACAAACATTTGCATATCATTAGCTGTGAGAAAGGACTAAGATTGTAAAAAGTGATTTATACCGCTATTTTAGCAGATGCGTTGTTCATGGCAACAAGGATATCAGGATCCAAAGCTCTCAATATCTCCTCCTGGTGTCTAGTGATACGCTCAATTTCTTCCCAGATTCTCTCCATTGCGTCGCTTGAGTCTTCAATTGCTTTCTTCATTTTTTGACCTGTTGAGATGTATCAATCGATCAACAAATATTATTACTCAGGCTACCCCGCGGTTTCTTTTTTCATATTGACTGTAATACTGACTTATTATACAGTTAAAAATTGTAATTTTTCAAGAGCTGAAAACCAATTAACAAATAATCACGTGTCACTTGTTGTAGTGTTAATCTCCACTTTACGTGGACAACGTTCTGATGACACTGACAGTATATGATTATGTACGTACGTCCACCAGATAACAATGTACCAACCCTTGATTTGCAGTTGATCGATTACATCAGCTTTGGCCTCCAGTTCTTTCTTCTTTAGTTCAAATTGATCTTCAAAGGTTTTGAGACTCGGGTACAGGCCCGCGCAGCCTTTGATGCTCACATAGGTATCTAGCCCTATACTTGCGAAGGTAGTTACAAGACTGACCAACAAGAGAATTAGACCAAAAAACCCTGAAAAATAGAAAAATGAAATAGTAAAAAATACTGACTTCAAAACAGTACCTACTTTTACGCAAAAACGTAAATGATTTAATGTGACCAGAGATTTGTGCTAAAATGTTTAACGTAGAGATATAGTGAGTGTGAGTCACCCAAATAGTCCTTTTCACGGTTCACGTTCACCTCAGCCTCGATAGCGTGTAATATGTTGGATAAAGGACTGGGTACTAGTTTCCCTAATTTAAGTAATGAAGAAATCAACCTCATAATGGATATAAAAGAGCAGATCAAGATATGTAAGATTTCTCAGATTTTTGTCCTTTTGGTTGGATATTAAATAAGTTACCAGCCATTCAAAACTGCCCAAAATTACAAAGTAAGGTATGGATTGGAAGGACATCGAGGCGTCCTTCCAAACCATACATTTCCTTCTATTTTAAGCATTTTTATGAGGCTGTATCTTGGTCAGAATACCAAACTCAGGAATCGTACATATATTGATGTGTTCTATTGAATTATGATGTTCATTTCATAATTATATTAATTAGGGAAACTAGTACCCAGTACCCAGTACCCAGTCCTTTACTCGTTTTGGAAAAGGCCGATTTGACTACAGCTCGCTGTAAGTTAAGGAATAATGTACACCTTATTGCAAGAACGTTGTCCTGACTTTTGTAATTTAGTGGGAAAGGAATTAATTAAAAGACAAAAGAAGATCGCTCAGATGAAACTTTTTTCTTGATGGAAAAAGTTTAGCTTGAGCGATCTTCTTTTGTCTTTTAATTAATTCCTTTTCCACTAAATTACAAAAGTCAGAACAACGTTCTTCCATTTAGTTTATACATGTACATTATCAAACAATTGAAACTAATTAAAACACTTCAAGGAGTGAGTATAGTGAGTTTTCTAGCTTGGTATACTTACGACGTTTGCCACCTTGTGTCTTTTGGATACTTTTTGTTAAGTCTGTAATAAAGCAAAACATTTAATTTATTATAACAAAGGCAGCATCAAATGATAACATTATTCGTTCAAAATATTTCTTCGTTTCTGATTGGTAGAAATCGATCAACTGGCGAATAGTCCTTACACAGTTCCGCCTCAGTGACCACGAATAATAGTTCCAAGTCGAGGTTCGAGTTGCTGCGCATGATGATAAATTATACTTTTGCTATGCGTGTCAACTCGAACCTCGACTTGAAACTATTATCAGTGGTCAGTGAGCGGAACTGTTAAAAGATCTATGCCTTGTATCATTCTATACGCAAGCTAAGCATTGCTCGGCTATGGCCTCGGCGGATAACACCCTTTTTAACCGACTTTGGGCTAGTTTGATAGAGGATGAAACTGATCTCTTTCGAGGGACTGATCTAGCTTTTCAAATTCATGGATAATTCTAGAAGAAAATCAAAACTAAAATTGACCCAGACCACAGGCAGCCCAACTATTCTCTTTGAGGATCTTTTTTAATGACAATTAAGTTATTTTTAACCGCGCGCCGAGCGCCATATTGGAATAAAATCATTGAGCGCGCGGGTGGGGTTCCTGTGGTGTATTTGTTTGAATGCGCGCGGATGGGATTCCTGTGGCTTTTTGCAAGCAATTTTTTCGGTCGCGCGGAATCGCACGTACGACAAAAAGATCGAAGAAAGTAGTATCTTGATACAAGGTCTGAAACTCGATGGCGTGGATGGATAGATGTGCGCCGCAGATTGCTAGGGCACGGAAATCTCACGGAAATTCAACGACGAGCGCCGAAAGTTCGCCGTGAAGCAATCGACTGACTCGCCGAAAAAAAAATGTTGTTAAAACTTTTCTTTCAAAACAAAAAATGTTTTTTTTCTCATAGGGATTTACACTGAGTACACTTTTAAAACCAACAAGAACAAACAGATCAGTATGTGAAATTTATTTCCATGTTTATTTGAAATATAACTTTAGTTTATTTGACAATGTCAAAGTGTATTTATAGAATCCGTAAATTTTGTGTTTTAGCTAAAGTTTTTCGGCAATATAGCTTATAAAATACAATTGTAAACGCTTCACACATTCAAAACATATTTTCTATTCTTAGTGTTGGAACCGCTATAACTAAGTAAGTGTTCACAAAATAAAGTTGAGCTTTTTTCAAGCGTGGAAAACTTCGCAAAGCGGCCATCACAAAGTCACTGTTTAGCTCGGCTGTAAGTTGGTTTGTACAAGACAATATCAGTCGTTTTGACATAAAAACTTCAACTCCAATCATTACCTGCACATACCAGAACTACTAGAAAAACTTTCTCCAGGTTTTCGTAATAGTGAAGAGCATCTGTGACTTCAAAAGCATGTACAAGTGCTCACTCGAATCAGCTGTTTTGAGTGTTAATCTAAACTCATTTTAGCTAGCTAGCAGCAAATGCAGTGCAAATCACGATCTTTTCGACTCTCCCTTCGCCAGCCCATGATTTCCGAAATAAAATACATTCTCCTGTATTGTAATTTTCAATTTAAAGTCATTTTAACAATCCATAAGTTAAATGCAAGAAAGTAATCGCCAACTTTTTCTGTGAATTTGGTATCTATTTCACAACACCGCCGCTCGATCGATATTTTCACGATTGCTCCACGATTCGATTGTAAAAATCCGACTGAAACCGGAAGTCCCTGCCCTAGCAACCTGCGGCGCACCTCGGTTCCATGCTGCCCTTTTTATACATTAATTTTAACCCCTTTGCTGAGCTCGTAGATGATCATACTTTTTACTGTAGTTGAACAGCAAAGTAAAGTTTATATATTCGAAGAAAAATTAAAATTTTCTCCCATGGCTGATTTACTACGCGCGAAAATAGGTTTGTCACGTGACCGAGTTTCATACCTTGTCAAAATACCTCTCTCTTCAACACCGCGCGACTTTGACGAAAAAATTGCTTGCAAAAAGCCACAGGAATCCCATCCGCGAGCTTTCAAACAAATACACCACAGGAACCCCACCCGCGCGCTCAATGATTTTATTCCAATATGGCGCTCGGCGCGCGGTTAAAAATAACTTAATTGTCATTAAAAAAGATCCTCAAAGAGAATAGTTGGGCTGCCTGTGCCCAGACCACAACGGTTATGGTTGTGATTTTTACTGTTGTATGCTAATTGATTATTCATAAATTTTGTAAGTATAAAGGACTGCATTAAATGATGAAGAAGTGAGTCAATATTTGTTCTTACTTTGATGAGCGATCGATGAACGTGAGGACACTGGGCCATCTGGTAAAAATAAAAAAGAATAAACAAATAAACAAAAACAATTAAACAAACAACTAGAAATTAATGAATACATGAATGAATGAATGAATAAACGAATAAATAAATGAATGAATGAATGAATGAATGGATGGATGATTGAATGAATGGATGGATGATTGAATGAATGGATGGATGGATGAGAGAGTGGTGTGGGTGAAAGTGAATGAATGAGCGGGTGAGTGAATGAATGAATACATTTTTGAAACTATCCTGCTCTAGCTCGATAAATATCGGTGAAGAATACACTTGACTTGGCCTTGGTTATTAGTCCTCGATATTCACTTCGTTTTCGGCGAATAATTGTCAAGCAGTATTATATTTATCTGTTTAATTAACTGTCAGTCTTTAACGTATTTTACACCGACGCTACCTGGACCAAAGTCTTCGATTTCACCATCGCCATAAAGCGATGCAAACTCATTTCCGATGAAGACTGGGCCTAGTGAGTCATAGATGACGTCACTGTTCTTATGATGCTGCTTTTCAAGGTTCGAACGGGAGAACTCTTTTACGTGGCTGGCATGTTGCTTGGCAACGATAATTTCGTTGTGTAGTATAAGTAGGCAGATTAAGACCGCTGACCTTGCTGACCGCATGTTCAAATCAACTGCGAAATTAATAGAAATATATGTATGTATAATCAGTAGAATATAAAAAGAACACACCCGGAATATTAAAATGCATGAAATTAATACACTCCAGGTATCGGCAGAGAGATTCAACATTCGTGTTAGAAGTATTAGACAGCGGGATTGGAGCGTTCGATACATTCCATATTAATATTTATACACTTATTTCAAAAATGGTTGACGGAGTGAACGGTATATGGCGAACGGCGATTGTACGGCCGAAGGGAATTGTGGGTCTTTGATATTGATTATTTATGTATCTTTAGTTGCAGAAAATAAATTTACGGCACAACTCCAGCCTCTAATAGCTGTTATTACAGTTATATGCAAATGATTTTGAACAATGGGTTGAAGTCGAGGCTTTCGGGCAAAAAACAATAGGTTTGCCCGAAAGCCTCGATTTGAATCCATTGTTTGAAATCATTTGCATATATTAACTGTAATAACAGCTATTCCATTGTTTTCTTTTGTGTCTATTTGACTATTACACCTTGACCAACACAGCGGTCAAACGACTACGCATGCGTGGCAAAATTTTCACAGCGCCAAATTTTGGATTGTAAAAGTGTTTGAAGTCGATTTATAAGAAATTCCCTGAATATATAAGCTTGACGTTTCGTGTACATAACCTTTGTTATATTTTAAAGCTACCATGAGTCTTTAGTTTTCTATTTTTGTTTATATTTTGAGAAAAAAGCGATGAAAGTCGTCCAATCCATCGTTTTTTATAGAGTCCGTGCGAAAATTAAGCCTAGGAACGAGGTTTGTGCTGGATCATTTTACTTGTTTTTTCGCGAATGCGTAGTCGTTTGACCGCTGTGTTAGCTTGACCATTTAATTTTGTTTCACGAGTTTAATGTCTTCGCTCTAAGAACTATAATTACACAGTAGCAATTTAATTCTATTTCATGGATATAGTGTTTGCGCTCTAACATTTCGCTCTAGTGCAAGCACTATAACGTAACAACTTAAATGTAATAAATCGATGAACGTGTGACTATGTACGTTTCCACCCAATTCAAAACCTCTGGGAATAAGAAATTAGGTTCCAAAAATTATTATACGATATTGAAATGCAAAACAAAAATAATCTTTTCTCAAAAATATTTGAACTGGTTGGAAATAAATATATATAGCATTCAGCGGTGACTTACCGAACAATTTTACCAGGCAGCCAAATTGCTTTGTATCTGATGTTACCTGACAGTGGGTTGTCGTCAAATGAAAACCACGTCAATAAGGGGTGAATAAAATAACGGTCGTTTCAGACTATATGTCATGTCTGTCTGAGAATTGATAGGTGTTTTATGGTGGCGAGTTCTGAGGTGGTTTTTGTTGGTTTTTCTCCAGGTATTTCAAGTGTGACCTCGAACTTGCAAAGTATTGTTGTGCTAGAGTGGTTTAGTCAAATAGACAACTAAGATACAATTTAGTTCCTGACTTATGGTGTCATTTATAGGGGCACTTGGACCAACAACAATGGAAATTGAAAATAAAGTGGAAAGCGATAATGTATACATGAAAATATTTGTATATATAAAGCCAACTAAAATTCATCAAAAATTCTGCATTTTTAACTTTTAGAAATTTAGAACAATAGGGTGAAGTAACTGACGTCAGTTACTTCAAATTTAAATGCTAACAACTTTTCTGTTTTTATGTATCTTTTTTGGATGTAAGCAAAATATTGTTTCATGATATAATCATTGTGTCCATATAGATAGCTGAGATTTTAAGTAAGTTTCAATTCGATTCATTTTAAATTTTCATTGATTTTGGTCCAAGGCCCCCTTTAAAATAGTTTGGCTGGGGGCTGGTTGGGTTGGGTTTTTAAATATATGATGTTACGCAGTCATAATATCAATTTTTAGGTTGTACTCTCGTCCTTGTATTGTCCTTGGCATTGCACAGGGATCAGTATGCTGCCATTTAAGATACTCCAACTACAGTAAACCAATCGATAACCTGTTCGAAACAAGTCGAAAAGACGCACCCTCAGTTTAGTGGTATTCACTCATATCAAGGCGTTTTGTGGCAAACGTTTCTTGAAAAAGAAAAAAAAAGAAAGATCACTAACAAAAAGCATAAACCCTACGATTCTTCTCGAAAATGTTAGATCCTTGGGGTAAAATGCACAACCATATACATCCCAGCGGCTCATAACCGTATAGCAAATATGTTATGAGAGATTGGTTGGGGGAGGGGTTTAAACTGCTTTCATTTTGGTAGTTCGTTTTTTTCTAAAAGGCAATTTAATGGAGATTTGAATTTAAGGTATTTCCCAACGCATAACATTTCAAGGTACTTTAACGACGGGTTCATGTAGGGCAAAGTAAAGGTTACAACGGCTGTCGGACGTTATGAAATTAGCTGTCTGGTTTTCGACTAACTTAATGAACTGTTTTACTAATTCATTAAGTATATGGAAAAAACGAAAAAAACGGTCGCTTACGGTAGATGGTCGCATACGAGAGAGATTTATTACAGAGTTGATATGAAAACAAAACGGGAAATTGAAATAGTGGTCGCTAACGGGAGATGGTTCGTTACGATAGTGGTCGTTCAGTGCATGTGAGAGTACTTTGTTTAGTTTTATTTTCAACGTTTGCATGTGTATTATAATATATAATTTCTTTCTTTGGAATGTCAATTTTTAACCGATAAATGTGTTTCAATTTCTACAAATTACTGATTACAAATTAATAGATTATATCTTTAAAATAATTAAATGGTTTAACAGGTTTTGTATAAGGTGTTTATTTGATGAAATAATAGAGAGAGAGAAAACAAAGAAACATTCAAAAGAAAATTGTACAATTTAAAGAAATCAACACTTCAGAATTTTTTTTATTTCGTGGATATAGTGTTTTGCGCTCTATTCCACGGTAGCAATTATATTTTATTTCATGGATATAATGTTTGCGCTCTATTACAACGTAGCAATTTGGTTTTATTTCATGGATATAGTGTTTGCGTCCTATTCCACAGTAGCAATTTTACTTTATTTAATAAATGGATGTAGTGTTTGCGACCTATTCAGCAATTTGATTCTATTTTTGGGATATAGTGTTTTCGCTCTATTCCACAGTAGCAATTTGATTCTATTTCGTAGATATAGTGTTTGCGCTCTATTCCACAGTAGCAATTTGTTTTGATTTCATGGATATAGTGTTAGCTCTCTATTCCGGCTACAATAGAAATTTGATTGCTTTTGTGTTTGCGTTCAATTCCGCTGTAGCAATTTTCATTTCACGGGTATAAGCAGTGTTTGCGTATCATTGCTAGTGCCCTGTCATAAAATTGTCAACTGTGAAATTAGCAATTACAAACTGACCTTAACATTTTAATAATTCAAAAGTGTTAGGCTAATTGTGTTAAAGATATCTTTCTAACGGCGAAAAATGGCTCTCTACAGGTTTAAAAACAGTTTGCTTTCTTTCGGTTTTCTGTTATTAACTATCACAATAATACAAGTCACCGCTAGAAAACACCACAAGCGACAACATGACAGAACCAAATATCGCGACAATAGTAAGTTTTTAGTTTTATCTGCAATTTTGTGATTTTATTTTGTTGTCGCATTTGTTGTTGTTAATTGGTGGTGATGTTGCTATGTGCGTTGTTCTCTTTTCTTTTCTCGACTGATTTTCTCATTTTGCTTTTCTATCTTTTGTAATTACAGTGAGCTGCGTTGTGTGCAAAATAATTAACGTAGAGTTAGTGAGTGTGTGTCTGAGTCTCCCCAATTAGCCACTGGCTAAATACATTGAGACGTTAAAAAAGTGATTTATTTATTTTTTTATTTATTTTACTGATTGTGGTGTTTTTCAATAAATGTATTGATATACTAAAACGTTAACAACAGAATCCATGTACGTTTTTGCTATTTTATACTAAAACAATGAGAAAAGCTAACATATGTTTATTACTGATTGCGATGTGTTTTTCAACATATATACTAATCAATTTAAAACAGAGGGGGGGCACCCATTGTTTTCTGAAAATAGCCCTGAAAATAACTACCATTTAATACACTCAAATCATGTTTTTTTTTGCCCCTCCCAGTGCTACGGTCCTGGTATTTGCTAGTTTATATTAAAACAATGACAAAAGCCCCTGTCAAGCCTACAATAGAAAAATAGAGTTTTGTTGGACGCCAATCAACTCTATTTCCAAGGCAACACGTACTATCCATTGCAGATCAGTGATAAATTCGTTAGACAGAGTTTCTGGCCGTAAAATGAAAAAAATCGATTCCAAACTCTCTGAAATTGAGGTCAGGTAACACACATATTTCTCGTGATTTATAGACCAAATTCCAATATGGCCACCACTTCGATGTCATTTTTTTATAAATTTAGATTTTAATGGACCACTACATCTAGTTTACGGATTAGAATGACATCGACAAAGGTAAAAACGGTTGAAACAAAATATCAAAATCTTGTTAAAACACCACAAGGCTAGCAAGGAAACTGTTCACTGAACAGGGCCGTAGCACGGGGAGGCCGTGCCCCCCCCCCCCAAAAAAAAATCGTGCCCCCCCCCCCCCCCCCAAAAAAAAAAACATGGTTTGAGTGTATTGAATGATAGTTATTTTCAGGGCTATTTTTAGAAATCAATGGGTGAGATGTATCGTCATATCGTGTAATCCCTGTTATTTAGGGGAGACCATTTATTTATTTATTTAGATTCACCGCTAGTCAAGTCGCTCTCGTCTTCTGTCACCTTGGATACCAAGATTGTTGACGTCAAGTTTAACGAGTGCTGTGGTGAATTCCCTTCGACGTGTCATCTTAGAGATGTCTTTAAACAAATCAAGAAGAACTTGGAGTCGAGGCTGAGAAAGATTAACCATATATGGAAACAAAGCCATGACGTAACGCAAAGGAAAACAATTGAAAAACTAGAGAGAAGTCTTGAAGCGGACGTGAGACTGGGTGAGTTGGAAAAGTACAAAGTTTGTTTTCAAATCTTTATTATTTTGCGATACAGTAAAAACGCGCACATAAGAACTACTATTTTTCAAGGTTAGGCTAAAGTAGTTCTTATATAATTGGTATTTAGTGAGAAATTAGGCTAGGGTGGTTCTTAACTGGTTCTTATTTACAAAGCAAAAACAATTTCCCTTATATAGTGTTTTTTATGTTATATAAATTGTTATGTAGAAGCATCTGAATGATGAATGTATTCTCATTGAGAGCTAACTGATAATACATTTGTAAAACATTTTTCTTGCATTGATTTTAAATTTGGTCATATTCAGATTGAACTTATATTTTTTCAAATGACCAAATAAATCTTGAAACCTTTCATATAAGAACCAGTCTAATGTGTTAGGCTCAAGTGGTTTCTTTTTTAACAGGTGCTTAAAAAGCAAATTTTAGCCTAGTGGTTCTTAATCCACTGGTTCTTATATGCGGGTTTTTACTTTATATAAAACGGAAAAACTATTTTGAGAGGCCCGAAAAATATATTTAGTAACTTGTTATGGTGGTCCAACACAGATTTTTCAAAGACCTGAGGCAGTCCTAATATTTTAAGGACGAGCCATGCCCTGCTAGCTGAGGTAAATTTTTCCACCGTGTACGTGCCTGTACGGTCGAAAAACAAGGCTCTGCTATCATAAAATGAGATTTACTGCTCGATTTAATCGATCAATCAAGCTCCATTTTGGATCAGCCGGCCAAACTCGTTCCTATTATTTTGATTGACGGCCAACAAAATGCTAGTTTGCAAACGAGACATCAATCTTCGGAGGCCGCACTTCTACTATAACCGTAATAAGTGACTATATATTTAGTTTAATTTCATCCATTTTCTTTGCACAAAATAATATAAACAAGTTGTAGATTTACATGTATATATAAAGTACGTATATATAATAAGTTACAATTACAGAAAAAAAGGGTGCAAAGCGGAAGACTAGTAAGGAACTAACGAACCATTCTAGCTAGTCCACCTTAAAATTACAGTATAGTACAAACCAGAGACATCAAATACAAAAGCCGGTTTTCGCTTTACTTTGTTTAAGTATTTCGAGAAGTATGTAATTTTTCTCAGAGAAATTTTAGAAATTAACTGTATTGTGCCAGATCTGCAGTTAATAGTTCCCTTCACAGTTCCCTCGCCATCTTGAAAGGTAACCGGGCCTTTGCATCGAAACGAGACGAACACTGAGCTTGCAATGATAGACGTGAATAATTGTCCCGCAAGGTGTTAAAAGGTCTCTATCATTTGCAAGCTCAACGTTCGTCTCACTTCGATGTAAAGGCCCGGCTACTTTTCAAGATGGCGCAGGGAACTGTGAAGGAGATTATTGTCATTAGTTGGTAAACAGGAATAACAACACTTTATATTATATTTCAGCCCTGGATATGTACGGGGACATCGCAACCATTCAAGAATGTACTCAGCTGAGCGACCTCGCCAAGGAGAGCATTGTTCGAATAGGGGACTGTGTAAAGACCGCGGACAAGCTGCTTGCCATCGTTCAACCAGTCAATCAATAACTTAATAACCACAAACGTTTCTAGTGGTAGACGATTGTACTAAAAAACGGGGAGACTCATTCAGTCAAAATAGTCCCCTTCACAGTTCCCTGCGCCATCTTGAAAGGTAGCCGGGCCTTTGCATCGAAGAGAGACGAACGTCGAGCTGGCAATGATAGAGACACGTGAATAATTGTCTGACAATTTGTTAAAAGGTCTCTATCATTGTAAGCTCAAAGTTCGTCTCCCTTTGATGAAAAGGCCCGGCCACCTTTTGAGATGGTGCAGGAAACTGTGAAGGGTACACTTTTAAAGGCACGAAGAACAACACAAATGAGAGAAAAGAAAAAATAGGATAGAAGTAAATTAGATAGAGAATTAAATGAATAAATAAATAAATAACAACCATATAAATAAATGAATTTATAGAGAAACAGACAAATAATAGACAAATAATGAATGATGGATAAATAAACAATCGAATAAACAAACAAATAAACGAATAAACAAACAAATAAACGAATAAATGAATAAACAAACGAATAAACAAACAAATAAACGAATAAATGAATAAACAAAAAAATAAATGAACAAACAAACAAACGAATAAATGAATAAACAAACGAATAAATGAATAAACAAACGAATAAATGAATAAACAAAAAAATAAATGAATAAACAAAAAAAGAAACGAATAAACAAACAAACAAACGAATACATGAATAAACGAAAAAAAACGAATAAATAAATAAATAAACAAAACAAACGAATAAATAAATAAACAAAATAAATGAATAAACAAACAAACGAATAAACAAACAAACAAACGAATAAATGAATAAACAAAAAAACCCGAATAAATGAATAAACAAACTAATCAATGAATAAACAAAAAAAAATTCGAATAAACGAATAAATGAATAAACAAAAAAACAAACGAATAAACAAACAAACGAATAAACAAAAAAAACCCGAATAAATGAATAAACAAACAAAACAAATGAATAACAAAAAAAAAACCCGAATAAACGAATAAATAAATAAATAAACAAAGAAACAAACGAATAAATAAATGAAACTATTAATAAAAGATACTTTATTGAATGATTATAAAACCGAGTTTAAATGACAGTTCAGAAAACCCACATCAAATCCTCAAACACACATTGACAAAGCTTTTGCTTAATTTATCGCCCAAAAATATCAATTGAAATATCTATAAAGGTATAATACTAGAGTGCAAGTTTAATGAAATTAAGATAAATTTGATGCCAATTCTTTTGTTTTCTAGTAACTATTTAATTAACACTATTTTGTACTTATTAGTAATTTGTATATCACGGATATACTGCTTGCACTCTAAGGCCTAGCTCAAACGTCGCATCTCACATGTGCCGAATCAATAGAAAATGTGCAAAACCTATTGTTTGAATTCATTTGCATTAGATTCTGCACATGTGAGATGCAACGTTTGAACTAAGCCTTATTTAAAATGTAATATCGACAACATTCGAAAATCTTTATCATTAAATGTTGTCACGTTTTTCTGAGCTACTGATCGTAAAACCCCGTTCAAACTGTTAGCTAGCATGGAAGTTTATATTTCAAACAAACAAGAGAATCCAGGTGATCTCGCTTCGAAGCGCGCGTTTGTCAAAACGAACCGTTCCAAAATAAAGTAAAGAATTATAGTATTTTACGTCGGAAGTCCCTTCAGCCGAAGCTGATCTTCCAGAGAGCCGACGGTGCGCGCATTTTAGTTTCCTCTCTCCATCAGTGCTCCGTTTTACGGGTATTTAAAGCTACTTAAAGATACACGGAAAGAAGAGAAGTTGAAACAAGGATGCGAGGTCACTGGAAATCGAACTCGGGACCTCTCGCACAGAACGCCGCGCAAACTAACCAACTGTGCCATCCTTGCTTCCTTAAAGGTGCCTCTTAGACAGAAACTATTTCGATTACTTTTAGTCATTTGCCTTTTGTTTTTATTCTTTTTAACTACTGTTAGAGTAGTAACTTTTGTTGTGAAAGTTACATAGATTTTTTAATGTAAAGTTATGCGAAAAACGTATTTATAGAAGGTTAATAACACGGGAAACAACTCTCGAACGACAAAAATGGTTTTCATTGGCTTAGAACCTGTTGTGCTATTCGCAAAGAGTAGGGGATTGTCTCCCGGTACAACAGTTAGGCCTCGGAGGCATTCACTAACAACACTCATGATTGTAAACTGCTGGTTTTCAGCAGTCCGATAAGTCCTCCATATACACATTAGTAGATTATAAAGCGCTATGAGCTATTCGAGAGATTAAGCGCTATATAAATGAGGCATGTTATTATTATAATATTATACAAGCCGTCGCGAATGCGCGCGCGAAATCACCTGGGTTGTATTGAGAAAACATTAGAATAAGTGTAATAATGACTATAATGTTGTGCTTATCTATTTTTTACTGCTTGGTTTTCTTGACCTTGTGCGTTGAGCAACCGACGTATTTTGGCGCGTCGACTTGGATCTTGTTTTAGAAGCATCTCCTTTGTCCTGGAATAAGATGGACAATTAGAGACAACTAAACCATGAAGACAAAAAGACATTGGCGCTTTTCTCACTAGAGGACACATCGTCTAAAAAGTCCCCTTCACAGTTCCCTGCACCATCTCGAAAGGTAGCTGGGCCTTTGCATTGAAGCGAGACGAACGTTAAGCTTGCAATGATAGAGACACGTGAATTATTGTCCCGTGAGGTGTTGAAAGGTCTCTATCATTGCAAGCTCAACGTTCGTCTTGCTTCGATGCAAAGGCCCGGCTATACCTTTCAAGATAGCGCAGCGAACTATGAATGGGGCTATTTGTGATCTCCCGTTTTCACACCAGACGATATATCGGTGTTAATAATAATAATCATCCATTATTAACGAGTCATGTTTATGTAGCGTTTTCACACTAATTGGGGACACAAATGATAATTATATAAAAATCACAAATCATTTCTCTCACAACCACATTCATCGCACTAATAAATAATCTAATTACAAATTTCTTAAGTGCATTCATTTTGTTGTATAAGCTTGATAATATCTTTTTTTTTCTTCTCATTGATGATAAGATGATTTGTCCGTCCTTAGAGGGCTTTCATTTATTACGATCTGTCCTTCAAAAGACGAATCGTCCTTTGTAAAACGATTTGAATGTCAAGCTTACCGGGGATTGGACGTTCCATCGCCTTGGCTTGGGAAGACTGAGGAGAAGAGACAGGTGACCAGATTAGAATACATAAGAAGGAAAAAACAATATAAATAAAATGTAACACAATATATAAATAAAAAGTGACAGTATTAACAACAACCATTGCAACCAAAACAACACAAAATACCACAGCACAAGGACATATACAACAGTATCGCCACGAACAACACCAACATCACCATCACAACACCAATGTCCACTCCAACAGCGGCAACAACCACCACATCGTCAAAAACGATGACGAAACCCAAAGTGTCATCATTAACAGCAAAAACATTAACTTCAACAACGATCAGTGACAACCACAACAACGTCAACAAAAACACCAACATCAACAATGACGACATCCACAACACCAGCAACAACATCAACTTCAAAGATGTCCACTACAACGTCAACAACAACGATCACGGCACCCACAACAATGACCACATCATCAACAACAACATTAACAACAACAAATAATTTACTTTTGATCAGGAGAAGGCAAGCAAATGACATCTTGTTGGTTTTCCTGTCCATCTTCGTCTACACCTTTCTTGGAGATCACTGCTGGTTGAACGTCTGATACAATACAACAATAATTACAAATATAACACTATTTCTCCATTAGGACTAACGTCTTTGTCTTTGTAAATAATTTTTCAAAAATTAGGAATTTCAAGGACCATTTTCTACGTAAGTTAGCGTTCAACAAGTTCGATAGACGTTGGAGCACGTGTGGCAATCTAGTGCCCAGAGCCTCATCAGATAAACAAATCATCATATTTATCACTTTATATTCTCTAGTTTTCGCATGTACAAAATTAAAAATTACAATTTAAACCTATAGCAAATTCAAGGAGAATTCCAGGAGTATTAGGCATTTAAAAGGGCTTTTGTTTACAAGGACTTTTCAAGTTTACTTAACATGAAGTTTGAATTCCAGAGCTTTTCAAGGATCTCAAGGAGTAGCACGAACCTTGACATACATACCTTTTCCTTTGGGATAGATTCGAATAGGCAATGACGTAGGTATTGGCGAGGGAGGAATGGCACTAGCATTAATACAGAATGATATGGAAGACATGCTTGTAACATTGCCTTCTGGAGTACTGGCAGCGCGGGATCCACTTGTCTTTTTCATTGGTGTCTTGAATGTTTGCTTGGGCATCTCAAATACCTGAAATGGTTATAACAATGTCGAATGCGTGACATGGATGATGACGTTAATGCAATGGGCTTTTATCACACGGTGGCCATGTTTATTCCCATGAGAGCGAAAACATTTGTTTGGAACGTTCTGAAACGCATGAAAGCGAGGACAAGGGGATCCAAAGGATCCAAAACGTATTTTGTTATGGTTTTGCCAACCAACGATTGTTATCAGAACAAAGAAAATTAAAAAATCTATTGTAAAAAATGGTTGGCAAATTAGCATCATAATACCAACACTTGTTAACACTACGCTTACCTATATATACATCGGTGCGAGATAAAATGAAACTGGAATATTCTTTCAGTACGATGGGTTGTGTTTTAATAGACCTCTTTACCTTCCTTGTTTGTTACGTTGTCCCATTTCAGATCACGTGATGCTACCCTTGGGAATTCTTTCTTTCACATGTAAATGATATAACACGTTCATCATAAAAGAACAATTCTCAAGGAAATGACACGTGGTCTGAAATGGGCAATTTGCTTACGGAGGTAAAGAGGTCTATTCAAATTGTCATATATCACCCCTGGTATTCATTTGTTCCTAATTTTTTTTGTACCTACCTCTCCATCGCTATTACTCGATGAGTTGTGCTCCGTTAATGGCGAACGTGGAGGCTTGTTCGCAGTGTTCTCGGTCTGGCTATCACTCGCCTTAGGCTCCATGTTCAATGACTTTCTTCTCTTTTCATCAGTTATTCTGCTTGCTTGGTTCATTGCTTTACGAGCAGAATTGATCAACGCCGCTGTAGCTAGAGTATGACGTCTACTACGCATAGGTGTTTTGGGATTTACCGCTGAACGGTTTGTTCGTGGGCAGGATGATGGCGGCATAGGTGTTTTGCCTAGAAGAAAATGAATATACGCATATTTCAAAAATCAATAAATATTTGTATCATCTGACATCATCGTTCACTGCAACAATTTGTTATAGTCATATAACACAAACACGTGCAACCAAAATATGCTATGAATAAATCAAGAAGAGAAAAAATACCGACATCCTTTGCAGGCTTTAGATTGTGGACTGTAGCTTTCATTGCGACAAACATTTTTGAAATAGGTGTAAATATGACCAGAGAACAACAAATTTAAAGTTTCAAGCTCACTAACCAGTATGCTTTGCATTGTTTATTTTGATTCGAGTTTTCGAAATTCAGTCTTTCGCGCGGTGCATGCTGGTAAGTGACAGGGTCTTTAAAACTAAATAGAAACTATAACGAGTAAACTAGTATAGGCTGCGTTGGTGTTTGACATAAACGACAGGTAATATAATGAAATTTGTAACACCGTAAAAATGCTAACTTAACTTACTCCGACGAAGGGCTAAAGCTCAAAACGTCAGTAAAGTTAAGGTGGATCACTATAGTTTTTGAAAAGCCACACAAGGCCGTTATAAACGTCGTTTTGACAAACTTTCCAATTTTCGATTGACCTGAAACTTTTACAGATTATCAGTCTTAGACTGAAATTTAAAACGGTATACTTTGTTTTTAGATTTGTATTTTAATAGCAGCGATATACAGGAAAAACGGAAATCAGTTGCGCTTAAATTGTAGACGAACGCGATGAGATCTCGAAAAGCGGCTACCACCACTGTAAACTACAATACTAGGCACCCAAAATATCAAAGAATTAGAGAAATCTGTATGTTTAATTTCGAGAAAATTACAGATATATTTTGTACTTTGTAGTTTTGAGTGTTAGAAGGAATCACTCAATGTGTGGCAATGTGACTTACAATAACTGAACAAATAGCGCTCAAAAACAGTCAAAACCTTCCCTGTACATATATGTCTTTAGTTACTAAGTTTGGGACAATAAATCGTTCACAGTATTGAGAAATTATTTTTTTCCTTAGAGATGTTAGAGCTTGACTTCAAGCGAAAACACATCACTGTTGCGCTTTTCTAGAAATATTCAAAACTGCCGTTTACATTTTTCTGTAAAATTCACAAACTCTTCTCCAAAGTACTAGAAATGTTGTCCTGAAGCTTCATAATAATTGAGGCATTTAAACGTGGTAAAAAAAATTAAACTTGGATATCTTAACGAAGTCGACTCGTTCGGATGCTCACGGCCGCTAATGATGCAAATCTGCGTTACATTCTGGAGTCACGACGCAATACACCGTGACGGTTTTGGTTGAGTTATTACTTCCGGCGATAAAAATAAATTTCGCTAATTGCTTCATTCCATTGTTCTTTTGATTACATCTGACTGCATGTAGTGATACATTCCTTTGTGCCAGTTGAATTTGTGAAATGAATTGCAAATTAGTTACCTTTTCTCTCAAAATACCTGCGAATAAAAAGTCACAACTAACAAAAGAACAATGGAATGAAGAAATTAGCGAAATTTATTATCATAAAGTGCTATATGTTTTGTGGATTTAGTATAAGCATTGTACAAATTAACTGAAGATTAGTTTTTTTGATTGCCACGTAATTCAAATATCTTAAGAAGAAAGAAGCATTAAAAACAAAATTAATCATCTTAAGTCGTTGCTTTTTTCCATTTATTTCTATGAGGGTAAACCAACTCAGCTCCAGCCCTCCCCTCCCTTCCCTGGCTCTTTCTTTTATCGCCGGAAGTAATAACTCGACCAAAACCGTCACGGTGCAGATTTGCATCATTAGCGGCCGTGAGCATCCGAACGAGTCGACTTCGTTAAGATATCCAAGTTTAATTTTTTTTACCACGTTTAAATGCCTCAATTATTATGAAACTTCAGTATAGCATTTCTAGTACTTTGGAGAAGAGTTTGTGAATTTTACAGAAAAATGTAAACGGCAGTTTTGAATATTTCTAGAAAAGCGCAACAGTGATGTGTTTTCGCTTGAAGTCAAGCTCTAACATCTCTAAGGAAAAAAATAATTTCTCAATACTGTGAACGATTTATTGTCCCAAACTTAGTAACTAAAGACATATATGTACAGGGAAGGTTTTGACGGTTTTTGAGCGCTATTTGTTCAGTTATTGTAAGTCACATTGCCACACATTGAGTGATTCCTTCTAACACTCAAAACTACAAAGTACAAAATATATCTGTAATTTTCTCGAAATTAAACATACAGATTTCTCTAATTCTTTGATATTTTGGGTGCCTAGTATTGTAGTTTACAGTGGTGGTAGCCGCTTTTCGAGATCTCATCGCGTTCGTCTACAATTTAAGCGCAACTGATTTCCGTTTTTCCTGTATATCGCTGCTATTAAAATACAAATCTAAAAACAAAGTATACTGTTTTAAATTTCAGTCTAAGACTGATAATCTGTAAAAGTTTCAGGTCAATCGAAAATTGGAAAGTTTGTCAAAACGACGTTTATAACGGCCTGGTGTGGCTTTTCAAAAACTATAGTGATCCACCTTAAGTCAACATTTGTTTACGGTGTTACAAATTTCATTATATTACCTATTGTTTTTAAAACTAGTTTATTGCCCTGGCCAATAGGAAATGCTACAGATATGTCAATCATCTCAATCCTGATATAATCGAATATGAAATACAGTAAAAACCCGCGTAGAAGAACCTAAAATTTAAGAACCTGACAGGCTGATATTTTCATTTTTTTTGTTGGAAAAAAAAGAGCCATGTGCAAAAGCATTGACCTGTATGTAAATAAAATAGGAAGAAAGGTGTTGTAATGATGAAGTGAGTGATGCTAATAGAACCTAGATTGCCTGATTTTTAAGCACCATTTATATAAGAACCTGTTCAGGCTGACTTGGAAAAATATAGGTTCTTATACGCGGGGTTTTACTGCTATCGAGTTTTTCATGGTTTAACTACTTACTAGAATTGCCGGAAGTCAATGGTGGAGTGACGAACTTGGACTGATTCCTACTCGGACTTTGATAACCAGGCGTAGTACCTGGGGTCTGGTGACAACGAAGTAGGACTCTTAGTAATTGTTGTAATCACAGCACAGAAATAGAAAATTAACAAATAACCAAAACAAACAACCACAATAACAACTACAGCAACAATGATAACAGCAGCAACGAGAACAACAAATACCACCAGAACAGCAACAATACTAGCAGCAACAATAATGGCAATAACAACAACAGCAACAATAACAGCAGCAACAAAAATAACAACAGCAATAATAGCAACAAAAACAAGAACAAAAACAACAACGACAACAATAACAACAATTAACAACAATAACTACAACAGAAACAACGACAACGACAACAACGACAACAACGACAGACGAAATAAGTGCCTATTGTCGTACCATGATAGTTTCTTGCTGTTTTCGTTTCTTTTGCTCCTGGAGTTCTTTCTGTTCTTCTTCGAACTTGCGCAAATCAAACTCGATCTCATTGGCCAGTTGCTTATCAACGGATAAGACTTCTAAGGATTGAGAGATATCATCAATTTTAGCAATACAGCCCTTATGCACATACCATTGTATACCTTTGCATCGAAGCGAGACGAACGTTGAGGTTGCAATGATAGAGACACGTGAATAATTGTCCAACAAGGTGTTGAAAGGTCTCTATCATTGTAAGTTCAACGTTTGTCTCGCTTCAATGCAAAGGCCAGGCTACCTTTCAAGATGGCGCAGGGAACTGTGAAGGGGACTATTGTGCGTACCTTTGACTTCATTACGGTAATCCTTCATGACCTCTTTAAGATATCCCAATAAGTCTTTGAGAATAGGTGATCGTTCTCTCTCAAACTGAAATATAGATTTAGATAACAGTTAGAACAAGATGCTAGAAAGATTGAAGAGGTTAAGGAAAGAAGGAAGGAAGGAAGGAAGGAAGGAAGGAAGGGGAACAAATAAGGGAGGAAGCAAAACCGAAAGGGAAAAAGGGGATGTAAATAAGGAGGGAGGATGCATAGAATAAAGAAAGAGTGAGGGGGAAGTAAAGAATAAAGGAGTTAGCAAATAAGGGAGGGAGGAAGCAGAAAAGAGAGGGAGCAAAAAGGAGAAGGAGGCAGAGAGAAAGAAAAGGAGGGAGCGAGCAAATATAGGAGGAAGGCAAGAAAGGGAGGAAATAAAGAAGAAAATGAGTGATCAAAGAAGGTAAATAGGAAAGTAGAAATAATGAAAGAAAGGGAGGAAGCAAAGAAAGTAGAGAGCAAGAAGAACGGGAGAAAGAGTACGAAGCAACGAAGAAAGCGGCAGTGATTAAAGAATTGAAGGCAGGGATAACTCACCATGTGTTTCAGTTCAATAATTATCGGTACAATATTCTCGATCATGTTCTTCTTTAACACCTGTTTACAACATAACAAAATTACTTGATTAAAGACACATGGTCACTTACCGCCATGCTTTGGGTTGTTTTATTTTATTTTATTAGTTTTTATTTTATTAGCGTCCTTATCCGAGAAGACGAGGCACTGAGAGTGAAGTGTCTTGCCCAAGGACACAACGCAATCGCCCGGGCCGGGAATCGAACCGGTCAGTTTAGTATAGGGCAACTGTGGGTGATATTAATCTGTAAGGTAAATCTGAACACCGTAAATGGAAACGCAGAAAAGATATTATCCTGTATTTTATAATCTATTATCACTACCTGAGTGAGGAATTTAGTCCGTGCTTGAACCATGGCTGCTCCAGCTGCGTCCCCTTCGTCTGCCATCTCTTCTGCCGCCTTGGTTCGCATTGAAGATAGCTTAATGCCCTGAAAATAACAGAACGAACATCATATACACCTAATTCAATAATCGTCGTCGCAAACAAAACTACAGTCCACACTCTGAAGCCTGCCAAGGACGTCGGTATTTCTTCTCTTGTTATCGATATATTCATAGCCTATTTAAGCTGTACGTGTTTGTGTTATATGATCATAACAAGTTGTTGTTGTGGTAGATATAAATAGAAATATTCATTTAAAAAACGTGTAATAAATCACAAATTATGTCCATATAACCGACATCCTTTGCACTCTTTAGAGTGTGGACTGTAGGTTTGATTGCGACAACGATTATTGAAATAGGTGTATATGCTGACAATAAATTGTCGAGATACATACATGTATAGGTGGACGTACAGTGATGTATTTTGTTATGGCCTTTGCCAACCAACCATTGCCATTAGAACAAAGAAAATTATATTACCTATTGTGAAAATGGTTGGCAAATTAGCATCACAATACCAACACTTGTAAACACTACGGTCACCTATTGCCACAACAGTTTGGCCGATGGTAATGTTTTTGAAAGATGTTCGATATGTCGCAATCTGACAACACTGATATTAGATGTGAATATCAAAAATCCAGGGCAGTAGTCCCCTTGATCTTGCTTTGCTTCAAAGGCCCGGCTACATTCCAAGATGGCGCAGAGAACTATTAAGGAAACTACTACATTTAGATGTTCCTCAACTCACCTTACTGGAAAGGACACCAAGAGCGTCTTTGACCAAAGCACCAGAATCTTTGTCCATAGGTAAAACACCATCAGCAACACCACCCAACACTTCCTGGCATAGTTTACCAGTAAGATTGAACCTGTCCTCATCACTCATGTGGGACAATAAGAACTGGTAGATAGTTGATCGTTTACTGGAATAAAATACAACAACTGGTAGATAGTTGATCGTTTACTGGAATAAAATACAACAACTGGTAGATAGTTGATCGTTTACTGGAATAAAATACAACAACTGGTAGATAGTTGATCGTTTACTGGAATAAAATACAACAATTGGTAGATAGTTGATCGCTTACTGGAATAAAATACAACAACTGGTAAATAGTTGATCGTTTACTGGAATAAAATACAACAACTGGTAGATAGGTGATCGTTTACTGGAATAAAATACAACAACTGGTAGATAGTTGATCGTTTACTGGAATAAAATACAACAACTGGTAGATAGTTGATCGTTTACTGGAATAAAATACAACAACTGGTAGATAGGTGATCGTTTACTGGAATAAAATACAACAATTGGTAGATAGTTGATCGCTTACTGGAATAAAATACAACAACTGGTAAATAGTTGATCGTTTACTGGAATAAAATACAACAACTGGTAGATAGTTGATCGTTTACTGGAATAAAATACAACAACTGGTAGATAGTTGATCGCTTACTGGAATAAAATACAACAACTGGTAGATAGTTGATCGTTTACTGGAATAAAATACAACAACTGGTAGATAGTTGATCGTTTACTGGAATAAAATACAACAACTGGTAGATAGTTGATCGTTTACTGGAATAAAATACAACAACTGGTAGATAGTTGATCGCTTAATGGAATAAAATACAACAACTGGTAGATAGTTGATCGCTTACTGGAATAAAATACAACTGGTAGATAGTTGATCGTTTACTATAATAAAATACAACAACGCATCTAAAGCCTGGTTCACAGTAGCGACATAAGCAACATTGCAGACTCAGTTGGCCTTAGCTCATTAGCCGCACTTGTCTTTTCTCACACTTAATCGAGAAGTGGTTAACTGAGTCTGCGTGTGTTGATTATGCTTATGTCGCTAGTGACAGACATCTTTCAGCAAAGGACAACTTGTGTTAGTACTGTGTAATATATCACTGGATTAAATTGTCATTTTACCTCGCGTTTTCATCGCCTTTAAGGGAGAAAACATTCTTTTCTCTCTCTGTTTGAGGAAACTTGTTAAACACTGTGAAGACGAATAGGACCGTAATGGTGTCAAAAAGGCGATACAAACAAAAAAGATATTATAATAATAATGGTACTGATGATGATAATAATAATATTGATAATGGGGATGATGATGGTGGTACTGGTAATGATGGTGATTGAAATCAATAAAAAATAATGGTCTCTGCGGCTTTCGATTTTCTTCGAACTCAGACATTCCAACGGCTAGTTGTGAAATACGTATTTCGCTGCCGTCAATCAAGGTACCGCTGCCGTCAATCAAGGTACCGACTGATTAGTTTTGAATGACAGTAGTGATGATGGTGATGATAATTTTCATGATGGTGATGATAATTGTGATCATGATAATTGAGATGTAATGATAATGGTGATTATGATCTTCACGATAGTTAGTCGATTCTTACCTTTGTGTTTATCATAGGAATTAAAGTGGAAGATACATTCAACAAAATGTTGGTAAAACATGCCTGGATGTCGTGTTAACAGCAAATGGACCAAACAGAAATCAGCTGAAAACAGAGGACGAATTTATTTTATACGCATTAATGTAGAAAGAACTCCCGTTGCGTTATATGAATTAGAAACATCAGATACAAAAGTATTATCTTTGATGGTGACTTATAGTCACTAAATAAGAACCATTACACAGCAGAAATTTTATTTTATTTCATGGATATACAGTGGAACCCCGCCTTACGGCCGCCCGCTTAGAGCGGTTTTCGTACGGTACTGTTACTGTAGAATTTTCGAATGTTTTTATAGAACTTACGGTACGGTTACGGCTACGGTACGGTACGGTCAGTTTCCCACTCGTACGAAAACCGCTCTAATACGACCACCCCGTTACTGCATCCAGTTTTTTTTTAGGTCCCGACAAAATGCATGCCCATACATTTTCTATAAAATTTATAATTTTAATACGGCCACCCTGTTAATACGGCCACTTTGGGCTGTCCCTTTGGTGGCCGGATTAACGGCGTTCCACTGTAGTGTTTTGCTCTATTGAAAATATTCTTACCAAATTTCCTGATACTTTCGTCTTCATCGACGAGTGCAGTAATAAAATGGTAAAACAAGGATCCTTTCCATTTTACGTAGTCTTCCTACAACAAATAACCATAAGAAATATTTAACAAATCTCTCCTTGTTTATCAAACAAAGCTTCGGGTTAGGGTTAGGTCTCTCGGAATTAATTAGTAACTTCTTTAAAGGCCCCCAACGGTAGGAGCTAGATATCCCAGAGGGAGGGGGTGAGAGGTGCTTCCTTTCCAAGTGGTAGGGGTGATCGACGGTCGGTTTTAACAACCCTTAAAAGGTACGCATAAATTAAGAGAACTGTTAAAGCCTTGTTGTTTTCAACCCCTAAAAGGTACCTCTGTTCGATGCTCTGGTCAACCAAACTTACTTTTAGCAACAAAGCAAAGCAAGAATGACCCTTACAGTTACAGAGTCATGTTACGTGACTGAATTTTGTACCAGTATCCTCAAAGGACCCTAAAAGGTACGCACAGGAAATATCTTCAGCCCTAAAAGGTACGCCGATCACCCCTACCACTTGGACAACGGGAGTCTCACCCCTGGCGAGACATTTTACTAAATCACCGTTGATAGCTACAAATACACGGAGATTACAAGCGTATACAAACGCGAAGAATACTCTGGCGCCCTGACCTGTAGTAGATGTGTAAGTAGAGTCAGTGTCTGTCTTCGTACCAATGGTGCACTGTCCCGTAAACATGTTGCTATATTTGGTATATACCGGTCCACAAGGCTGGTATATCGCACACATAGATCACACATGACGACTATAACGTTATTCCTAATAGCAGCATCGGTAGAGACCTCTAGTTCACGGGCTAGTGCAGCGGTACATTTCTTGGCTAAGTGCTCGTTTTGAAGACACAGTTTACCTAAAAATAGAGAGGTGGTTTTATATATTGTTGTATTATTCTTGTAATAGATGATTGCTTGGAAGTGTGTAATTTAATGTGTTTTATTTTATTTTCTTACTTTTGGGGTGTCAACTCTTTTATCCTATTTTTGTTTCATTGACAATAACTATATGCGCTTGTTTGTTTGTCTGTGTGTTTGTTGTGTGTTTCTATGTCTGTATATTTGATTGATTGTTTGTTTGTATTTGTTTGTGTGTTTGTTTGTTCGTTTGTTTGTCTGCTTGTTGGTATGTTTGTTTATGTGTTTGCACATTTGTTTGTTTGTTCGTTTGTTTGATTGATTGTATGTTTGTTTGTTCGTTTATGGTAAAGTGTGCGCCTATGGTAAAGCACAAAGCTCGACTTTCTGAAACTAAACAACGTACCTAAAGTAACAAAGGCATGTGCCTTGACCGTGCTGGATAGCTGACATTTCTGCATGGTACTTGGTGTACCAGGAGTAGTAAGGCTTTCTTGTGGAATTAACATTGACTCGACAAGTAGGAACAGACGCTCGGTTGTACGGCCTGGTGCAAGCTAAATAATACACAAACATAATGATGGTGTTAATAATGTTGATGATGATTGTGACAATGTCGATGATGATAGTAACAATGTTAATAATGATGATGACATAGTTGACGATGACAATGTTGATGATGATAATGACAATGTTGATGATAATGACAATGTTAATAATGATGATGACAGAGTTGATGATGATGATGACAATGTTAATGATCATAATGACAATGTTGATGATAATGGCAATGTTGATGATGACAGAGTTGATGATGATGACACATCATTTTTAAATGATAGTTTTCAATGTTGATTATGATGATGACAATGTTGATGATGATGATGATAACAATGTTGATGATGATGATCTTGAATCTTAAATTATTCAATTACAATGTCGAATAAGAAAATATATAAATAGATAGAACAAGTGGTTACGGAAGGACAGTAGGGGGAAACTAAATCCTGAGCAAAGACTGCACTCCGCTGATGGTGGCACAATGATGATGATGATACTGGTGATGATCGATAATGATGATGATGATAATGATGATGATGATACTGGTGATGATGATAATGATGATGATGATACTGGTGATGATAATGATGATGATGATAATGATGATGATGATACTGGTGATGATAATGATGATGATGATAATGATGATGATGATACTGGTGATGATCGATAATGATGATGATGATAATGATGATGATGATACTGGTGATGATGATAATGATGATGATGATACTGGTGATGATAATGATGATGATGATACTGGTGATGATGATAATGATGATGATGATACTGGTGATGATAATAATGATGATGATACTGGTGATTATAATGATGACGATAACAATGATTACGGTAATAATGATAATAATGATGATGATGACGATAATAACGATGTACATAAAACCAGAACATATAATAATTTGCACAATGTTATTCACCTGAGCAACCTCACCAACAGTGAAGAGATTTTTCACGATAGTTTCATCGTTGACTTTGGAATCTAAAAATTGAATGTATACACACATCATTAAGCAATGGCAGTATGGCAGTCATCAAAGAATAAACTGAAAAACCAACAGTGCATGGAGGGGAGGGGAGAGGAGGATTATTGAAAAAAGAAGGTAGACGGATAAGAGTAAAATGCATGAAACGGAAGAAAAATCTTTGCGGGGGTTTTGTGAGTTACAGTCGCTCGAATAAAACTTGAAAAATATACATCGTAAAACCACAGAATATGAAAAATAACTTCAGAAAACAAATAAATAATGAATAAGAAACAACATTGAGTTCAATTTTTGATTGTAAATGTTTGGATGTTCAATATGGATTTTAAAACTATATCATAGCAATGGTATTTTCGATGACAACGAAAATGGCAGACACGGCGCGCAATGCATCGTGGATGAGACGGCTCCTTTAACATACCTTGGTTTTCTTCTAGCATGATGCTAGATAATGTCTGTTCACAGGCTTTAAGAAGATCAGCACACCAACTGTCAATCATCGTCTGAATTAGGATTATTTGAGAGAAGAATTACCAAGGGAGTATTTACAAAACACTGGGACGAACTCAAACCAGCGAACTGGTACAGGTTTACAATTTTGCACCAAGAACATTGCTGACCCTAAAGTCATCCTCGGGAATCCAGGGGTAATCTTCTGTCGCTATTTTCTCGCTTCCAGAAAAAATACCCTTGGGAACGTCGTCTGTTGACGCTTGTTCCGGAACTCAAAATTCAAAGTTATTTAACGACTTCCTTTGAATGGTTATCTTGATTTTCATTGGTCGACCACAGCGGGTCGACCAATCAGGAAAGAACTGAATTTTGGCTTCCGGAACAAGCTCCAACAGACTACGTTCTCAGGAGTATTTTTTCTGGGAGCGAGAAACGAGCGACAGAAGATTACCCCTGGGTTCCCGAGGATGACCCTAAAGTATAAAGGCTTACAAATTCCACACCGGTATCATGTAAATACTCCAAAAAAAAATAGTTGTTTCTTCTTTATTAATCAAATACTCTATAAGAGAGTTTTGGGTAGGAGTGACTTGAGTGGAAATGAACTTCCTGGAATAGTCTATCCAATAAGGGGTATAGTAGCGAGTGTGAGTAGCATTAAATCATGTTATGGCCTACCTTGGCTTGGGGTTGTGCCCTGCAAAGCTAAATAAAAAAATATCTCATGTTACCCTTTCGTAGTAAAGTAGGCAAGTGATAATATCATGTTATGGTGATAATATTTATGATGTTGATGATGATTGTACTGGGGAAGATAATTAAGATAATTTTGATAATGGCAGTGGCCTTCAATAATGACGATGATAACGAAGACTATGATGATTGACGCTATTATTGCTGTTGTTGATGATTATGACGAAAGTGACATAAATATTAGTATTTTTAAGAAAAACATTTTCTCTCATAATCAATACATTTTTAATTTTTAATTATACAATATTCTTAGATTTTATTCGTATTTTATTCTTTATAGATATAGCATATAATACTTTTAATTGTGATTAGTACCTTAACATTTTAGATTATTTATTTATTTCATTCATATTGTTATTTATTTATTCTTTTATTTCGAGGTCCTTTTTGAAAATCATGTAAATGAAAAAGTTTTCCTCAATTAAGATTATTATAAAAAACAATGATCATGATATCCGTGGCAATTACGAAGATAATGATGATGATAATGATAATGTTGTTGTTGATGATGATGATAATGAAAATGACGATGATGACCATAATGATAATGATGATGTCGATGTTGATGGTAATAATGATAATGAAGATGTCGATGTTGATGATGATGATGATAATGATGATGGCGATTATGATGATGATGATGATGATGATGGCGATAACGACAATGAGGAAGATATTGATGATGACAATGATGATGGTGACAACGATGATGATGATGGTGATGAAAATGTTAATGATATTATTGTTGTTGTTTGTAATGATGATTATGATGATAATTATGATTACTAATGATGATGATAATGATAATTATAGTATCAGATGGTATACCTTACAAAGGGTTCCAATAATAGCAGCAATGACATCTGGTGTATTCCCAAATGCTGTCAACTTACGCTGCAAATCCTCTGCAAGATACCAACCAATCAAGATGAGAGAAGAAATGTGCGAGAGAAGAAAGGTTATAATCCACTTTTTTAACATGTCAATGTATTTAGCTAGACACAAGTGTCGTACTAATTTGGGAGACTCACACTCACTTCATCTACGGTAGATATTTTGGCACATAACTCACAGGCTTTGTGTCGCTTTTATATGAAATAAATTATACAATGAAATAAAATCTATTATAATCATGAGAGCCTTTGGGTTTTCTGTGCTGTATTTAATCCTTAGAGTTTCCGGTAATCAGTATAGTGTGTAGCCGTTGGTAACTTGAGAGCAATTTGAAATTCAAACCTAACGTATTAGAGTAACGCACACCCAATAAATTCTGTGTGTATATTGGGTGTGCGTTACTCTAATACGTTACGCTAATGCGCTCTCAAGTTACCAACGGCACACACAGGTCAGTAACGCTAATCCATTACCGGAAACTCTAAGGATTAAATACAGCACAGGAAACCCAAAGGCTCTCATGATTATAATAGATTTTTATTTCATTGTATAATTTATTTCATATAAAAGCGACACAAAGCCGGGCTCCCTGTGCATAACTCAGCTTACATGTTCATTTTTTGCGGAGCAAGAAAAACTAAGGAGAAAAGTCCATTAACCCACATTTACTGTGTTTCCATCATAACCACTACCCTTTCGCTTTTGCACCGGAACTTACCTGTCAGAGATGTGACAGTGTTTTCAGGTAATTTGTCACTCACACTACCTATCACTGATAACACCCAACACAGCGTTTCCTCATCACAGTCTACAAGATAAAATTCAATCAATCAATGATCCATCCAATCAGTCAATAATAATTCTATCAATCAATCAATCAATCAATCAATCAATCAATCAATCAGTCAACCAATCATCCAATCAATCAATCAATCAATCAATAGATAGTTTTTTTTTGCTCTATTCCACAGTACCAATTTGATTCTATTTCATGGATATATTGTTTGCGCTCTATTCTACAGTAGCAATTTGATTCTATTTCATGGATATAGTGTTTGCGCTCTATTCTACAGTAGCAATTTGATTCTATTTCATGGAAATAGTGTTTGCGCTCTATTCCACAGTAGCAATTAGATTCCATTTCAAACAAATTTATTTTCTAAACAAACCTTGTTTAGAAGTGTATTCCTTCCATCTATCAACTACGATATTATGGTCTATCTTAACAGAAGCACTGGCCATCAAGGACAGTAACAGCCATACAGCCTAATATGGGAAAAGAAGAAAAGTGTAAACGTGAACATATCAATGAAAAAAGTAGGAAAAACTGAGATATGATGTCCTGGTACATAGCACGTCCTTATCTGGATCAAGCGATCATTGGGTAAAATACAATGGATGGGAAAGAAATAGTAATAGAATAGGTCAAAATATACAGTGGTACTGTACCTCTTAAGCCTGGTTCACACGGCATCATAATCATAGTCATAATCATAAGCACAGTCATAAGAAATGGAGTAGTTTCTATTTTCTTATGATTATAACGTTATGTTGCATGTGTGAACCGTACAATCTTATAGTCGTAAACATGGTTATGATTATTATTATGACGCCGTGTAAACCAGGTTTAACCCTCTGGACTTTCCAAAGTGGCTGCTTAATAGTGGTTGGACGCTGAATTGAGGTATAGAATAGGTATAGGAATAGATTTAGGACTTTTTATTGTGGCTGCCTAGTAAAGGGTAACTGCTTAATGGGTGACAGCTTCATAGAGATACCACTGTATATGATATAATGGTTCTACCTTATTGTGGTCACCATTAATGTGTGATGACAAGCTCTTGATAAGAGAGTTGCTAAGTTTGCCTTGTTTTGACCAGTATTGGCAGGCATTCTGAAGGTAACGTCTGGTAAGAAGAACACACAGTATTAGTACAATATATCTTAGTATGGAGAAAAAAAGAGTATGTTACAACATTATGTACATTTATAAACACACTACATTCAAACATACATCGGTTGATTTGTTGTTGTGGAGAAAGGAAAACTGGATAACCTGGAGAAAAATCCTTGTTGCATGCGACAAGGAAGGAAGGAAGGAAGGAAGGAAGGAAGGAAGGAAGGAAGGAAGTAAGGAAGGAAGGAAGTAAGGAAGGAAGGAAGGAAGGAAGGAAGGAAGGAAGGAAGGAAGGAAGGAAGGAAGGAAGGAAGGAAGGAAGGAAGGAAGGAAGGAAGGAAGGAAGGAAGGAAGGAAGGAAGGAAGGAAGGAAGGAAGGAAGGAAGGAAGGAAGGGAGGAAGGAAGCAAGCAAGGCGAGAGAAAGACAAAACGAAGTAGGAAGTTAACTTCCAGATTCTTAAAGTCCAAGTTATCTGAAGCAAACCTTGTTCAGTCCTTACCTAACCTCCTGTCCACCAGGGCTAGCTATGATAGCCAGTAAGTCCCATGCAAGTACATGAGGTTCAGCTGTTGACCTGTGTAGTGGTACTATCTTACTAAGTATCACGTCTTCTATGATACTGTAGCTCTTCTCTTGTGCTGTAGTCTCACGGTCTAACACCAAGGGAAATATACCATCTAACCATAAACTGAACAAAATATATAGATCAACAATTAATAAACAAACACAGAACAGGCAGTTACAGTGCGGACATTCCAACCGGGACCACTTTAGATAAGTTGATAATCAACCAATCATATTGCAGCTTTCAGTTCAAGAATGTTATGAGCTCGAGAACACTATAATTTGATTGGCTTATGCTGTTATCAGTTCAATCTCTGTCTGGTTTAAATGATTTTTTAATTGGAGAGTTTTGTCTAAGTGGTCCCAGTTGGAGTGTCCGCGCTGTAACATAGTACGAACGCAGTGAATGAGTGAGATTTTGAATTCGAACACGAGAAGATAAATAACATCTCCACGACTTTATGTATTATTCTGTTTATTATATAAACAAAAAATATATCTTTATACAAAACTCAGTCAATTAGCATTTTATCATATGACACTTATATTTTTTTGCAAGCACGTCCGTATGCCATGCGCCTTTTTGAATAGGCCGGCGTTTTTTTACTGCACGCTCAACAAAATACGTACAACCCCCCATCACGTGACTTGTCTGCATGGTTTTTACTAGGGACGCGCACACGAGCGGGGAAATTTATAGCACAGTTATATGATAATATCAAATTATTGTATTTTTTACAAGTGCTTAAATACAATATTCCTCAGTGGTAGAAATCCCTGTAAACCACTAGGGCCGGTAATATGAAGGGTGGATAAAGTTATCCACGGATAAAAGTTATCCACTGCATAGGTTTTTTATAGATTTTATCCGCTGGATAGCGCTATTTACCCTTCATACAACCGGCCCCTGCTATTTATATAATAAAGCTATTTAATGTATTTTTCTGAGTAAGCTTTTTTCTGTGATTGTTTGTTATTTAATAATTCTTGGTACTTACCATTGTAGATCAGTGTTCGTAGGTTGTTCTTGTAACAGTGATGTCAAAGACACCATGGCTTGTCGTCTGACAGACAGGGCGGGGTCCATGCATCGATCATGAAGCATATCAAGATCCTATAGACCAATCACATATCATATTACATATGTCAAGGTCCTAACGTCCAATCACATATCATATTACATATATCAAGGTCCTAACTACCAATCACATATCATATTACTGTACATATATCAAGATCATAACGACCAATCACACATCATATTACATATATCAAGGTCCTAACGACCAATCACATATCATATTACATATATCAAGATCACACATCATATTACATATATCAAGGTCCTAACGACCAATCACATATCATATTACATATATCAAGATCCTAACGACCAATCGACCAATCACATTAATATTTGGTAATAGTGATTTTAACCATGAACCATTTCAATCTCACTAGCAAATAGAAGCTTCAGTACTCACAGGTTTATGAAGGTTGTTCAAGTCAAGATGGATAACACTCTCAAGCACCTGAAATACCAATCAATCATTTAATATTACTAGACAGCTGCCAATCACCTTATAGACCATAACATATTTAACTTTTTCTTCTTCTTGTTCATCACCACACTTCCCTCATCAACACCACCTCAACCATCATCATCATCACAGATATCATCATCTTCATCATGAATCTCCATCTTCATCATAATCTTATCACCACCACCACCACCATCACCATTATCTTCTTTTTCATCACATCTCCCTCATCATCCCCACCTTAACCATCATCATCATCATCTTCATCATGAGTCTCCATCTCCATCTCCATCATCATCAATCATCATCATCACCACCACCATCTCCATCATCATCAATCATCATCACCACCACCACCATCACCCACATCATAACCACCGTCATCACCAACATGTATCATCACCATCACCACCATCATAACCACCGTCCATCACCACCACCATCACCCTCATCATAACCACCATCATCACCACCATCACCCCCATCATATCCACCGTCATCACCATCACCAACATTATCACCACCACCACCATCATCCCCATCATAACCACCGTCATCACCATCACAAACATCATCACCACCACCACCACCATCATAATAATCACCCCATCATCATCTATATAAGCCTCACCTGTAGTGCTGCTTTTCTCACACCAACTTTCTCATCACAAGTTCTTTTTCTAATCATAGAGCCAACAGTGTCTGTATTGGTGGTAACTGTCTTGTCTAATCGTTCTGTTAGTGTTTGTTTAACAAGATTTACAAGGTCAGGTTCACTGGATGTTGCACACTGTGACAAGTATTGAAGTGCTTTGGCTCTCACACTGAAACATAATAGAAGTTTAATGTAATTGCAATTGTTGGACAAGTTGAAATCATTAGTGAAATTATAATAATAAACTAGGAGTACAACACACTGTGACAAGTATTGAAGCGATTTCGCTTGCACACTGAAACATAATAGAAGTTTATTGTAATAACAATAAATTATTAGAGTTAAAGCAGATGGGTGCTCAGGCAATGCATCTGTATCTGAGTAGTTGTGAAGGTCCAACCATTTGCGAATGCAATTACAATTTAAGGTGCTTTAAAGACCAGGACGCAAACAACAATAGAAAACATAGTAGACAAAATCTTCTTTTACTTGTGCAAATGTTTTGGTGCTAAGCCACACTTACGTTGGAGCTCTGTCCGAGCTACGTCCTACTATGATATCCAACAGGCAATTCTTACTCATCAAAGCTTGCTTGTCTGCATTGCCATCATCTGCAAGATAACAAGATAGATACATTATTTAAACGTTTTGAATTATTATTTTTTTGTTCCTTTGCCTATTTCCATGTTCAACTGGCTATATGTCTAATTTACAAGTTTGTTTGTCTTTCAGTCTGTCTGTCTGTTTGTCTGCCTGCCAGTCAGTCTGTCTGTCAGTCGGTCTGTCTTTTTCTGTCTCTCTCTCTGGCTGGCTGTCAGTCTGCCTTTTTTTGTCTGTCTTTCTGTCTAACTGTCTGTCTTTTTCTAGCCTGCGTCACATTTGGAAATGTCTGGATGTAATGCAGGCTATCTTTTTCTGTCTGTCTGTCAGTCTGTCTGTCAGTCAGTCTGTCTGTCATCTTCTGTCTGTCAGTCTGTCTGTCAGTCAGTGTCTGTCATCTTCTGTCTGTCTGTCTGTCAGTCAGTCAGTCAGTCAGTCAGTCAGTCAGTCAGTCAGTCAGTCAGTCAGTCAGTCAGTCAGTCAGTCAGTCAGTCAGTCAGTCAGTCAGTCAGTCAGTCAGTCAGTCAGTCAGTCAGTCAGTCAGTCTGTCATTTTCTGTCTGTCTGTCAGAGTTGGAGTTGCCACACATCGCAAAACTATAATTTATCATTTGCAGCAACTCCAACCTCAACTTTGAACTATAATTATAAAGTAAAGAGCAGTATTTTACTCCCATCAGTACTCCGTTTTAAGGGTATTTTAAGCTACTCAAAGCTACACGGAAAGGAGTGAAGTCGGAACAAGGTCACTGGGAATTGAACTCGGGACCTCTTGCAATGAAATAAGCACACTTATCAACTGTGCCATTCTTGCTCCCTTAACTAATTATACCTGATTGTTGTCCAGGAAGCTGTCTTGCAGGATGAGTAAGTAGTTCTGCTATCATATCCAGTGAAAAGATTCTGTAACCAGTCTATAAAATAAACCATTATTGATCAGCTTATTCATTTTATTAGACCTTTCCACTGCTCGCATCAATCTACCTCAGCCTCAATAGTGTGTAATATATTCTTTGCAATTTGACTACATATGTCCATTTTTGTAATTTATAAGTGTTGCAATAGTTTGATAATGTGTACGTTATTTAAATTACTACGAGCTTCGAATGATGGGTGGCCTAGCGGTGTGAGCGCTGGCCTCTCACCGCTGTGGTCCAGGTTATAGTCCCGGCTCGGACATGGATTATATGTGAGTTGAGTTTGTTTGATGTGTTCTTCTCTCCTATGCCACAAGGGTTTTTCTCTGGGTTCTCCGGTTTTCCTCCCTCCGAAAAAATGAACATGTGAGCCAAGTTGTGCACAAAATAATTAACGTAGAGGTAGTGAGTGTGTGTCTGAGTCTCCACCGTTAGTAGGGCACTTGTCCAGCTAGAAGATCGAGACGTTAAAAAAGTGATTTATTATTTGTAGTCAAATTCCAAGAACATATTACACGCTATTGAGGCACAATTTGTAGTTTGTCAGCTTTGGTACCTTGACATTCTTGCTGTATTTGATCAACCATTCCATCAGACTACAGTAACAAGCATCAGGTAAATACTTGAGAATCTCACCCGCAGCCTGTATTGACAAACAATAGGAACAATGAATTGTAATGAAATCTTTCAATTTGAAAAAACTGTTTACAATAAGTAATGTGCTCTAAACAAGAGAATAAAAAAGAGAAAATAGAAAAATTCTTGGAAATGGAAGGAAGGAAGGACGGAAGGACGGGAGGAAGGAAGAACGGGAGAAAGGAAGGAAGGACGGAAGGAAGGACGGAAGGAAGGACAGAAGGAAGCAGGGAAGCAAGGAAGCAAGGACGGAAGGAAGGAAGGAAGGAAGGAAGGAAGGAAGGAAGGAAGGAAGGAAGGAAGGAAGGGAGGAAGGAAGCAGGGAAGGAAGGGAGGAAGCGAGGAAGGGAGGAAGGAAGCAGGGAAGCAAGGAAGGAAGGAAGGAAGGAAGGAAGGAAGGAAGGATGGATGGATGGATGGATGGCTGGAAGAAAAGAATGGAGAGGTGGTTGGTCGGTGGAAGATTCAAAAGGTCAAAAGGGGGAGTAAAATGGATGGATGGCTGAATAGTTTGTTGGTTGGTTAGACCAATGATGTACTTCACCTTTGCTACAAGGCCCCTGTAGTCAGCTTTATCAGGACACTTTGTGCACAGATGCTGGATAAGAACTCTGACAGCATTATGAGAATCACTGCATGCCTTGGATGCTATATAGCTACACACAAACAACAAGCATTAATTTAACATCTTGACCATACAATTCCAGACAAAACCCAGTGACAGAAACTTCCACTGATGGAGTGAGTCTACACTATGGTCAAACTTGTAGAAGTGACAAACATTTTTGTTGTTGTTGTTTTCATTTTAATAGACACATTTCATCAACTTGTATTTTTTTTATTCAAACAAAAGCTTTCTTGCTAGCTACTGGTCCATCATCAGGGTAAGCAAAGTGAAGATGCCAGTCATTGCACAATTCATTGCACATACTGTAGTAGCCCGACAGCTTGGTATAAAATAAAACTCATATAGATAAATTAAACATGTATTTTTTTAAAAGGATATCAGCACAATCTACAAAAAAGTTTTGTTTTATCTAGTTTTCAATTCTTAAAATAATATTATAAATTATATATTTGTTCATATAAAAAAAACTTTAAAGTGCACCTGACGCCCTTCATGATATTTTGCAAATCTGTTTGACATGAGGTGTATAATAATTCACCTCATTTGCATTTTCAGATTTCAAATGTTTATATCTCAGAAAAGAGAGGTCGACATCAAAGAATATTAAGTACACTTATTATACACCCCATGTACAACAGATTTGCAAAATATCATGAAGGGCTTCAGGTGCACTTTAATAACAATCAATGTTCTCACCATGAAAATGACACAGCATAATCCTTCACTAGTTGTACATCTTTATGTAAAGTTGATCCACCATCAGCCATGAGGATCAGAGGCAGAAGGTTCTTAAACACCTAGTATATGCAGGAATAATAGAAAAAACAATCAGTTGGCTAAGTTGCTAAAGCTTTAGATATCAATGGGGGATATCCAAGGCTTTGGCACAGACAGATCATGCAAAAAAGCAAATGTTTTAGAATAATATACTAAATCTTATAATCATCATAACCTTAATAAGCAGAGGTTTGGTGATACATTATAATAAAAATAAATACAGACTTCAACAAAAGCAGAAGTACACAATGTTTTGTGGTCTCCACAACCTCATTATCAAATAAAATGGTTTTGTTCAGAGTTCCAATATCAAGTCAACTGATAAACAATTTAAATTGACAGTTTGGCTCTAATGGAGTCCGACTGTTTGTTTGGTCTGTGATGGTTGGCACTTTTTAATTGACAGCATTTCGTACAATAAGCAGTTAATCATCGTCATTGTAAAATATCAAATGGTAAAATAAATGTAGTCACATACGGTGATGGCAAAGTCCACAAAGTGTTGAGACACAACATATCCACGGCCAGCCAAATTTGTAATGTCAAATTAGTGCTGAACTACTCCATTGATCGAGTAACTGCAGTTGTACTTACATTTCTTGTATTTGAGCCAACGTTGCCATGCATACTGGTACATACAAGACCTAATCCCTAAAAGAAATCACATTTTGGTTTATTAATTAGACAGCACAAAGTTGCACGCCCATGGCATTACAGACAAGAGAAAATCCTAAGAACAATTAACTTGAGCGTAAGAGTTGCACAAGGCATACATGTAGCCTAGCCTGCATTACATCGGGAATAGGCATAGCCGAGTGTGACTCTAACTTGTTAACGGTTCTTTGTTTTTTCTCAAGTGCATCTATAGCACAATGGGCAAGTGACTTTGTGTTGTCTAATTGATTTTATGTTATTATAAATCAATTTGACAAAACAAAGTCACTCGCCCATTTTGCTATAGATGTAAGCCTGGTATGAGAACAGACTAACCATGCAGACTATGGGGAAATAGTTCATACCAATAACTGTGTGTGTAATAATTATACTACATGTATATACACCTACTTGCAGTAAGGTTTTCATACAAAAGTATGCATTTGTTATAAAGAAAATAGAACATTTGTGATTTAGTAAAATAGGAATTAATTATAAGAAGCTCACTCAAGCTGAACTCTCTCTTTTGTCTTTTAATTAATTCCTTTCGCACTAAATCACAAATGTTCTATTTTCTTTGTGACAAATGTTCTATTTTGTATGACAACCTTACTGCAAGTAGGTGTAATAATTATAATGTACATCATTATTATTATATAGTCACATAATTAGACATATTAAGCAATCTCATGATTGGTTAGTTTACATGTACTAACAATGATATCAGCTGCTATTAACTCATATACCAAGAGTAGAATGCAATCAAATTGCTTCATTTACTGCTTAGATCTTCATCAATTTATAATTGAATGTCTCCACTTACTATGTATCCTAGATGGACAACACATTTGATTTTCTTCAGCTCTGACCTCACATCATTGAGTGTATTTCTGAAGAGGAATCATAGAAAAAGTCAAATGTGATACAATAGGGAGAATACAGCGTGGAGTGAGAGTAGTTTGCAGGGGCAGATCCAGAAATTTGTCAGGGGGTGTCCCAAATGCAAATAAAGGGCTCTTAAGGTGTTAGGGGGTGTCCGGTCCCTAAATGTATTAAATAAAATATGGGTAATTGTGGTGCCAGGGGGTGTCAACAACTCCCTAGATCCACCCCTGGGTTGCAAACATAAGTATGCACCAGAACTGTGAAAAAGAATATTGACATAGGTGTACATTGATATGAGAAAATACAAACCCTTTAGGTAGTTCAAAGGATGTTGCTATCGCGGTAGCGTCTATCTTGACCATCTCTGTCAGTCTTTGCATGATATGTACACATGTCTGTTCAGAGTCTTTCAAAGAGAAGGTTTTAAGAAGCAAGGCAGTATCCTAGCAACAGACAATAACCATAAATATGCAGCGTGAATATGTTATGGGTGGACCCTTTAATATTTGAAGGTGGAGCAGGTTAAACCTCCCCCCATACCCCTCCTCCTCCCCATTTCCCCCCATAAAGTATTGAGCAAAACCTAGATCCTGAAATAAATATTACATGCAACATCAAATACTCTAAAAATAATGAGCACGCTTATAAAAACTTCATCCAATACTAGTGGACGGAAAAAAATATCAAGAAAACAAAGAATTTCCTGACCTCCCCCTCACCAAATTTAAAATGGCTGATCCCTAAATATTCCTCTTCACTTTCCTTGTTTATTTGCCCATTTCAGACCATGTGATGCAGCGATTGGTATAATTTTATTAATAATGTTTTTATTCTCTTTGTTTTGCTACCAACATGACTTGTTGAAACTCTAATAATTGCTATGAAATAGTTATAAGTTATTGCAGTTGTTCAATAATAAGAAGTCTATTTTCTCATTACACTTTTTGTAGGAGCAAGGATGGCACAGTTGGTTAGTGCGCGGCAATCTGTACGAGAGGTCCTGAGTTCGGTTCCCAGTGACCTCGCATCCTTGTTTCGACTTCTCTCCTTTCTGTGTAGCTTTAAGTAGCTTTAAATACCCGTAAAACGGAGCACTGATGAAGAGAGGGGAGTAAAATGAGCACCGTCGGCCTCAAGTTTATCAGTATATGACTGTCTATCAGTATATGACTGTCACGAGTTACTGACGTTAAATAAGGTTACTTTACTTTTACTTTTACTTTACCTGTAAAAGGTCTACCATTCTCTTCTTCACGTTGGTTACTGCGGCCTCTAATGACATCCCTGTATCAATTTCATCATCACTATCTTCATCATCATTCCATGACTCATCCTCCTCCTCCTCCTCCTCCTCATCATCATCATCTAGTAAGTAAAACATAAGTTATATTGTAGAACATACACCTCAAGTTGTAACACAGGAATCCCAATATTCAATGTGCAAAAAAAAGGAAAATAATACACAATATTATGTTATCATTTTCTTAATTTTTTACATCGTTTTGATTGGTTGAGAGAACTGCAAATAACTGCCTACACCTAATTGCAAGAAGGTTGTCAAGAAGGTTGTCTTTGCATCAAAGCGAGATGAACTTTGAGCTTGCAATGATAGAGACATTTAAACATCTAACCTGAAAATTATTCATGTGTCTTTATCATTGCGAACTCAATGTCCGTCTCACTTTGATGCAGTGTCCGGGCCACCTTTCCATTTCAAAAAATATCAACAAAAAAAAAACGGCCAAAGCAGTGACATTTTTTATCTTTTTTGGATGTCAATCATCAAATGGCATTGAGAGTTTGCAGATTGAGAAGCAACAATTTTAGCTATAATCTTACCGCACGGCTGGCTGCTTTTAGCAGTGCGTCTTGACTTAGCCCTTCGACCTGCTCCCGGCTGCTTGTCATTGTTTTGTGATGCCTGAGGTCTCTTCCTTTTTGAGTTTCCTGTACATGAAAAAAGTTATTTCACATTATTACATTTTTAAGTTATCAGCTATTAAAACAAGTTCAGGGGGCTAGAAACTAGCGAGTAAACTAGTATAGGCTGCATCAGTGTTTAATATAAACGAAAGGTAATAGAATGAAATTGAAATTGAAACACTGTAAAAAATGTTTTACTAAATGTTACTTTAGTCAACGGTGTTACAAATTTCATTATATTAAGGTCTGTCCTTACTAACTTTATGCATTTTGATTTTTGCGAAGGAAGAAAAACTGGATTGCTCTGAGAAAAACCCTTGTGGCATGAGAGAGAACAACACATCAAACTTGTAAACTCTGTTCACTTGTTTACCTATAAGCTATTAATCTCGCTTCGAAGCACGCAAAGGATTGTTTGTCAAAATGAATAGTTCCAAAATTGTGCCTCAAGACAAATACAATTTTGGATTCTTTTAGGCATTTGCGTTTTGTTTATATATTTTTTTATCCATGATAGAGCATCCACTATTTATAGCATCCTCTACGCATACCCTTTACCTCCCACCAACACACACACACCTTAATAATTAATATGCAGGATATTTAAACCATTCAATTTGTTGTACATTATTTTAGGGCCTTCTGCATACCTTGAAATGTGATTGTTTTACATTAGTATTTTTACCTTTGTTAGGCCAGTGTTTCAGTATATCTACTGCTTTCTGTAACAGCAGATGGTGATAAACATTGTAAGCTCCACTGCCTGTTGTTGTATAAATTAAAATATATTAATTGATAAATAATATTAAAAAATCCTCAAAGGTATAGACTTGAGTTTCTAGACTGATTAACAGCAATGACAACACTGAAAACAGCAATAACAGCCTAAGAAATGACAACAGCAGCAACAACAACAATAACAGCAACAGTTACACCACCAAAAACAACATTCATCACAGCAGCAACAACAAACAATAACAGCAGCAGCAGCAGAAGCAACAACAGCAACTACAATAACAGCAGCAGTAACATCAACAATAACAACAGCATCAGCATCAGCAACAACAACATCAGCAGCAACAGCAATAACAACAACATTCACAACAGCAGGAACAATAACAATAACAGCAGCAGCAGCAGCAACAATAACGACAACATCAGCAACAACAATAATAACAACAGCAAAAAACACAACAACAATAACAATAACAACAAAAACAGCAACTACAACAACAACAATAACAGCAGCAACAATAACAATAACAGCAGCAGCAGCAACAATAACGACAACATCAGCAACAACAATAATAACAACAGCAAAAACCACAACAACAATAACAATAACAACAAAAACAGCAACTACAACAACAGCAGCAACAACAACAATAACAGCAGCAACAATAACAATAACAGCAGCAGCAGCAACAATAACGACAACATCAGCAACAACAATAATAACAACAGCAAAAACCACAACAACAATAACAACAGCAACAAAAACAGCAACTACAACAACAGCAGCAACAATAACAATAACAGCAGCAGCAGCAACAATAACAATAACAGCAGCAGCAGCATCAAAAGCAACAGCTGGACCAACAATAACAACAACAAAAACAGAAGACGCAACAGCATCAAGTACAATAGCAGCAACAACAACAACAGCAGCAATAGTAACAGCAGCAATAACAACAGCATCAACAACACCAGCAACAACAACAACAACCCCAATAAATAATTGCCAATAGTCCCCTTCATAGTTCACTGTACCATCTTGAAAGGTAGCGATACGAACATTGAGCTTGCAATAGAGATTTTTAACAGTTCACGGGACACTTATTTACATGTCTCTATCATTGCAAGCTAAATGTTTGTCTCACTTCAATGAAATGGCCTGGCAACTTCTCAAGATGGTGCAGGGAACTGTGACTATTCAACACCAATAGCGCAGCGCATGAATGCTAAAAATAGCTCCAAGACTTGGACAAACAAATGTTGTGTTCAGTTTTAGCGTGTTGAGCAATATATGAACCGATCTTATAATTTCCTGCCGAAATTAGAATAACAACATGATTTAACAAAGAATTGCTTCGAGCGGCATTGAAAATAGTCTGCATAAAGTTAAATAATAGTTTGTTTGTCCAAGTCAGGCCTTTGTCTCCATTTTTGTGAGGTCATTCATGAGCTGCGCTATTCAAGATCATTATTGGCCACACAAAATACCTGGTATTTGTAGAAGCACCAAGTATAAATTAGCAGACATAACAGCACTTTCAAGTTTTGGTCCAGGACGAGATTTTCTTTTACAAGATTCAATCATAGAATGTAATACAGCAATCAGCGAGCGAAGTGGTATGTCATTCTCATTCAAAACTTTCCAAAACCCTAAAAAAAAAAACACAAGAAATGTAATCTGTAATCGAAAAAAGTCTTGTCTTATATAAATAAATAAATGTATTAGTGTTTCATAATATCCTCTCAGATCTTAAATGTTCAGCTACTAATTTTCTAATGTCTCGCAATGTCGCTTTGGCGCAAATCCTGATCAATTGCATAGTGTAACTGAGGCCTTCTTGCATTGTTTTTGTTGCAGACAGCATTGCACATATGCACAAGGCAAAGTTCAGTTTTACTTTTAGCAATGAATCTCCCCTCCAACAACCTAGCACATATAATATAACTTCTAAAATCAATTCGTTTTTGAATGATATTCTACAAATAACTAAAATATCTAGTTGAATATAAAATCAGCCAATCCACTTGCTAACTAATGATGTTTTAGGGTAGAAATACCTTCGGAATGACTTGCCCAACCACGACAACAAAACAACAACTGCTCCAATTCTGCCTTGTAAAATTGTTTTTCTGCGATATTTTCTTGGAATTCTTCCGGTAAACCGTGATACTCGTAGAAATCATCATTCCAAACTTGTTGTGTCCAATCATTTGGGATATTTCCGAGGTTTAGTAGGCTAAAAACCTCCAAGGTCTTTTCTTCTAACGACGACATTTTGGATCGAAGTTCGCGCCTTTTTACGCTCGTTACCACAGGAACCCCATTCTGACGATTTTGACACGTATAGATCAGCTCAATTTAAAAATAGAAAAAAACAATGTGTACAAAATTAAATCATCTATCAACAAAAATAGAGTCATGTAACCATACGTATCAATAATTTTCTTTCTATCTTGTAAATATTTTAAACTTTTTAGGCCAAATCATTCATTTCGATCGATAATCGATTACAAAGACAAACTTCGACCCAGTCCTTTTTTAGTGTAAATGTTTTGTTTTCGTCTGTCTAGGGTAGGGTAAGTAAGTACTTTAAAAATACCTAATCATATACTAAAAATTGATTACTTTTAGATTAAACAGAGACTAATTGCATTAGAATATTTAAGATATTGTTCTGTTAATCGTAAATTTTTAAATCGCATATTTAACTCTTCTTAAAAAGTGTATATCAAAAATAACGTTTGCCCTCCCCTCCCTAATTACTCTATTTTGTATGCCACGTTAACATAGGAAAGCGGTCTACTCGACAGATGTAAAATTTTCTTTGTAAATTTCAATTTTTAATCAGGAAAAGTTTTGAATCGGAGAAAGTATACATTTAACCCTTTAGGTCCTCATTCGTGTAAAGATAGTAACAAGATCTAGATCAAAAATGGGCAAGAAAAGCAAGGAAAACAAAAACTCCGTCGACAAACAAGCCAGCGAAACTTCAAGCTCAAGTAGTGAGAGCAACTACAAATATTACTTTTTCACATTCCTGTTCGTATTTCCTTCGCTGGCGTGGATTGTCAGTGTTGCTGGAGACGTTGTTAATAATATTGGAGGGGTTTTTGGTGGTATTGCTAATGGTGCTATCATCTCAATGCCAATAATCGTCCCGATTCTCATAGCCATTTACGTAAAGAAACTTCGAGGACATATGTTAAAGGGGGTACTACCCGTGGGGATAGCTCTACTTATATTCCCTTCAATTCAAGTCCATCTATGCTCGCCTATATACATGAGGAATGAAGATCTCGGCACCCAACACAGTTTACAAGCAACACCAGATCAATTCATAAGAGATAGCTGTATTGAACATTGTTTGAAGACCTCAAAGCTTCCCTCTGCATATCAACTATCATTTTTCACTCCTAGAGTATCAATAAGGGTCCATCACAAGCAAGTCCTTGATCTTAACCTAACAACGTCAGTACGCACCGGTGGAAAAGTCGTCAAAGTTGCAAAATTATTGCTGTTGCCTTCATGGCGTAAAGTAAAAGGCAAGTACCATGCATTGAATCTGATTGCACGCATCCCACTTAAGGTGAAACAACTTGAACAAGCACTGAAGGATAAGAATGATATGATACTCTTGGGGAAAATTGTAAAACTACCTAAGGACTTGAACCAGTTGAAGTCAGGGCTAGAGAAACAGAGGCGGTTTATACGACCGATCATTCTTGAGGTATTCAAGGTCACTCCAATTGAGGCAGAACCCGAGCAAGGGAAGCATAAAGAACAAAAAGACAAGGCTAACAAGTCTAAGGAGAAGGAGGATAAAGCAAAAAAAGCACCAAAGGAGGAAGCCAAAAAGGATGAAAAGCCACCACAGAAGGAGGAAGCCAAAAAGGAGGAGGGAACAGCGCAAGAGGAGGAGTTCAATGAAGAGGATTATGTCCCATTGGATGACGAGCCAGAGGAGATTATAGTTGACGAATAACATAATTATAATACAACGCTCCAGTTTCATGTTATCTAGTAACGCTGTATTATTTAACAAAAGGCACATTTGCATAGGCTAAGCTTTGATTTGTTGTCAAAATATTCACAAATTTCTTACAATAGAAAACATATTTGAACTTACTCCGAATTGAGATTTTTAATTAATGCTCCTTTTGTCAAATTGTACAGCGGTGCTAGATAACATGAAACTGGAGTACTAGAAACATTTTTATACTGGCAGAATTATGTATTAAAGTTTTAAAGCTGTGAAAATTTCAACACAAATTAGTATCATTGTTCCCATGGAAACAAAAATTATTGGTAACAAGCTTACGTATGCAGAAATTAAATGGAAACTAGCGAGTAAACTAGTATACTGCAGTAACTTGTTTTGAATCACGAATAACTTAGAAGATCTTGTAAAATAAGCACCACCATCACTGAGAAAGAGCAAACAGAAATATGTATTTTTTCAAAGTTTTATTGCTATGCAGAAATTAACTTATTACAGTTTTTGGCTTTCTGCAAACTCAGATATTCTGATCAGTAGTTGTGAAATGCATTTTTGGCTGCTACTAATTACTCACCACCTGTTAAGTTTTTGAAGTGATGGCAGTCTAAAGCATATTTCTCAACTAGCCATTGCAATGTCTGAAATTGGAAAACTGCAGTAACTTGTTTTGAATCACTAGTAACTTAGAAATTCTTAAAAAAATAAGCACCGCCATCACTTAGAAATATGTATTTTTGCAAAGTTGTATTGTATGCTATATATGTAATTATAGTTAAGCTATTTGAAATCAAAATTACAGAGATTTGTATGTATTCAGTGAACTGTTTCCTTGCTAGCCTTGTTAGTGGGTGTTTTTCACACTTTTGAAATTCTCATAAATTAAAAAAATTTAAATTCTCAAAAATGTAATATTTTTTGTTGCAGTCGTCAATTAATTTTTAGAAAATATGATAATGAAGTGGCAGCCATATTGGCATTCTGTCTATAAAATAGGTATTGGGAGTATATTATTTAGCAAATCAGATTTTAGGATTTATGATATAGTTTATTATTTATTATTTTTACAGAAATCTTTGTGGCCAATAATTATTGTACTTAGACAGACACCCCCTATGTGTAGGGGCCGTGGAGCATATTGAAAAGTGGGGGGCTGGGAATTGGAAATTAAGCATATTGAAAAGAGGAAAATAGCTATAAAAAGATAGATTGTTGTAAAAAATGGGGCAGTGCCTGGTGTGGTTGGGCAACATGGTAGCCTTTGTACAGCCATCCCTGTCCCTCCCTCCGTGGGGACTTAATATCTTTTAAAAACACCTGCATGCATTACACAGCTAGATTTTTGTAAATTGTTGATATGAAGCACATTTATATAAACTAATGATGTTTACAGGTCACTGAATTGCTAAATTAAATTTTAACATTAATTTTAAAGTTTTAACCGTAGCTTGACAAATTTACAATCATGTTCAAAATTGTTGGGACATTGTAACATTTTTATGACCATTTTTTTTTTTTTTTTGAGTTTTAAAATACAGAATTTATCAATTTGATAAGCAAACCCCCTACTCTCATGACAACTGCTCACATTTCTGAAAACTCAACATTGGTTCAGAGGAGAAGGGAAAATGGAAAAATGATTTTTTTTTTTTTTTTTATAAAAAAAACTGATAATGTCTCAAGGTATTTTGCACATGATCATAGTTCTGGACTCGGGTTATGTTGATCATGAACGTGAGTTCCTGGTGCAGTAGCCACAGGTAGCCCAATGTGAAATGCTAAGGCCTAACCACTGTCTGCACACAGGTAGCCCAAGCCATGATTCACCAGGTATAAGGGGATTTTTGGATTTGAGTCAAATTTCCCAAATTACATCACAGCTTTACTGTGCGACTCACCCCACTGTAGTCACTTACAAAAACTTTTGATGAATTTTTGACATTATTTTGACTTTTTTTTTCATCTCATCTCTGAAAACGAGGCTGGCTCAAATACTGATTTCTTCTATTTTTGCAAAAGTAAATAAACAAAAAAGAAAGAAACTATGGACTTTAATGCATTTGCTCTGTTAAATTAGCCAGAAATTATGTAATAGCAGCAATTTGCAATGCATCATGGGTAAACAAGATGGCGGACTTCATGGCAGGTTAGTAAATATCGAAGTTTTGCGTGTTTTTATCTCTTTTGTTGCCTTTGGTAAGACAGTTTGGATTATGTATAATACCTGTCCCTATATAAATGTTATATTTGGGTTCTTAAAGTAAATTTCGATAAATTTGGTTGGGATTTTGTTCAGAAATACTAAATTACTGCCAGTGCTTGTAGTTTAGTTCGTTTGTTAAATTCACACATACATACAAACTTTGCTTTTTTTTAAGTTAGATTGTACTTATTCTAAATCTTGCCTCTATCCAAGGATTAGTTTTTTTTATGTCCTCTGTTTTGTATGTGCCAAAAAGGCTGTGTTGGTGTGATTTGAAGCAAATTTTCGAAAAATTCCAAACCTTCATTAATTGTTCCAGATATTGTCAATGAGCAAATAAAACAAACACAACATTCAAGGAAAATTTGTTTTTATTGAAATATTTCTTTTGAAATGACGGTATTCAAAATTCACCATATATCTATGGCCCGCCATTTGTGAAAAAAAATTCCGAACTTCAAAATAATTTCGAGAAATTAAAAACGACTCATCAAGAGTGAGTGAATTTACGAACTTGAAAGTTGTTGGAAAAATTTGGTCACCACATGCGTAGTTATGATTAATTCAAATGTTATAGTCATAATAACTTGAAGTATTTTCGTGAAATGTCTAGAAATGTATGAAGTTTCTCAAACTAAAGATGATATATTACGAGTTTTCTACCACCTAAAAACAATTAATTAAACAACAAAATAACACAACACAAGAAAAGTCCCTGAATATTAACTAAGAAATGCAGTCTTTGATTGGTAACATAAATTCCTCTCCAGAAGTCCCTGCGGGAATTGCGCAAATTTTGGCGGTAGACAAATTATGCGTTCACAAGTGAGCGGTTTCTGGCGCCAAATCGAAACTTTCCCACTAAAGAAACCTACATAAATATTAATAGTTTCAGTAAAATAAATGCATGGCTTACAGAACTATATTTAAAGCAAAAAAACTAAGATGAAAAACATATAATAAAGCTATATTTTTGTCGGCAAGTTATTAATTTTCAACTTTTAGAAGATTTGCATGAACAATGATATCTTAATTCGCACTCAACTGTAACATCACAAAATTAACAATAATACAACAGATAAGCTTTAATTCGTGGACAAAAATTATATATTAGAAGTTCAAATGAATAGTCTTTAAGTATTTTGTGCAGGATATGAAGTTATTTTTAGGAATTTTCGCCAAAAATGTTGGGCGTACACGTTCGTTTACGTGATACGTTCTTAGTTTTGATTTTGGTGAGCAGATTCGGTCAGCCATGAATTGTTTACGAGTCTTGGAGCACAAATTGTGCACAAATAACGCAGCAAGTTTATCAAAACATTATGACCTCTAGATCTTTCTAAACGTTTAAGCTACACGAATTGAATACATGGCAAAAAGTTTAAAAATAAAATGAAATTGCGAAACCAATTAGGCTAGTGTGGTCTTCTTTACTGAGTTATCCAGGCATTTCAGAGCACATTGTACAAATCAACTTGCAAAGACAGTAATTCAAATTTAGGGTTTTTTTACATCTAAATGAAATGATATTGCACTCTTTCGTACAAACATTTATTAATTGATGGTTTGTAGTCAAAACTCTCAACGAATGAACATTAATAAAATGCTTGAAATCCACTTTTAATTACAAGATGAAAAAATCAGTCAAGCAAACACTAGTTCAGTTCATGTAATCAGAGTTAACAAACTTTGAACTATCCTCAAAGAATTCACATTTTCTATTATCTATATATATATCTATAATCTACTAACAGTAGAATATATACATGTAAGATTTGAGAAACATTTTGTATGAACAGAAGTAGATAAACCTGTGCCAACACAGAACATTTTAAAAATCAACTGAAAACCTATTTATTCAACTCAAACATCCTTTGAAATTAATTACTGGTACATCTGTATGAGCATTACTTATTTGTAAATATCTATTTATATCAATTTATATCTTCCTATATTTATATCAACATGTATTTTTATATCAATTGTAAGGGCATCGAGAATTATTGGGATGCACTAGAAATAAATTATTATTATTATTATTATTATTATATAATGCTTAATTTGGCGCGCAAATTTGTCGACACGCGCAAGTTAGCACATCACAATTTCAAAGAAGTTCGTTTACCGTTCTTATACTAAAAACAAGTTTTAAAAAGTTAAAAACGACTCATGAATAGTGAGTGAATTTACGAACTTGAAAGTTGTTGGAAAAATTTGGTCACCACATGCGTAGTTATGATTAATTCAAATGTTATAGTCATAATAACTTGAAGTATTTTCGTGAAATGTCTAGAAATGTATGAAGTTTCTCAAACTAAAGATGATATATTACGAGTTTTCTATCACCTAAAAACAATTAATTAAACAACAAAATAACACAACACAAGAAAAGTCCCTGAATATTAACTAAGAAATGCAGTCTTTGATTGGTAACATAAATTCCTCTCCAGAAGTCCCTGCGGGAATTGCGCAAATTTTGGCGGTAGACAAATTATGCGTTCACAAATGAGTGGTTTCTGGCGCCAAATCGAAACTTTCCCACTAAAGAAACCTACATAAATATTAATAGTTTCAGTAAAATAAATGCATAGCTTACAGAACTATATTTAAAGCAAAAAAACTAAGATGAAAAACATATAATAAAGCTATATTTATGTCGGCAAGTCAGTATTTCAACTTTTAGAAGATTTGCATGAACAATGATATCTTAACTCGCACTCAACTGTAACATCACAAAATTAACAATAATACAACAGATAAGCTTTAATTCGTGGACAAAAATTATATATTAGAAGTTCAAATGAATACTCTTTAAGTATTTTGTGCAGGATATGGAGTTCTTTTTAGGAATTTTCGCCAAAAATGTTGGGCGTACACGTTCGTTTACGTGATACGTTCTTAGTTTTGATTTTGGTGAGCAGATTCGGTCAGCCATGATCATGTTTACGAATCTTGGAGCACAAATTGTGCACAAATAACGCAGCAAGTTTATCAAAACATTATGACCTCTAGATCTTTCTAAACGTTTAAGCTACACGAATTGAATAAATGGCAAAAAGTTTAAAAATAAAATGAAATTGCGAAACCAATTAGGCTAGTGTGATCTTCTTTACTGAGTTATCAAGGCATTTCAGAGCACATTGTACAAATCAAATTTGCAAAGAAAATAATTCAAATTTAGGGGTATTTTTTACATCTAAAGGAAATGATATTGCACTCTTTCGTACAAACATTTATTAATTGATGGTTTGTAGTCTAGTCTTTCAACGAATGAACATTAATAAAATGCTTGAAATCCACTTTTAATTGCAAGAGGAAAAAATCAGTCAAGCAAACACTAGTTCAGTTCATGTAATCAGAGTTAATAAACTTTGAACTATCCTCAAAGAATTCACATTTTCTATTATCTATATCTATAATCTACTAACAGTAGAATATATACATGTAAGATTTGAGAAACATTTTGAATGAACAGAAGTATATATAATGCTTAATTTGGCGCGCAAATTTGTCGAAACGCGCAAGTTAGCCTGCGTGCAGCCCCTTTTTTTACCCGTAAAAGAAGGGGCTGCACGCAGGCTACGCGCAAGTTAGCACATCACAATTTCAAAGAAGTTCGTTTACCGTTCTTATACTAAAAACAAGTTTTTTAAAAATAAGTTATAATAAGTTGTTCAGTCACAAATATTGGTATTTTTGCTTAATAAATGTTTTGCGCACATTTAGGATTTTTGTCAATATGGAGTTGTTTTGAACGTACTGAAGACTTAATTCAATATAGTATTTGTATTTTATTTATTATGACGATGCATGGGACTTTGCTTCTTGCAAAAGACATTCGATTGATTCTTTAATCGTTCTGTCCTTGGAGCAAAGTAATGCAAAGCATCTATAGTTGTTTAGTAAATATCTTCGAATTTCTCAGCCTTTTGGATAAATTAATCCACATAAAATGTTATGAAGTTTAGCTCGTAAATGTTCTGAATCAGTTCTCCACTATCAAAGCAGCAAAGGAATTCCAGACAAGTTTTCGCCTTCAATTGTGAACTCATAATTAAATGTCAAATTGAAAATTGGCTTTCGTCTTCATCTCTCTCTTGATTTAGATAATTTTCAAAATATAAATTTGAATGTAATTCAGTTTTGGCGCGTGAATGTTCGCTATTCACTAAAGCGTGCACATATTGACATACTAGAAAGATTGCTTTTGTTTCACTAGAATTACTCAGTACAAAGAATTCCCTTGATCGCTAGTCAGGGGTCTTATAACTGAATTATCCTTGTAGGCAGAAATATTAATATACTTTGTTCATAATATTTACATAAAATGAAAACACATTGACTATATTTGAAAATCAAAAAGGGTCATATTTTGATATTTTAGAACGCTGATAGAAAATGCAGTTTCTTCATGGTCAAATGAATTGTTCTCTATGCGCACGCAAAGTCACATAAACGCATTTCTATACTGATTTTTTTTAGATATCAACATCACTGCTTCGGAAGGAGGCCCGGGAGCTGTAAGAGAACCACCGTACATAGCAACATATATATATATATATATATATATATATATATATATATATATATATATATATATATATATATATATATATATATATATATATATATATATATATATATTAAATTATATATTCTAGTAACATGCAAATAAACTCTCTAATAGAGTACAACCACTAAAAGTGTGCAACACTTTGTACTATTTACCACTAAATAGTGTTGATTAAACATTATAGAGAACAAAGGAATTTGCATAATTTAGCAGTATTTAGTGGTATTTATGTTGCACACTTTTAGTGTTTGTACTCTACAATGTATTGGAATATAATGTATTTCACGTGGAAAGTACAAATTCCATATCATTACCGGTGAAGAAGTTTGCAGAGATTTTTCTACTTGTAGTTTAGTCTCAGTAGTTTTTTTAATGTTTATTCCTGTGAGCAGAAATCCTTCACGCATAGCTGAAGAGTTTGATTATCTATGTATAAAGTAAACATCTTTCTATCAACAGCTAATCCTTGCAAGCAGACAGAGATTTTCTCGCTCTTCGCCAAACTTTCACTGCTAGAAGAGTATTAGAACTCTGTAGTATCGTGCAATTTTTTGGATAGAGCACATTTGAAGTCTGTAGAATAAAACAAAACAATTGATTTTGTTTGAAGTTGTAATCAACGGCGTAAAAGCATGCATAAACATTTGCAAGTATTAGTATTTTGGCGCGCACAGTCATGTACTGAATACTAGTACTCTATAGCAACTGACTACAGTTTGCTAGTAAAAGTTCATAGACATTTTTTTATTTCTTTTTATTAAAATCTTTACCAAAAGCAACGAATAACGTTGAATTATGTTTAGTCAACATTACCAAAGTTTGACTTTGCGCGCGGAAACTTCGTTTAGGTCATTGAACATGCCCTTCTAGACAAAGCTTGAAGCCCTTTCTTTGTTAAGCTATTTACCGGAATATCACTGAAAGTAGAGTTCATGTTTAGGGCTTTTCTCCAACGTCGATAGAGCGAAAACAATCAGATATATGAGCAGAATGACCTACAAGCTCGAGTGCGCTAGAACTAATGTTCGATTAATTCATTTTACTGAAAGTATGCACTTTCGCTGCGCAAAAAATACGTCGGACATGAAAGCGAACAAAGAAAAAACCTGCAAGCATAGAAACATATAGAATAGAAAATTAAAAAGTAATATAATAAATAATTAATATTCAAATGTATTGTAAATTGTTTTGACTCACTAATAAAATAGTCTAGTTAATTGTAGTCTAGTTGATTGAAACACATGCATCATATATACGAACGTAAACGTTCAAATAGTTTTCAATATTTCCTGAATGTAGTTATATTAACAAGTTGAACTTGTCTAAAAATGTATTTAATTGTAGTAAAATAAAGTTACATGTAGCTCTCCGTCTGAATGACATGCAAAGACCAGCTTCGATTCCACTAGTTATAGATTATAATTAATTTTTGAGTCTTTATTTTACCAGTTTTGTTCCTTATAATAAATATGTCTTAATGAGGACGGCCAGCGCCCGGACCAGCGCTGCACACGCGCGCGTCGTCATTGTTCACGCTTTTGGCGGGAAAATCTGAATGACCTTGTCGAAGTACCAAAAATGCATGTGTTGGTTATAGAAAATCCTGTTTTAAAATTTAGAGTAATGTAATTTTTTTCTTACAAATAACACTGATAAGAAATTCACAAAATTAGCTTAGCACTACCAGGTTAAATATATCAATAGTAAAAACTTGAATAATGAACTCAAACTCTGACGATATAAATTTCAACATCAATTTAACATCGATTCAGCAAGTTTCAACAATGTTGAAAGAGTTTAAAAGCGTTTAAACATTGCCATTCAACAAAATCGAACGGATGTTGAAGCAAATGTTGAAACCGTTTGCCCGGGCCTTAACTTGATGAAATATTAAATCTTTACGATAGAGAGTATTTTATTGAGATTGTTAGGGAAGTTTTGGCTTAAAAACTAGTTACACTATAACATAAATAATAAATACACCTTTTATTTATGGCTCGTATCTTCAAAGTAGCAGATTTTGCTGTTAATTTCTCCGCCAATTCTGCACTCTGCAAACACACTACCACTACTGATTCAAATAGTTTTGCCCATCTCTTCTCAATAACCTGTTCGTATTAATCCATGTCGCTTATTTAAACGATTTATTGACATACAAAATATCTATACTGATCGATTTTGGCTTTATCATGGTGATAAATGCAGTATCATACATGATATGTCATGTTTACATCATTGAAAGGACTAAGATTTTAGAAACTAGCGAGTAAACTAGCATAGGCTGCGTCGATCAGCTTGATCAGTACACGATACATTAGATAATATGTACTGAAATTTCTAATTCCGACGAAAGGCTAAAGCGCGAAACCTCAGTAAAGTTATATTCAACATTTTTTATGGTGTAACAAATTTCATTACATTACCTATCCCACATAGATATTTTGTAATTTGGCGCGCAAATTTCCTTTCAATATAAAGCACCATACGCGTTTATCCACCTGCCCTAGTTGAACAAAGGATTTTAATCGCTCATTAAAAATGTAATTTGACGGGAATTTCGCTGCTGAACATCTGAGGGAACAATAGACAAAGAGGACTTTTTGTCCATTCCACATTTTGTAATTTGGCGGGAATTTTGACTTTTCAATGGTGAAGCGCTTCGTGCTATCTTGCAAGTAAACAATTAACAAAGAAGATTTTTTGTCCATTCATCATTTCGCAATTTGGCGGGAATTTTGAGTTTTCAATGAGACAACGCGACGTACCATCTTGCAAACAATAGACAAAGAAACATTTCCTCTTTTCACCATTTTGTAATTTGGCGGGAATTACTGAAAAGGAAACATGTTTTTGAAGTCATGAAAGCTATGAGTAATGATCCAATACAAATATTTACACCATTCAAATAAACGGTGTTACCATCTGTAAACAAAGAAATGTATTTTTGGATTTCCGCGGGAAGTTCAACATGAAACTTTGTTTTAACATTGAACATATTTTTCCCCTCTTGTTGTTGTTGTTGTTGTTGTTCTTCATTTTGTTGTTCTTCTACTTCTTCTTCTTCATCTTGTTCTATCTTCTGCTGCTTTTTCTTCTGCTCCTTTTTCTTCTTCTTCTTCTTCTTCGTCTTCTTCTTCTCAGTTCAATATGCTTCTTCTCTGTTCTTCATTTTCTTCACAAGTTCTTTTTTATAATGAGTGTTGCTTGCTTCCACTTATTGTGATTTGCTTGCTTGTGAAAGAGAATCAATCACTTAGCTTATTAAGTCATCATAAACTATGAACTTATTGACTGCAAAATTTTTACCAATTTTTGATTGTACACGAAGATGAGCAAATTGTTGTCCTTATATTAATAATTAGCCTGTGCAGGAATTGTTATATCATTCGAAAAACTGTTGATGAACTAAAGTCGTGTTTTATTAGATATTTTCCATTTTAGTTTATTTAGATCTGTTACATGCATGGGACTGTGCGAAAAAATTCGATAGCCTCTTTTTCTTTGTAATAAAAATCAGTACTGTAACCTCTTTCAATGTAATACAGTTTAGTTTGACTTTGAGACGATCGCGAGCTGTGTTACTTTTATTGCTAGTGATTTTGAAGTTTGCATGTGCTGTAGTAAACAGCTCAAATGGCAAATACTCCAGTTTCGAGATCTATTTTACTCAGTGTTAGCCTCAAAACCATGTAATATATTCTTTTGTTCAGTAACAGTCCGTGCAAATGAAAGAGATTTGTGAGCATAGAAGACAATAAAAATATATCGAAATCTCACGAGTTTTATCTAAATTTCTGCATATTTTACACACAATTGAGGCTAACACTGAGTAAAAGAGATCTCGAAACTGGAGTATTTGAGAAGAGTTATTGGCAAAAGCTATATTCATCTAGTACCTTCTCCATAATTTACATGAAAACACAAGCAAGTCTAACCTTATAGAAAAACAACTTGTCATGCCTGAATGAACTATTCAGCATCTAGCCTTACTATAAAAGCTGACAAACATATACTAATATAAAGCTAGTTTATAACTTCAACACGTTCCCTTTATTCTCTAATGTATCTTTCTATCAATGAAAATGCCATGCTTTGGTAGTTAAAATGATATTTTCAACGACTTGATCTGTATCTTCAAGGTGTTCTTCGGTACGGGCAGAAGTTCTAATAAATATAACCACTTGTTAGTTACTGGTGGGCCCCGTGGCACTAGCATAAAAATACATTTTCTTCAATAGCAAAAAAAAAAAACACGTTTAAGTCCAATATTTTACTTTGTCTTATGTTTACGACAATCAAGCAATTCTACGCGTGTAATACTTCAAAGTTACATTTTACGATTAGCGAACATAATTGGCTAAAAATAGCCTAAAGCGCTTTACTATTTTAAATCATTTTTAGTTGATTCAATATAGCTTTTCAACACACAAGGATTTCTCATAAACTTATGGTTTTTTATCTCTCATTCGTTTGAATAATTTAGTCTTTATTATCTAAGCAGAGTTCCTTATCTTTGGGTCATTGAGCAGTACCTACGCGGTTTGCAAACAAAGCTCAAGTTTCGCGCCAAAATTGCTTGACTTTTGTTTGCTTACATCAACGTAACAATAGAATCTCAGTGCTTTGTCCTCAGAGCTTTTATCGTTCATTCAAAGTCAATTTACCCTTCATAAAAAGATTCGATTACTTCATTAAAACAACGTAACTCATTTCTGCAGTAAAAAAAATCAATTTTGATTGATGAAAGTTTTGTGTAATCCTCGCAAACGTTTTTGACTGACGCGAAGTTGATCGGATTTGCTGGGCTGTAAATGGCTATACCTCACTTTTGTTTTGATCTGAAGCCGACAACACAAAGGCAGTCGAAAAGAAACGTGTTTAATTCATAACTATAGCTGTATTGAGTTGCTGGTCGCGTGTAAGTTTGACATAAAATAAATCACAATTTTACCTGCACAAAACCATACTTTCTTTTGTTGGCATGATTGAAATATTGCTTCACTTTGCACCGCGCGCAAGACGAGCTGAATTTATTTAATGTTTTGTCTTCAAAAAACTAATTTTAGTTTTCCAAGTATCTAGTTATTGGGATACATGAATGTACAAATTCGCTTAGGCAAAATGAGAAACCGTTTTATTTTAAAAATATTTCAAAAACAAATTCCAAATATTACAGCTGTGCACATAATCACAGCTTTGCTAAAAATTTAAATCCTTGTAGCTCATCCCTTTCTTTCGCAAAATAAATAATTTTTAACTCCAGTTTGCACTGAGAAAAGTATTTAATTTTTTTTTTACTCTATGCGCATTTTATGAAAAACTGTTTTGAACTGACGTTTTAGGCATAAAGTCATTCAAACTTTTAGGGCACAATTACAAACTTGTTTTAGTTAAATTTTATATTTATAATCAAGTTCATTTACAAAATGATACTTCTTCATTGAAACTTAAAAAGCGCTTTAAGAACATATATGACATAAAAGCTTTTAAATGCATTAATACATACATAATAGTTTTTATATATTAAAATAAATTTGGAGACAAAAATCCAGATATAAATTTCCTTCAAACTTTTTATTTGTTCAAGTGACAAAAATACTAAATAATTGTTCACTCGTTATTATTGCTAATATACATAACATAACAAGAGTTAAATCTTCTTCCAAATATAAATATTGATCTATATAGCAAACTTTTATTATATACAATAAGCTACTGCAATTTTACTTGCAACTTAAAAAAGATTCAAAGCTCTTTGAAATACACTCATTGTTAGCAATTCGTGAATGCGAACTTTGACGTGTATAAATAGATTATAAATTAAATACTTAGTTGTTGTATAAAGGCAACTACTACTCTCTTACAATGTAAGTTAATATTATTTTTGAGGTAAAAATCGTTGAACATACTTCAAACCACAATACCTAAACACTTTTGCAAAGCACGTTGCAGTACAAACCAGGTGTTGTTTAACATTATAATAACACTAAATTGGCGGGAAAATGGCCCTACTTGTATTCAATACTGCACGTGCATTTGAACTCTGTTCTCAAAAATCATTTGAAAAATACTTTTCTGCAAATTCATTAATTACTTATTTCTTATTTCTAGTTTACTAAGGTTATAAAACTATTTTCTTGTATAAAAGTTTTTCTTTCGGTTCTGTATGAAAATATACTGTTTTTAAGCGAAGTCAGAAAAATATATACATTCTTCTTAATGTAACAAAAACATACAAAAATATAATACAAAATAATGACTGTTCTATCGAAATATCTTACATTACTGGCTCTTGGGCATAGTAAGCCTCTTGTTCTGATTCTTGTTCATAATGTTCAAAATGAGGTTGTTCTTTAACTTGTCCGTTTTGTGGTGCATGCAGCTTAGATATATGTCTTGATAGATGACTTGGGTTATTGAAAGCTTTTGGACACTTGCTGCACTTGTAGGGACGCTCACCAGTGTGTATTAAGATATGCCTTTGAAGATTTCCAGAGATTGAGAAAGACTTGACACAGTTTGGGCATTGATATGGCTTTTCTCCAGTATGTACTCTGGTGTGAATAATGAGCGCACTTTGTTTGCTGAAGGCCATAGGGCAATGCTTGCACTTAAATGGCTTCTCACCGGTATGACTTCGAATATGTCTGACCAGCATTTGAGAATCGTTGAACGATCGTACACAATAAGGACACTTGTAAGGTTTTGTACCAGTGTGCACTAGTAAATGTTTCTCGATAGAGAGAGAGTCGCTAAATGCACGTCCACAATATTCACACTTGAATGGTTTCACGCCGGTATGCGAGTAAATATGCTTCTCCAAGACAATCTTGTCAGTAAATCCTTTACCACAGTGAGGGCACTTGTAGGGTCGTTTCTTGTTATGTACCAGCATATGACATTGCAATCCATCAGCTCTGCAGAACGCACGATCACATTCAGGACACTTGAAAGGTTTTTCTCCAGTGTGAGTTCTCTCGTGCGACTCTAAGTGAGAGTGCCACTGAAAGCCTTTACTGCAGAACTTGCAAGTGAATCTGTAGTTGCTTCTTTTGCCGCGATGTTTCTTGCTATGGCTTGTGTTATTGTTGTCAGGTCGAGGGATGTGTACCACTAAGGTGCCATCTTCAGTGTACATATTGCTGTCGTGTCTTTGTTGCTCTTCATCATCTTTCTTGTCAGAGTTGCTATCGTCGCTGTAGTCTTCTTCGGAGCTCTCTGACTGGTAGCTGTTGCTGCGCACATGGACAGGAGTCTTTCTGAAGCATGTATGCTCTAGTGCCTTGTCATTTCTTTCATCTCGTGGGCTAGCTTGGATGCCTTGATCTCTAACTACAACAGTGACAGTTTCTCCATTGTCAGCTCTTTCACTAGGAGAGACGGGTGGAGTCATGACTAGACTTGACTTGTTAAGTGGAGAAGGACGATTTGGTGACTTGACGAGACGTTCGTTGCAACGCAGGTCTGTTTCTTTAGGGCTTGGTGTTCTAGATTGTCTGTCGACAGGGCTTGGAAGGTTTTCATGATGTTCTGCTTTGTCCTGTAGTACTGCATGAGCTGGGTAAGAAGGTTTGCGCTTTCTTGAGCCTGTTTTGTGATGGCTTGCTTTGTCGTGTTGGTACAGTGGTGCATTCTCGTCGTTGTTAGGTACTCGGTAGACAGGACTGTTCATGAAGTCGGCTGGAGGAGTAACGTAGACAAACTTCTGTTCGTGTTTTACGCCATCAGGAGTGTAGCGAGGTGTTGGCAGTCTGTGAGCGCTTTCCTGTGGGTATGAAGGTGATGGTAGAGCTGGCTTCTCTGCATGTTGAGGCTGTGATGGCAGTGGTGGTGGTCTGATTGGTTGCTGACTGTGATTGGTTCTTTCGTGGTGATGGTACATAGGCTGTTGTATGGACACTGGTGGTCCTGCAGGAGCTGGCGCAGGCTGGACAATCACCCTTTCTTGGTATACTTGCGAGGTTGGCTGTGGCTGTCTTGGGTAGTAGTGACGGGGTGGTTCTTGGTAGGCTTGAGGTCTGTAGATAATAGGCTGCTGTGCTGTAGTTACGACAGGTTGGTAGTGCTGCTGTGGAGGAGGTGGTGGTGGTTGACGGTAAGGCTGTGGCTGTTGGTAATGCTGTGGTGGTGCTGATCTAACTGCATACTGTGGTACTTGTGCAACAGTATAGGTAGTAGGAGTAGCTGGTGCTGACTGTGGCTGCTGTACCATCACGTGGCCCTGTGGATGTGGCTGGTAGGACTGTGGGGCTGGTGCTGCTGTAAGCTGTTGAGGCATTTGAGGTTCATAACCTCTGTACTCCATTCGAGGTTTCTGTTCATGTTGAGGGGGAGGGGAGGTCATTATAACCTCCTGTCTTTGCTGTGGTTGTTGAACGGCTTGCATGATTCTAGGCTGCTCTTGCACATGTTGTGGCGGTGGTGGTGGTTGTGCTTTCTGTACTTGCATTGTATCTTTAGCCATGATAGGAGTAGCGTTGGGAATAGGTTCATAGATCACACCATTAGGTCCTTGTGAGACAGGATACACAGGAACGTACACAACTTTAGGTTCTTGCTCAGGACTTTTCACGTTGTCTGGACTTGGCATTGGTTGTGCAGTAGCCCTTGGTGGCTGTGCGACCTGCATTGGTGTAGTGGATGCCGTGACAGGAGATGTGGGGCCATAGTTTGGACTACCAACAGGCGATCTGTGTGGCGGTGAATAATATCTTTGCGATGAGTGTTGCGTGACAGGAGTACGTTCGTCGCGGTAGCTGTTTTTTCTGTTTGCTCTCATCGAGTGATATTCAACAATCATGACGTTTTCTAGTCCGACATTTTTGTCAATAAGTTCATTGTTTTCAGTGTGTCTTGTAGCGGATGGGGTTTTTCTTCGCTCCACTGATTCACCCTTGTTCTGATATGCAAATGACTTGACTTGTTTGCCGTGTGGTTCTGAATACAATTTCCCGCTTGAGTTGTGTTGAGATTGGCTGGTACGTTCATGGCTTTGAAAACGAGCAGCCTCATTAGCGTAATGTCTCTTCTCATGCGTATAATTTTCAAACCTTGACTCATCTTTACAGGCGACTGAGTTTGGCGAGTTGTTTTTCTCGCTTAGCTTCTCATTTTCGTAGTAATAAACCACTGTTCTCTTCGGTTGACCTTTTCGTACTTTCTTATGAGCTTGTTCAGAATCCTCGTAAAGATTGTGATTTCTTTTGGCTCTCTTTCTTACTCGTTGAACTTCTTCGGGGTAGTTTGTTTGATATTTTGGTGGTTCGGTTGGCGATTGAGTGGCCTTTCGCTCCTGGGTGAATCTTTGCACATGTTTCACGGGAGAATTTGGCGTATAGGATTTCTTGTGCGCTAGATTGGCGGGTGAAATCTGAGATGGCAAACTGGTCACACATTCAACAGTTGGGGAATCTAGAAACAGAAATAGAAATGCCGTTGAAGGATAAATGCATAGTAAACACACAAAACAGTATCAAAATTCTCAAACAACTGAGTAAATTCGGATGAGGAATAAACTATAAATTAAAGTATTCAAATTTGAGGAAAAGTAAGGCGAAGAAAAGTATTTAAGTATGAGCGCGCGCTAATTAGGTTATGTTAAGTCACCAGGAAACTTTGAAAATATTTCGAAAACCAGGTGATTTTAGGTTGAAAAGCGCTTTCGTTCGAAACCCATATGTATTTCAAACAATTCTACTTATATAACCAAGTTATTTCTCAAGGGAAATTCCACAAGCATTACTTTGAGTATAGTAACGCACAGGTAAAGAAAAACTTTTCTAAACGAATTATCAGCAAGAAATCATCAATGTAGTTGTACAAACCTTGGAAAAACTTTGTCTAACTAAGTTATTTACTAGTCTAAATAATTCACCAAAGTAATACGAATAGTTCTAGGTGAAAATCTAACTCGGTAAATCCTACGAAAATTCAAAAAATTCACAAAAGTTTACCTTGGTGTAATTTCGTAGCAACTTGTATCCCTTGTGCATTTTCATGAGTAAATTCGCTGTGTGGACCATTGCCTTCCTTTTTTGAGACAGGAAAAGGTGTCCTGCTTTTGATTAGAAACGCTCTTGGCATCCCTGTTCTTGAACGGTAATTCTCAAATATGAATCTTTCCGACACTTGTTTGGTTGTTACACGACCGCGCTAAACTCCAAATGTGGCTGTGACAAGTCAAGCGCATTCCTATATTTGCAAGTCACTGTATTTAGATTAGCCATTCAACGGGAGAATTCCTTTCATGACGTCATAGTAATGTAATTTTCATTGATGTGTTTCCCCGCCTACCCTGTAACATATCCCATACTGGACCCTATTTAATTTCCCTGGGTTAGTAAGATACCAATCTAACAAAACAGAGTATTCGATTTCCCGGGTTAACATTGTATATACACGGCGCGAAAAAAAGAACAATTTATACAACATTTATGGCGTTAATTGATAGTCTATCGCCGGAAACATTCTGTTTACGAACTAACCATGATTTCAATCGCTCGCGTCCTCAATTCTAAACGCGCTTACCAAGGAATGTAACTTGTTTGATTTAATTTCAGGAAATTAACATTTCAATCAATTGTTTAGGAGCTATTTGTTGTATTTTGGGGTAAAGTTTTGCGGTAAATACATTAACTTGGAGACCACGTGTAGGCGACCTACCGGATTTGAATATCACCTTCCAAGCGAGAAAATCCTAGAATAGTTTTCACCCGTCTTGATACAAGCCGATTTAAAACTATAGAGATCTTCTCACTAGCTCGCAAAACGTACCACAAATGATATTTTACGCTGTTATTTGAAGCTAACTTCGGCATTTTCGACGCATAGAAAAATGGAGCCAAGACCACACTGAAGCGCGTAATTCATTTACTTGGATTAATCATGTTATAATTCTTGCTTAAGTTGTTGAATTTTATTTTGGCATAACGTCTAAGCGCTTGACTTTTGTGTCATTCAACTTGCTGGCATGACCCTTAAACATTCCGAAAAGTGCGCCACAATACCGATTAGATTGCGCTTCAAAACTTTGAAAAACTTTAGGTTTCAGCATGAGATTTTTCCTTCAATTGTGTTATTTTTTTGTGTAAAAGAATAATGTTACATACAACTTTGTATGGTAAGGAGCATCTTGCGTTCTCTTGATATTTTTTTCTTTTATTTGTGGGGAATAGATAATGCTTTTTCTGTTTACTGTAAATGCAAGTCGCCTTTGTTTGCGGGGTTTGTGCGGCAGCGAGCAAACAAACTCCACAACGAATAACTATTCGCTAAAAATGCTGATAGTCTTACATCTTTAAAAATGCTATTTTAAATCTATATAAAAAAGTTATCAGTAGAAAATGTTGACAGTATGGTGGAGTTCTTATTTATGAGCAGTTAGACTGGAAAGCGCTAATCCGTAAAAAGTTAGGCTCATGCATAAAGATGAATGCACTAATCAACAACTTATTGACAACTCCGAAAATGCCTGTAAATGGCAATAACAACAGCATTTTGAAGCTTACAAAAACCCGTACCAAAGAGGTTTAGTTAATTCACTTTTTAATAGCGTATATAAACTATTTTTACTTCTCAAATTAATAAAGGTTTTTCTATTTGAATTTACTTTCGTAACTGTCAATTTATAAAGGTCAAATCTTTGTTAGAGATATTTTTGCCTTCGAAACTTGAAGTTTTAACTTTCGCCTTTAGTGAAAGTGTTTTCCAATTAATATCAGAAGATAAACGCTCTTACGACTATATTCATTGTTGGCAGTGAGTCATTTATATAGATTTTAGACTTGCTTAAGTTATTTTTACGAAGTTTATTGGGATCATATTTGAAGTATTGGCTCAGCCATGCGAACAAAATCTCCCTGTAGCCTCATTAGCATTCGAAAAGAACGCCGAGATTGCTAGTCAACCATAAAAAAATATGAACAATCGGATATGAATAGCGCACGGAAAAAGACAGCCACCTAATAAACACTTCCAAACTAACAAAACACCACTCAATAGATGAAAACTCTATGTATATTTTAGTTAAGATAGTGATTTCTTGTTCAAAAATGATTTTCCGAGTACAAAAAGTGTTTAACCTAACTTTGTCTAAATTACCACAAAGCAATCAAGTGTGTCAAACTCCTACGAATGAAAATCATCATCATCGAACTCAAGAGTGGTTTGGCAATAATAAATTCACATTACATCTCTTTAGGGATTAAACCAATGCTCAAATGTTGTGAAGGAATTCACGGTAATATTTTATTGTAAATTGCGATGAAAACTGTCCTTGACAACCATATTTATCTAACCGAGTTGTTGACCCAAAAACACGCCTACTCTAAGACCCAACTGAAGTTCTTTCCGCTTTACAAAAGCAATCTAAACATCTCCCTTTGAGCATTCAAATGGCCGAAATTCTCTCAAAAATTGATTTCCAAAGCTTCAAGGTTGACAGTTAGTTCAAAGTGTGTTTGTAAAAGGATGTTTTGGGGTGGATAGAGCAACGAAAAATCTAAAGAATTAATTACATTTTAGCCGAAGTATTGATGCGTATAAATGTAGGTTTGAAAAGCCTCTATCGTTGATTAGCATATGAAAGGAACAAGGGATAAACTATATCCCTGTTTGAAGGTGTAAATTCTATCCTTCAAGATTGTGTACATTAACTCTTCACCAGTTAATTACAAAAGTTTTCCATCGCAGGGGGAATGTCATATCAAATGTGTCCCCCCTCTACTCCAACCCACTAAAAGGCTATTTTTGTCATTTTCGCATATGCATAGGAATGTAGTACGATGCTGCTTTAGATTGACTCTCTATTCACACAACAATGAGCGGACACTGCTAATTACTTGACGGTACACTGGATTTACGTAAAACTCACACAAGTATTCAAAGAACTGCGCTGGTAATAATTCTCCCTTAATTCTTCTATTTAAGTGTAGCTCTCATTTCATAAACCCTATTTCAATGAACACTTTCCTAAAACTAAAAGTTCCAAAAGTTGCCAAATTTCACCAAAAAAAAATGTGCGGCATTTACTGAACCTCACACAAAATTATCAACTTCTTCCCGTTTAATCCCTTTTTGTGATACTAAAACAATCAAGTCTAGGGTGAAATATTTTAAGCTTAAAATGCCATTACATCATTGGACTGCCCAAAAAGTAGGCATTATTTAGACAAAAGAGATTTCTACCGAAGGTCCTTAATGTTACGCCTTTGATTTTGGTCAAAACAATTTTCACTTTCGGAATTGATATCTCATTGAAATGGGGAAAAATCATTGAAATTCCAACTTTTAAATCAAAAAATCCCTCTTACATTTGCTGCCATTTAATATTATTTAGTCTTAAACATATATTATATACGTGAGTTATAAAGTTTATGAAAATCACAGTTTCTAGCTTTTCATGAGAATTTGAGTAACTGTAATCAACCATGGCAGAATTACTGATAGTCACCTAAAAATCAAGCCTCAAAAATGTTGCTAATTAAATGAAAAATTAGAGCAAATTTACAAAGTGTTTTGAGAATTAACAGATATCTAAGTTGAAATAATTGTATAAAGTTAAACTAGTGTAAAGATCACAACATTCTGATTGTGAGAAATACTATAGTTGACTGCCCAAGCGAAATTTTCTAAAAATGTCAGTAATTTCCATATATATCAGTATTTTTACTCTATGCTTAACGTTTCCTAAATCTTAACTGATGGCGATTATTTTACTTTCATTTTCAGAAATATACGTCAAATTTCGTATAAAAACGCCGCTGTGACGATGTCGTATTATGAGCTAAGAAATCGTCCACAACCCACGTAAAGAACTTAAAAATACGTACGTTCTTGACGTAACGACTTCGAGTTGAAGAAAAAAACATCTAAACAGTCTGAAAGAAATACCACAGAGCGTTGAAACACCTACAAATGACAAATGCTAATGAATTTCAAAGCTGTAAGTTTCGAAAACGTTATGTATTTTTGTGTGTTTTTAGGTTGTCAACGACTTTGTTTCGTAACCGTTTAACCCCATTGTTTCAAATTGTAAAGTTGTTGCTTGGGAATATTTTTGTTTATAAATAAACCATTATAACTCCTTTATATTTTATACCCTATTGGATTGGCTATTCTCATATAGAGCTCCATAAAAGCTTAACCATTATATATTTGCCGTGATTGCATTCCTTGCCCTCTTAGTATAATGAATAAATATGAGAAAATTGAATTTAACAGAGGGGATTATTTAGAAGATTAATTAACAATTTTACCTTGAATCTAACATGCTTATTCAATAAATTGTGTTTTGGAATATAAGATAAAAGTATAAGATTGAATGTACGTGATTTTGTTTAACAGAAGTTTTATCGCTCGTCGACTATTTGAGTGTTGGAATACACTGTATGTCACAATTAATTCAAATTTATTAGTTTTTAATTGCTTCACTATTAAATAAGATTATCTTAACTAATAAAGCACAATTTATGCCTTATTAAAACGATTTAATATTTTCATGCAATGAAATGAAGCTTCGTCAGATTTTGGATAGATTTTCATAGTGATTCTGAGTTATAAATATAGTCAGTCAAAACCACTTCAGTCAACCATCCGTAGAATTCCTAACTTCACTGACATCAAATTCAATTTACGAATTCAATATTTCAAACTTATTTTAACAAATTGTGATAAAAATGATATATATTTTAGCAATTAAGTAGTAAAGAAAGAAGATTTATTCAATAAAAAAGGAAAGAGAAAAATATGTTGAATTCGCCTTTAGCTATAAAATCTTTGCAAAACAACTTTTTTGTAATTGTTGAATATATTATAAGCACACTGCCAACCATGCAGAAGAGAATAATCAAAATAATATCAAGTTTGTAGAAGAATGTTATTAAAAGATGCATTGGGACCGTGTTTTTTCTCATTTTGAATAGCAAGATTACTATAAACACGTACTCCAGTAGTATCTAAAGTTTCGAGACCTCCTCATGGACATGAAGCAAACATTTAGTGCTTTTTACAGTAAATAAACTCTATAATATAAACTCACTGAATATCAATTCAGAACACAACTTCAAAACATCTACGACAATTCTGGGAATACATTTACACTATTAGGATGATTTTAAGGCTCTATTTTTGGGACGTTTTTGGTTGCATGCGCGTTTCATCTTTATACATGTATTTTCTCACACTTTTTCTACTTGAGCAACTTTGCAATTTTACTCGCTTGAGCTGTTTTTCTCTGCTTCAAAAAATACGTCAAGAATTATTCAACACGAAAAATTTGTTACTTAAGACATTGTATTTCTAAACACATATTTCGTTATGTGGAAAGTTACATGCAAGTTTAACAAGAATGTAGAAAGTTTTAAGCGAGTTTTGAATCCAAGAATTGACAACCGAATTGCAATTTAAAATGTCGTATATAATCCTACAAGATTTTGGCATTTCTATAAGTAATGATTCCTTTTGTTGAGATTCTGCTTCTCAAAATCACGATATATATTCTTGGTTTTATATTTCTAAAAGCTTTAGCTAAAATTGTTGCATGAAATCGAGTTTATGTAAGAGTCAGTGATTTTTCACCTTTTGGAGTAGAAAACAAACAAAGCGAATCAAAAAACTCCACTATATATTTGAAAAAATTAAATAACTTCTAAAAAGAATAAATATTCAATTAATATATGATTATTAAATGTTGTACTTTGCTTTATTTTTGACACCCAGGTATTAAATTAAAGTTAGTTTACAAATGCAATCTGAATATTAATTTTGTACTTTGAACAAAACTATCGAAATCTCATTCAAGCGATAAAAACATAAAAAATAGATCAACAAAAAATAGATACATTTACAAAATAAACTTGGTTATTTCAGGTATTTAATCATAAATACATTTAACGTATAGAGAAATTCTTTATTTGAGTTAGCACAATTTGTAATAATTTCAACCAGTCTACTCCCCAATAAAATAGCTACGTGTCCATTCAGCATTGAGCACTTTATTCCAAACTGATAAATTCAAGTTTCGAAAGTAAAAGACAAAAGTTGAGCTAAGGTCACATTTCTATTCAACATTTGTCCAACATAGATTTAGTCGCAGTTTCTATTTAGCAAAATATTACGTGCGGATAATAAATTTTAAATTTAAAATGATTACAAAAACACTTGTAAATTCTGTGATCCTTGGCCACTTGTAGTCAATATGTATTGAGAAACATCGAGAAAGTCATTCACGAAACTTAAATCAGTTTGAAGTTTTATTCTCTTTGAATTGACATTTGTAAACCTATTATATGATTCAAACCCGGCTCAAATCTTGATATCTTAATGTATATTGTATGTAATAATTACATCAAATTGCGAAGCGTATTTTAAACATAATTTATGTAAAAAGAAAATACTTTAAACAGAAAATTACTGAGGTGGAAATTTTTTTCTTGTAAGTTGTTAAATCAGGAATGGTGATATTGTAAATCGTCAGGTTTACAAGCGCTAAAGACATATTATATACTCAGTTTTGCTGGATTAAGACTCAGTATTATTTTGTAAATTGAACTCCTCGTGGTGATAGCTAGTGAAAAACGTTTGTTGTTTTGAAATGCATGGTGAAAAGTCAATCAAGTCACAATTCATGCATTGCACGTTAAGTTAGTCACGTTCGCTCTTCTAAGCTCTGAAAGCTGTAAACAATATGGTAATGAAGGCCGACGCCTTTAAATGTTCGTGAATATATTGAAATAATGGGTTTACCGTGGAATTATTAGTCCAATGAATGAAATGTCCTTCTAATATCCAGCTTTAGAACATCTTTTCTGGCAATAAGGATGACGAACTTTTGCCACGCGCATCGAATATGAACGTTGTTTTTCTCGAAATTATAGCTAGCGCTAGCAGAAACATGTAGACCAAACTTAATTAAACACACATCGTTTATATATATATATATGGTAGTAATCGGCCTTTTCTTGGCAGCTTGCCTCAAAGAAAATTAGATTCGACTTGTGAACTGTGCTTAATTAAGCAAGTTTGATTTAAATCTAAACAAGCATTTGTACACCGTTTGAGGCTCCATATTTAACTGTAAGCTTCTCTATTTATGAACACGATTCATTTCCGTCTTGCATCGACTTTGACAAACTTTTATTCTCGCTAAGTTGGACGTAAAAGATCCTGTACGTTGTGCTGTTCGCAAAGAGTAGGGGATTGTTTCCCGGTACAACATTCTGGTCTCGGAGGCATACATACACTAACCAAACTCATGGTTGTAAACTGCGTGGCAGCAATGTGCGCCTTCATATACACCTAATCCAAAAAACGTTGTCTGGTCCGCCGCACAGTCCTCGCGCCAAGACTGTGAAAGATATTGGTTATATCTAATCAGTAATTAATTTATTTGCTTGTTCACACTCTAGTGTGGTACTTTTTTCAACGAAATAGTGTTGTGCTTACTTTTATTTTCTTGTTTTATCACTCTCATCAAAATATTCACTGTGTTTTCCTTCACGGTCTTGGCGCGAGGACTGTGCGGCGGACCCGACAATGTTTTTTGGATTAGGTGTATAGCAGTCCGTTAAGCCCTCCACATTTATCATGTAGACTGAGACGTCTGTTCTCAGTTTCTGTTACCCTGCTTTGGGTAAGACCATTATTATTATTAATATTATTATAATTTTCCAACTAAAAAAATGAATAAAAAAGCATGCGATAAAGTATTGTGCTATCTATGTTTCCCATCTATGTTTTATTATATCCGCTGTCTTCGACAAATTCCTGTGTTCAGTATTAAAACCTACCCGTTCCTTGGTCATTGCATAACGTACTAAAATTAATTGTCTTTTACTCCGACGAAGGGCTAAAGCTCGAAACGTCAGTAAAGTTAAGTCAATATTTTTTACGGTGTTACAAATTTCATTATATTACCTATCGTTTATATTAAACAGCGACGCAACCTATACTAGTTTACTCGCTAGTTTCCATTTACTAAAATTACACCTATATTTCAAAACAGGTCGTCATATAGGCGAAAGACGATAGGAAATATAGGTCATTCCAAGACCCAACAATAGCTGGAATAACGAGTTTCTGCTTCTCATTCTCATCAAGAACACTGAGATTAATGTTGAGATATTCCGTGTTGTTTGTAGTCAAAGAAACGATGTTAAAGGTCTCAATAATTCGTGTTTATTTGTATGAATGACCTATCGTTTATCACCTTTGGCCTTTGGCGATGACAACCTTTTTGAAACAAGTGTATACTATAAGGACTCAGAGAGGTGTAAAATAACAAGTGGGATTTGATATTATTTAAATGCTGCTATTTATATCTCATGAAGATACTAGAAATATTTATAATGTTGTGAATAGAATGTCCTAGACTGAAGCATCCTTAGTGGTATTAAATTTTCCGTAGAAAGTCAGTAAATCATTCGGGTATGAGTTCTTTGATATAAATAAATGAATCATATATATCATTATCATCTTCATCATTGATTATCATTTCCATTATCATCATGCATAATTACCATCACTATCATTATTATTCAATATTATTATTATCATTACCATTATCATCATGCATAATTACCATCACCATCATTATTATTCAATATTATTATTATCATTACCATTATCATCATGCATAATTACCATCACTATCATTATTATTCAATATTATTATTATCATTACCATTATCATCATGCATAATCACCATCACCATATCATTATTATTCAATATTATTATTATCATTACCATTATCATCATGCATAATTACCATCACCATATCATTATTATTCAATATTATTATTATCATTACCATTATCATCATGCATAATAACCATCACCATATCATTATTATTCAATATTATTATTATCATTACCATTATCATCATGCATAATTACCATCACCATCATTATTATTCAATATTATTATTATCATTACCATTATCATCATGCATAATCACCATCACCATATCATTATTATTCAATATTATTATTATTATTACCATTATCATCATGCATAATAACCATCACCATATCATTATTATTCAATATTATTATTATCATTACCATTATCATCATGCATAATAACCATCACTATCATTATTATTCAATATTATTATTATCATTACCATTATCATCATGCATAATCACCATCGCTATCATTAATATTCAATATTATTATTATCATTACCATTATCATCATGCATAATTACCATCACCATATCATTATTATTCAATATTATTATTATCATTACCATTATCATCATGCATAATCACCATCACCATATCATTATTATTCAATATTATTATTATCATTACCATTATCATCATGCATAATAACCATCACCATATCATTATTATTCAATATTATTATTATCATTACCATTTAACCGACATGCATGGATACAAATTAATCGGTACTGACAAATCCATCATATATAATTGATTGCATCAGCGTTTCTAAGGAGAACCTGATACTCAGGCTACCTTAACTACAATGTTCATGTTTCCAGTGGGGGTGAGTCGGCTGCTTAGATCGTGTCAAAATATGGTGACCTGCTATAATTGTTTTTGTGTTCACGTTGGAACACATTAGAGTACGTTTTCACATGTACATGAGCTATATATACACCTATTTCAATAATCGTTGTCGCAATCAAAGCTACAGTCCACACTCTGAAGCCTGCAAAGGATGTCGGTAATATGAACATAATTTGTGATTTATCTACCCTTTTTAAAATAGATATTCGTTTCATCATCTACTATTGTTATGGAGTCATATAACACAAACACGTACAACCAAAATATACTATGAATAAATCGATAACAAGAGAAGAAATTCCGATATCCTTTGCAGGCTTAACAGTGTGGACTGTAGCTTTGATTGCGACAACGATTTTTGAAATAGGTGTATATATATGGTATATACAATACTACAGCGGTACTAGACAACGTCAAACTGGAGTATTCCGCTACATAGCAATACATCTAATATAGACAAGATGCACAAATTAAATATGACTGATCAGCTAGAATAAGTTGAATTCTTATAAGATGTTTGTTATATGTAACTTAAGCGTAATTCAGCCTTCGGACTGCAATGTTTTTTGAATAAAACTATCTATCTATCTATCTATCATCTAGAATGATAGCACGAGAGGTCAACCTAAAAAGATCCTAAACGATAGATTTCCAAGGATTATGTACCTCAATGAAATAAATCCCCGAATACGATAACGTTTTCATATGAGCTTCCTGTTGTGGGTATTTACTGACTTTGCACGTGAACTAGTTGTCCGCCCACAAGGAAATTACATACAGTTTTTATCATGTATTCAGAGAAGTAATTGAATCAGGGGTCAAGTGGCTAAACCGTTATTACTCGTTCACCATTAGGGGGTTCTATCGAGGGTTTTTCTCCGGGTTATCCGATTTACCTCCCCTTGCAAAAATGAACATGTGAGCAGAGTTGTGTGCTAAAATATTCAACGTAGATGTAGTGAGTCTGAGTCTGAGTCTCCCCAATTAGCCACTAGCTGAATACATTGAGACGTTAAAAAGTGATTTATTTATTTAGAAGATAAAGTATTGGGATGTATGGAAACTGATACATTGATGTAAAACACTCCCTTTTTTCCATAACTGGTAACAGTTGGATTATCTTTTCTTTGAATTTGCTCAATAAACAGACAATACACTCTAAACCAGGGGGGGGGGGGGGGGGGGGTGTCCCTTTATTAACTCATGTATCTTTTATTTAGAAGATCCGGGAGAAGATCACGTATTGAAGGGAATCGAAACAATACTATTTAAGTAATACACTTCCTAGTTTTTAAAACATATGTATAGGTAATCATATGGTTTCGAGTTCAATTTGGGATTAATTCGCACGAGTGTGTTTTTCAAAGAGTACAAATTGCACGAGACCGTAGGTCGAGTGCAATTTGGCTCTTTGAAAAACACACGAGTGCGAATTATCCCAAATTGAACGAGAAACCATATGATTACTTATTAATAATATACATGAAAAAAACTCAAGCTCTTTTTCTTTTTTTTTTGGTCAATTTTCGGCTAGTAGCGCGCGCCAAAAATGACGTGTTGATGTCGTAAGCAAGCGCGCGCTCGAGCTCAAGCGGAAAATTCAAAACTTTCCACTCAAAACTTGGTCAGTTTTTTGTATTTTTCTTACAAATTTTCGACGATTTTTGAAAGAATTGCCACTTAAAGTGTTTTTTAAATTACTGTCAAGCATTAGTGACTAAAATGTTTTAAGAATAAAGCCTATCATAATCGATTTTTTTTGTTGTAATTTGCACTGTACAGAATGTAATTTGCACTGTATTACCTTGTTTTTGCACTGAATTACATCTAAAATGCACTGTTCATCAGCCAATCAGAATCGAGTAATTTTTTTATGTATATTATTAAGCTGGTAAACAGTTGGATTATAATAAATAAACAGGTCACATTTGCATAGCGCCACTTTCAAATACGAACAATCTCTAAGCTCGAGCTTCTATCGTAACATTTACATATTGTATAGCATAATTTCCAAACGTAGTGTACGGAACAATGTTAAACACAAGCAATGTCAAGCTTAAACCAATTGAATGTTAAGGGCAAACCGTGAAGATGTTTTCTTAAATACGGTGATTTTTTAATACTGGCTGATATGACAGACATGAACAATGAGAATATCGGTGCATTCAAAAGCAAATGGTTGCATTGACCTTGAATGATCTTGAAATAACAATGATTTTGATTGTGCGATTGTTTTAGTATTCGCCAAGTATTCTTGCCGATAGTGGACAGTCATGCAAGTAATCTACATAACAACAGATCGGAAACATAAATGGAAACTAGTGAATAATATAAACTAGTATATAGGCTTCGTCGGTGCATGTTTGAAAAGATAGGTACTGTATTAGAATGGAATTTTAATGTGAGCTGCATGCGCCTGTTAACTTGTTAGTGTATTGAACGTTAACTAAGCAGATAAAATGCATACATCAACTAACTCAAGATAATTTACAATTAATAAGCATTTAAAATAAATACCCCCACCCCCCCAAAAAAAACCAATCAATTTGATTCGATTTAAAATGATTTGATTATCTTCTACATGAAAGTGCTTATGCATGCAATTACCCTTCTAGCAGAGAAAAGTTTAATAATCATTTTAAAATATTTAAAATGAATATCGCGCTCTAATTGGCTGAGGAGCGTTTTCTATAAGTCAACAGAGCATGGAGCGTCTATTCGTTTGATTTTAGTAGCGGCGGCATTGCCCTATCGAGTTATAAAGCACGCGGGAATTTAATTTTAAGAAGACGAGAGAAGCGTTAGGAGAAGCACAACAAATAGCATTTTCTATTCTTTCAATGTATAAAGCTGTCAGTAGATAAACAACATAATAAAGACCTTCATTATAAGCAGGTAAATGTGATAGTATGACCACTCAAGGTGAATACCGGTAGTTATTGATCCCACCCATCAACACATGACACTTACCAGGTGAATTATTTTAAGTATTGCTTACGGCGTGGATCTTATCAAAAATAAAATAGTTATTTGACTACGTCATTAGCGGGTGTTTATTTCTGGTAACATTTCAGTTCTGCTCATCACCATTGTTGCAATTAAGCGAAATAAACACGTACATTTTCCCTTCGCTCCGGACTTCATTGTATCTGCGGTTGTCTTCTTGAATGTAAATCCTACCTTACAAAGACTTATGGCCATTGGTCCTTCTCTCAGTTTCAGCGCCTAAATTCTGGAAATCTCTACCGGCTCTATCCTTAAAACCATTAAAACAACCATTGAGTTTAACTCAATTTGAATCTACATTTACAATGGATAATCAATATTTTGGAATCAGAAAAAAAAACATTCGATATTTACAACATAACCACTCAACTCGCTCGTTGATTTTTCTGTATGAGGGGGAAAAAATCAAGAAAGGCATACAATCGCTTACAGTAAGGGAGAGAGAAAAGCAAGGGAGAGATAAAAACAGGCGAAGAAAATACTCAGGTCAAAGCCAGGCCGGTTCCAACTCGGATCCGAAAATCAATCGCCATGTATAAATTTTACTCAAGTCCTCTACAATTTAGTTCTGGCGCCACTTAATGTTATCTCTAGCGATCACAGCTCCCCTGCTAGAGGTGATCAGTTCACACAAGTCAATAAGCAGATATATCATGATATATAAATAATCAAAAGTGTCATTGTAAAAAAAAAGGTTAACTTAACTTTAGTTTAGTTTAGTTTATTTGCTCTCTTTGAATATTACAATTTATGCATAGAATTATTAATACTAAAATGATTTACAGTTTTTATTTACACTTTGGTTTTAATATAAGAAGAGCATGGGGGCTAAATTAACTGTTAGGTTTTCTAGTTAGCCCCCAGAAGGCAGCAACTGACGCCTCGAGCTTTAATAGCTCTTAGTCGGAATAAAAGAATAAGACATGTCCATTGTATATGATCTCATCTTTTTAGAACTGTGAATAAACTATTGAACTTTGATGAGATGCCGGTGGATGCCGGGTACTCTATTCAACATTGGCCGCACCCAATTGACATTCACACGATTCAGAACAACATTTTGCAAGTAACCTCATCTTTTTAGAACTGTGACTAAACTGTTCATATTTGATTAGATACCGGTGGATGCCGGGTACTCTATTCAACAGTGTCCACACCCAGTGGACATTCACACGATTAAACAACATTTTGCAAGTAACCTCATCTTTTTAGAACTGTGACAAAACTGTTGATATTTGATTAGATACCGGTGGATGCCGGGCACTCTATTCAACAGTGTCCACACCCAGTGGATATTCACACGATTAAACAACATTTTGCAAGTAACATCATCTTTTTAGAACTGTGACTAAACTGTTGATATTTGATTAGATACCGGTGGATGCCGGGTACTCTATTCAACAGTGGATGCACCCAATGGACATTCACACGATGAAACAACAAATTGCAAGTAACATCATCTTTTTAGAACTGTGACTAAACTGTTGATATTTGATTAGATACCGGTTGATGCCGGGTACTCTATTCAACAGTGTCCACACCAAATGGACATTCACACGATTAAACAACATTTTGCAAGTAGCTGCAAGTGATCTCATCTTTTTAGAACTGTGACTAAACTGTTGATATTTGATTAGATGCCGGAAGATGCCGGGTACTCTATTGAACATTGGCCCCACCCAATGGACATTCACACATTGAAACAACATTTTGCAAGTGACCTCGTCTTTTTCCACACACCGTTGACATTCTCACGATTAAACAACATTTTGAAAATACCAGTAATCTAAAAGGTCACTTGTTAACGAGTATTCATTTCTTATGAATGGAAACTAGCGAGTAAACATTGACAGAAGGCCACCATAATATTCATTTGGCATACATGGAGCTGACAGCTTGCTTTTCGAAATGAATATATTTTGGGATTTCTTTTTTTATTATTATTATCGTCACTAAAGTTTAGTCAACAATTTTTTACGATGTAACACATGCATGTCATTATATTACCTATCTTTTAAAAACACTGAAGAATTTAGAATGCCCCTGAAATTATATGATTTGTTAAAACACAAAACCTTGTGCGGAGATACGAAAGTACAGTCGCTAATAATAGATCGCTAAACATGACCCTGCCGCTGTTAGTTGAACTTTCGAACTAGCTAGAGACGTTACATTCGCGAATAATGCACTCGAAGCATCATTTCCTGATACTTGATACGCATTTTACGAGAAGAAAACCTAGAATTTACTTCACTACATGTATATTTAAAAGTTCTTCTTTATTCAAGGCGAAATTAAACGTTATTAAATTCAATAAAACAATGAGTTTCCACTGGAAAAGCACCTTCCATAATATGTAAATAGATATTTACATACTATCTTTTATATACGTTGATCTTGTAAATTCGTTTTTATAGTCTATTTAAAAAATATTTACATACTATGGAAGCTCGTGTTTTTTTTTCCAGTTTTTTTTTCACTGATAGTTTCTGACGGCAAGCGAACAAATATATGCTTTACTCTTTACTGAAAACTAAGCTAACTAATTCGCTTTTTCGCTTTGTTAAGCGTAACTTTGTTAAATGAGTAGCTGTGGATTGATGTTTTACGGGTGGGTCGATATTTTAGCAATTATGACGATTACTCATCAACTAGCATGCGTTTTTGCAGCAACTAACTGTACTATTAGTCGGATTTTTAGCACTGCAACTCAATATTTTTAATACATCGATTTATCTGAGTTAATTAATACTACACCGTTGTCATTAGTTATGAGTATAATTGGGAGTTCAGCGATTTATTCAGGTCTTTGAGGCACCACTACTCAGTTGTTTTTGCAGTGAGTAACTAGATTTATTGTTTTTAATTATGTATATCTGATCAGTAACAAAACAATGGTTTTTGCATTAATTTTTGTTTGTTACTATTGATTAAGATATCAACGCTACTTTCTCAAGGCTTTCTTATTGATTTGATTACTTGATAACTGGCATGATACATAGTTTGAACTATACACTCTATCGGTTAAGTATTTTCGCTAGATACTATTAATTAAGACTCAAAACTACAATCATGTGCAAAATACCTTGGGACATTATCTGTTTTTTTACATGTAAAATATTTCAACATCATTTTTCCGTTTCCCCCTCTCCCCCGTATCAATGTTGAATTGTAGGAATGTGAAACGGTTGTCATTCGAAAGACCAATCAACATTGCTTAGGGGTGAAGGGGGTTTGCAAATCAAATTGATAGATTTTGTCTATTTTTTTAAACTCAAACAAAAACGCTCATAAAAATGTCCCAACAATTTTGCATATGTTTGTAGTTTCCCAAGGCAGCTTTGTAATTGATTTGATTTACTGGTAATTGCATGAGAATTTTGAACTGTATCATTTCAGTTCATGACAACAATTTGTACAAGAACCTGTACAAGTTCAAGTTCAACAGAGTAGTTCATCTTTGAGGACTGACGCATATTTGCAGGTTAAGGAAAGGAAAACAACACGGATATACACGAGGTTTTCGATATTGTTATGTCTTCGCTTTTTCAATGAATACAAACAACAAAAAACTGTTTGAACTGCACCAGAATCCCGACCAGAATAAAGTTTAACAGTGCGAAAGTATTAAATGCAGTACAACGTGAAGTTAAATTGCTTAGTAATGTAATGCTTGTCTAAATGTCTTTTAAGACGACTTAACAACTTAATACCTTAGAATAACAGAAAATCTAAAGGTTTTTCTTTACCTGCTTTTAACAATAGAAGATTTTCTATAACTTCGCTTTGACACTTTTATATGAAGAGCAAACATCAATGTCTTTTTGTAATTGTATTCTATAATATCGGTGGTATATTCTTTTTTAGTTCTGAGAGAGTATTGATTAAAAGGATAAGACGTTTTGTATAAACTAAAGGACCAAATTCCAACGTTGAAAAAGGGTTGATCCCTAGCAACATAAGAGGCCTTTGAACAAAGCCACACTCAGGTGTGTTAAGGCCTGGTTTGAGCCTATTTTGCATATGAAAATAGGTTTAAAGAGAATCGTGGCCTTTTCTTAGTAGGAATCTTTAATAGGTTGGTATATTTTGTCAAATATACTTTAAGTGAAACTTTCTGCTACATGTTCACATTGGAAGGGATATCACGTGACAAGGTACACCAAATTATTAGCTTAGAAATTTTGATTAAAAATGGGGAACACAAAGAATTCTTCGATTTTAACGAGCAATGTGTTATTTTGTTTCTGTTATAGAGGTCTTTACAACTACGCCTTTTGCGTTTGGAAAAATACTTTATGTAGAGAGTTATTTTAGAAAAAAGGTCACGTGACCTAATTTGCATTTAGGTTTTTCCTTAATATCTTTTTGCTCCATGAAGATAGACACGATTAAAAGGCGGTGTCATATGCCTTCGATTAATATCTAAAAACCATGCGAATTTCAGCTTGATTGGGAAAGGACAAATGTTCCCCGTTTTCAAAAAACCGTTTTTGCTGCCTTAAAGTCACGTGACCAACAAAATGAAAAAAATTTCATATCAAAGGGTTTACAATCTGGAACTACATCTTCCATAAACGAATGATTACGATATGTCTAAAACCCACTGTTTTATAAAAGAAACAAAAAAAATCGTAATTTGCAAAAAACCAGGCCTTAACACACCTGAGCACGTGCATTTCGCCAGGTGGGTAGAATAGTATAGGTCACAAAATCAAAATAACATCAACTCTTGCCAAAAAAATACTTACAAATAAACATAATTTACAATAAGTGAAATTATCCCTACTTATAAGAAGATTTCATAGTTGGTTTGAGAGTCGTCTTTTTTGGTGTATTTTTGAAATGTAGATATAATCTATAGATAAGTTATTATAATCAGGACTTTGATCAAATGCGGCAAATGAATTTACAAAGGCGGAAAAAAAATCAAATCTAGCTCGAAATTCAAGCAAGTCAGTTCTAAGATAGGGGCACGTTTAAATAAACGAAATTATAAATGATTGTAACAATTTTGACATCTGTTGTCATGTAGGTTGATATTTTCAAGGATGCGAAGTTTCAGGCTGTTTATACGATGCAATGTTGTTATTATGGGTGATCTCCAATGACCTGTTTTTCGGCCGGTATCTGATCAACTGACTATAAAGACAAATTATTACCCTCGTGGTGAAAAACCCTTTTGTTTTTTTTGAAATAACAAGTTATCTAGCTAGTAGATCATGATCTTTTAATAAACACGTACTCTCAAAGTTAACAAGTGAGTTCTATAGTTGTTAGAGTCTAAAGCTAAAACTATGCTAAAATATATCATTTATGTTTAATTCAGTTGTTACCAGAATTCATCATATCGATACTTAGTATATTTTAAAACTTTTTGAAGTCAAAATTAATATAATGCGTTTGTTCTCATATTGTCGGTTCGATTTTTAAAATGAACAACTGAATTAAACTCAAGCACATTATAATACAAAAGTTTAAGCCCAAAATTCCCAAAATTTAAAACTTCAGCTAGTTAATTAGATCGAGAAATGGTTTATTTTTATCATTATCATTATAGTTATTATTTTTCAGTTTTATCATATTTCTGCTCACTAAAAGTTTAATTTATTGTATATTTGGCATCGAAACTGAAAATACATTATTCATAATCAATTAAGTTATTTTTAAAAATTACGCTACATTGTATATATATATATTGCACTTTTATATATATTGAAATTTTTGTGTTGTATCGGCGTAGTTGTTTTTATATAAACACATTTATTTATAAACTTCGCCTTGTTTGAGTGTTGTGTATATTGAGTTGTTTTTATTACTGGTCAACTGCGAGACAAAACAACTTGCTAAGAAAATGACCCGTAAACAGAAAATCATCTTGCCATTAACTCGGAGTATCAAGCAAAATCTCTCCTCATTAAAAATTGAAAACTAACTTGATTCGAAATATGCAATTCGACATTTATTTGATGTATTCTTTGCTGCTTTGAATGCAATTCAGCATTATAGCAATAATATTTGCATGTTTATTTTGCCACATATGGGACCTATACAACAGTTATTTTGAGTAGAAGCGTGAAACCACAGTCATATTGTATTGCAATTGAATGTCGCCGACCTTGTTCAAATAATACTTAAAATGATACTCAGTGTCTGTCTTAGTCTAACTCTTTTACTCCGACGAAGGGCTAAAGCTCGAAACGTATACGTCAGTGAAGTTAAGTCAACATTTTTTACGGTGTTACAAATTTCATCATATTACCTATCGTTTACATCAAACACCGACGCAGGCTATACTAGTTTACTCGCTAGTTTCTATTCAAATGATACATATATGACGATGATATTATTTTAATTTCAACAACTTTAACAATAGCCTAACAGAATTTTATCGTTTAACGTTGTAATGCGATTTGTAATATAGTCGAATTATGAATTATATTCATTTAGTAAACATTGAACTCTGCAGTACTGTGATTTACAGCGTTATGATTTTTGCCTTAGGACTGTCGTCAAGTCCGTGAATGTTTAAATCTAAATTAAACAGTTTTCGGGCATTCTTTCAATAACAAAAGATAGGTTAACCCAATTTAGTATTTACAATGCAATTACCAAAATCAATAGACTGTTGAATGAATAGAAAATTACTCTGAAAGTCAAGCGAAAACACATGGAAATTGTTTCAAGGTAAGAAAGCAAAAACAGAAGCCAGTTTACTGTCAGTAAGTTAAATTAACGACTTTGAAAATGAGTTTCAGTCTTAAATACTTTAGTAAACAGTTTTGAAAGAAGCGTGCTTTGATGGCGAGAGTCAAGTGCTTAGCATTGTTTACCATGCCGTCGCCATGTGCATCGAGGGATTGCCACTTGATGCAAAATGCCGTTGCAATTTGCATAACAACAGCAGCTAGCTGCATGGTAAACAAATAAGCACCAACCAACAGGTGCAATTTGCAAGTCTTAATTGGATCATCACTTCGCTATATGCCAGGTGGAGTGAGAAAGACTACATAGTGTTGTATTGTTAACGTGCTGTTCGTAAATTGTTTATAGTTAATCCATGCAACTAGCATTAATACACGTATACAAAATAAACTTTTTATACGTAGAAAGGAATATACATAAGGACCGTATCCTTAAGTGAAAATACCCAACAAAATGCCGATAATGAAAACGGCAGGAGGGATTTGAGGTGTTTTTTTTTTGTTTGTTTGTGAATGAGCAAGGGCCCGGGAAAATCCGTTCGATTTTGTTGAATGGCAATGTTTAAACGCTTTAAATGTTGAAACCGTTTCCCGCCTGGCCTGCATTTATATATGTTGACCGCAAATGTTTTTTCCAATTTTTCATTTGCCAATTTTAGCAAATACAAAAGCTATTTTTGCCGTCGAAACGTGTATTTTTCACCTTTAAAACCCAAAAATTATATTCCATTTTAGACAAACTTAAAAATGAACAAACAATTTGCTTTGCTAGACGAGGTAGATTTATGAATTTTAAATATTTATTCTCCGTAGTTTTAAGTAAAGGATTTAGATTTACGGAGCTTTTTGGCGACCAAAGTTGATTGCAATATATAATACTTGGCATGCAAGCCGACAAACTTTTAATTAACTTAATGTTTTCAATTTTTTTAAGTGATTGTGAGCAATATGACAAGAGATAAAAACTAGCTAGTGACCGAAAGTGTTTGAGGTAAAAAGATAACTGATATATTCAGAATACTGATTTTACAGTGAGGGATACTCGAATCGTGAACACTTGACTTTTTTCATGTTATCATTTTCTGAACCTTCTCATGCGTTTCAAAACCTCTTAAAATTAAGCAGTGAGTTCAAATACACTAAGTGTTCATAATAAATCATATTTCTAATCAATTCGTTCATGGGTTTAGTGGGTTAAAAAAGTAACAACATACTCAAATTGTTCACGGTTCAAGTGTCCTTATATACTATAACTCCAAAATCAGTTCAAAAGTCAGTACATCAACTTAGCATAACAATATAATATTTAAAATATTTTCTTGATATAGCTAATGGCAGCAAAATGGTATATTGAATATTTCAAAGTTCACATTTAATGAAGGATTCACGGGAAAAATTTGTGGCCGGAGATTTCAAGCTTGCATTGTCGACACTTCAAACAAGTACAGTACTCGATTACTTTTGAAAGTAGAAAACGGGTTTCTGGTGAGAATTTGTTTAATAAAATGCACTATACTTTTACTACATAGGAAGTTTAATTAAATGAGAAAATTGACGATTTCAGTGTAACAACTGCATGCATTATGCACTGAAATGACTGAGCAACAAATTTAAATTAAAAAATCAGCTGATTTTGTGGTTGCCAGTGTTTACATGAGTTGAAGTGCTTTTTGAATGCTGTTTAGTGGTATTTAGTGTCCAGTGTTTAGTGGCAGAAAATTACAGCAATTTATACAATCATAAATATCGTCTTTTTGTTCTTGCAATGTGGCTGAGACAGTCATTAACAACAATTGTTGTTATATAGTAGTATTCTTCAAATGCAATTAAATTGCAATGTGCATTAGTTGAAAAAGAAACGTCTATCAATGCCAAATGCTACTTTATTGCTTCAATAAACGTGTTTCGCCTAGTTTTTTTATGTAAGAAATTAAAAGTACACATTTTCAATCTATCACTTCAAAAGTCATTTGTGTTGACTGAAGTAAGTTGGGAAATGTGCTGTTTCGGCGCCGCTTTTAACTCATTGTTTTAGTCAAATCCCTTTTAAGATGTGAACCCTTTAAGTTTCAAAATACCTTTCATTTTAGCCAAATTCTACTTTGAAAAGCAAGGTGCTTTGTTTTCTTTCTAATTGATATTTACTGCGAAAAACGCCACCAATTTTTTTAATTTATTTGAATTCATTCCCGCCATCGCTAACATTTAAATATTGATCTTCTCTGAATATGGAAGCCAAATTTCAGTTCCCGCCCGATTTTAGACGATTGCCTTGCAATTTTTATTCTTTGAATATGCTCATATGTATTAGCGGCTTAAGCATATGCAGAAGCAAATGGAAACTAGACGATAGGTAATTATAATGAAATTTGTAACACCGTAAAAAAATGTTGACTTAACTTTACTGACGTTTCGAGCTATAACCCTTCGTCGGAGTAAAAAGACGAAGGGCTAAAGCTCGAAACGTCAGTAAAGTTAAGCCAACATTTTTTACGGTGTTACAAATTTCATTATATTACCTATCATATAAACAACATACGTAGACTCGGTGAAGCATTTCGCCACTAGATGTGAGAAAAGACAAGTGCGGCCAATGAGCAAAGCCCAACTGAGTCTGCGTATATTGCTTATGCTTATGCTTTTATCGATAGTGTGACGGCCCTTTTTTACAAATAATACACTAAACCACTAGTTTTACTATAGGAAAAAAACATTTAGGAACTGCATGGTAATATTAGAAAAAGTGTTTCAGTATACATACAATACGGTAATGTTTTCATGGTATTCCGGCTTGAATTTGTTTTTAAAATTCATCAATAGACTCAATTTTTAATAATTTTCGGGAACATTATATATATTTTTATCATTTTAATATAGTTTACAGTAAAGTTATCGTACTTTTTTTACTCCAATTCTATAATTAGGAATACGGACGCATATAGTCTAATTATCGTACATTTTGTTATTACTTGTATTGTATTTATAGAAAGGTATACGGTGACAATTTCAGAAGACACTAATGTATAGATAGTGACAGTGCAAGTAGTTCACAGTGCAGGTGGGAGGTAGTTTATAGGTACTGCACATGTGTCTAATTATTATCGTACATTTTGTAATTACTTGTACTGCATGTATCTATAGAAAGGTATACGGTGACAATGTCAGTGGACACGTATGTACAGCTAGTGACAGTTAAAGTAGTTCACAGAGCAAGTGGGAGGTATATTTATTCAGTTACTGTATACTGCTACAAAAGTGTTAACAATCCGTCACTGTAACCAAATGTTCTATAGAGTCTGCAATATCCTGATCGTTTGATTGATTGCATATGCATTGCAGTTAATTAATTGATGCTCTAGTGAAAATGTGTGTACATGTGTTGGTTCACTTTGAGTTGATGCATATGTGGAAAAAATAAAATAAACCGATCCTAATTACCCCTGCCGGATTCTTTCAAGAAAGAGAGTCATCTACTTGTCGCTATCATAGTTGAACGGGCATGTAGGAATACATGACTAAAGCCTGTATGAAAAAACGAAAGAATAAACGCGCATGGAGGGCGCCCATGAGTTTGTTTTTATGCTTTTAGACGAATGTATTGGCACTCAAGTTAGCCGTTATAGCCTGGCTATAATTGGATCGGAGGGGAGGGAAATGGACGTGGGATCCCTGTGGTGGGAAGCAACGTGCTCCGAGCCCAAACAGAAATACTTCAAGTACATCAGTTATTTCCTTCCGTATTTAATTTGGAGGAAGTAATTGTTTTTTATTTGATTACAGTGGGACTACTTCAAACGGGGAAACCCAAACTAATTTCAAAGTGAATATTTTGTGACTCAAACTGAAAACTTGTGGAGGGGTTTCGCCTGTTCTCACCTCAATCTTGATGTATTTTATTCACATATTTATATACATTAATAACAATGGCTTTATGAGCTTCAGCATTTACTTAATATATACTATAAAGTGTTCGGGAACACTTGATCTGCGATTAATTTCATTCACCTCGCTTGGATGATGTTGTAAGGTAGTTATGCACGTCGAGCGTTCAAATCAATATCACATGGTCCAGTTCCAGAACATTTAATCTATTATCAATTTCAATAATTAATTGCACTAATTAACGATGATGTTGTAAGGTAGTTATGTACGTTCAGTTGTTAAATACATTTCTAAGCATTCCAGAACACTTGATCCGTCTGGAATTAATTTCAACTGACTCACAACCTCTGCTGGAATACTATAACAGTAACGTCATACACACTGTTTTATTTCTAACTGACAAATCTACATGTACACTGTTTTGATCATGCATTCCAGAATACTTGATCTGAAGTTAATTTCACCCTCCCACACATACACCTCGTGTGGTTGTTATTGAAGAAATCGATATGTTGTAAATATTTGTTTTATTTCAATTAAAAAAATTGCAAAATCTATTGGGCTGAACAAAAACCGGCAAGTTTTGTGTGAAATTCCGAGGAAATATATTTGATGGAGTGAATTTTTGGCCGAGAAGGACTGAGGAGAGACCACGTGACGCGCAGACGAAATTCAGTCGTGTTTCTTTTTCTAGCTCAATACTGACCAGTTTTGTGCTATGTAATGTATGTAATGTACTGTGGTGCTTATATTTTACATGCGCTTTACAACAAACTAGTGTTATCTAGCACCGCTGTACTATTTGACAAAAGGCGCACGCATGCATTTGCACAGATATCGATAGCCTCATTTCAGAGTAAATTCAAATATGTTTTCTAACAACTTTTTGTGTTTTGCTTGGGATTTATGAATGTATTTTAAATACAAAATCGAGACTTAGCCTTTGCAAATGCGCCTCTTGTTAATAGTACAGCGGTGATAGATTCATAATTTAAACATGTTAAGTTAAAGCTGAGCGTATTGATCACGCATTCCAGAATGCCTGATCTGAAATATATTAAGTAAAAATATATATTGATCACGCCTGATCTGAAATTAATTTAATTCTTCCACACACTTCTATTACCTGTTTTTACCAATATTTTATATGGTAAATATATATATTGATCACGCATTCCAGAATACCTGATCTGAAATTAATCTAATTCTCCCACACACTTCTATTACCTGTTTTTACCAATATTTTAATAGCAAACATATATATTGATCACGCATTCTAGAATACCTGATCTGAAATTCATTCATTTAATTCTTCCACACACCTCGATATTTTTATAACCTGTTTCTACCAATATTTCAATGTTAAACATAGTGATCATGCATTCCAGAATACTTGATCTGGGATGTATTTCATCTACCCACACACCTCGTGAGAGTGATGTTGTAACGTAGCTATTTAAGTTCAGCGTCATTGACCCTATTGGAACGTTGTTCCTGTATGCCAGCATTGTAACGTCACTAATATCAAATATAGATTGCAGTTTACAAGAAAAGTTTATTTGAACTGATCTAGATCTTAATCAAAGCAACCATATGCCGGTTAGTCTCCCACGCAGCACAGGTAGCCCACGCTATTTATCTGTTATCTCATATACACCTATTTCAAAAATCTTTGTCACAATAATGGCTACACTCCTCACTCTGAAGTACGCAAAGGATGACGGTATTTCTTTTCTTGTTATCGATTTATTCATAAATAGAAACTAGCGAGTAAGCTAGTAAAGGCAGCGTCGGTGTTTGATATAAACGATAGGTAATAAAATAAAATTTGTAACACCGTAAAAAATGTTGACTTAACTTTACTGACGTTTCGAGCTTTAGCCCTTCGTCGGAGTAAAAGAAATGTATTCATAACATATTTTGGCTGTACGTGTTTGTGCTACATGACCATAACAACTTGTTGTAGTGGAAGATGATGGAGTTTTGTTTTGCTTTAAAAACTCGTACTAATCCATTCAGTTTATGTTCATATTACCGACATCCTTTGTAGGCTTCAGAGTGTGGACTGTAGCTTCGGCTGCGACAACGATTTTTGAAATAGGTGTAGTAAGTATTTGTTTAAATAAATAAAAATATACGTTCATACTTGTTTCTTATGTCTTACTTTGGCTCCCTGTGAAGGTTCAAGCCATTTGAAGCAGTATCGAGCGAGTATTGAGCAATTGTCTCTCCCTTGATAAGAAAATCAAAATGACTTGAAACTTCACAGGGAGTCAAAGTAAAACATAAGAAACAAGCATGTACGTTTATTTTTATTATTTATACAAATTTTGTATATTTTTAAAGCCGCCATATATATATTCTCTCATAGCTTATATGAGACCACAGACAGATAGCTTGGGCTACCTGTGCTCGCAGTTGACTTAGTGTCGTCACGCAATGTTCCCTCACCAGGAGAAAGCGTTGCGTGACGACAATAAAAATTTTTCTCGTCTCACCGTCTCCTTCTTGATCAGAACTACGAATATGAGCGGTGAAATATAATTACTTTGAGCTGAAGAATATGGCTTTTGATAAAAATGTATTTCCAATGGTGTTCTAGAGTAACAGTATAGCGGTAAAATGCAGCGCTTTTTCGAGTAAATACGTTATCTTGTAAGGTGAATACGGAGCGGTTTAAGACATCGAATATCAAGAAATTAAAATTTAACACAAGTTAGCAATTTAAGAGGCTGTCTCGGTAAGAGCGGACCAGTGGACTTCGGTTTAAAAAATATATTTCCTTCATTTTCTGCCTGTGAGAAGTACTTTATAGGCGATTCACAAAATCGGCAATTTTTAAGCGATATCTACTAAAATGATTTTTTTAGACGCGTTTGAAGTTTGGGACTCATTTGTCGGCTTTTTCGCATAATTTTCGAGGGAATTTTGGGCAACTTCACAAATTCGTCACTCAGCAACGTGCACGTATTTTGATTATTTTTTAACATAGCTAGAAAGGACATCATTAGAACATCTAATTGACACAATATCATAGCTATTGCTTTTTTATTCGCGAAAAAATTTTATTCCAAACACACCATAGTTGAATGGTTTTCGAAAAAGGTGCGAAGTGGCTCCTGTTTAAAGGTAAAAAACTCAAACTTCCGGGAAAGAACCACTCTAAACAAGTAGATATTTGCAAATTCCACACCTTAGCGAATAATAAAATGCAAAAATATCGTGCGGTTATGATCTTCTTCATTTAGCTATGTGCAGGCAAACATTGACGTTTTCACGGGTTCGTCTAATTTCGTCGACTTCAAAGGCGGCATTGAATAAACATTGAATTATAGAATCCATACTTCTAAATACAGATATATATAATTTAAACACTTTGTATAAGTTAAGAAAATGTTTTAGCTATTTTTTTAGCTAAAAAATAATCAAAATATGTGCACGTTGCTGAGTGACGAATTTGTGAAGTTGCCCAAAATTCCCTCGAAAATTATGCGAAAAAGCCGACAAATGAGTCCCAAACTTCAAACGCGTCTAAAAAAATCATTTTAATAGATATCGCTTAAAAATTGCCGATTTTGTGAATTACCTATAAAGTACTTCTCACAGGCAGAAAATGAAGGAAATATATTTTTTAAACCGAAGTCCACTGGTCCGCTCTTACCGAGACAGCCTCTTAATAATTACAATCTATGTAATAGACTTTAACACCAGCATCTATGCAATAGACTTCGGGATCGGCAACTCGAATTTAACTAAGTTCCCTAAAACTTCCTAAGATCTCCCAGTATCGCCTAGCCTGCATAAACAGACCCTTATTAGCGCTCGAAACGTCTCCGTTTGTTGGCGGGAGAAGTTTCGAGCGCTAATAAATGTCTGTTTAGTGTTCTGTAATAGTGTGTTTTACATAGTTTGGTGGGCTGTGTAGGGCTTCTGTCACCGCTAGGTTCGTTGGTGGGGGATATAACTAAGATGGCCTCCCTCCTTCCCTTCATCCTTCCTCCTCTCCCTCTTTCCACCAAACGTTTCAGTAAAGTTCGACGGTATATAATAGTGTCTTAGTTTGGTGGGCTTTGTCTCCATCCCTTACTTCCTCCCCTTGGTCCTTCCCTTTCTCCTTTTCTTCCTCCTTCCCTTTCTCCTTCCCTTCCTCCTTCCCTTCCTCCTTCCCTTCCTCCTTCCCTTCCTCCTTCCCTTCCTCCTTCCATTCCTTCTTCCCTTCCTCCATCTATTCCTCCTTCCCTTCCTTTAATTTGATATATATTTTGGTGGGCTATTTTGGAATGGAAATGGCCTAACATACAATGCACGCGAAGGTACTTGTAGGGTTTCTGTTTTGGTAAAATGCATGCGGCGGCCTCTTTTCAACATGATTTCAACAGTTCGGTTACTTGCCAGATTTGGCAATATTTTGGACATTGCTTTTGTCCAATCACGTTCGAGAATTCGCAAGAACAGTATCAAATAGCATAACAACCAAAAGATGTTGAAATGTGTGAGCGATCAATAATAAGAACCTAAATTAAACGACTTACAAAGAATAGCCACAAACGCTTTTAAAAAATATATATTTATTTCTATGAATATTAGATACTTAGTACTCATACAAATCTGTAAAAGTTTATGGATTTATTACCCTTTATCATTCAAATGATCAAGTGATTAATATTACGCTAACAAACTCAATGTTGGCGAGTGGTATCTTCTATTTTATTGATCGCAATAGAAGCCACATACACTTATTACAAAGGAATAACCCTTTCAAATGGGATGATAGCCCCTACCTACTTCTTGGCTGTAGTTCCATTGCTGGTTTACTGGGTACGCGTGGTGACCTTGTCGTGGTAGGGGGCATAACATCCGAAATAATATGCTATTAAATAAGCAACGAATCACTTTTACAATGTTTATGATAACCAAATACACATTTAGGATACAAAATCAAAGTCTTTGTCTCTACTTAACTCTACAATGTTGCGTCAAATTGATGCGAGGTCGGATCTTTGTCAACGCGCGCGATCAGATATACCTCCGGCCGGCACGGGTTCGCGTGAACACATCTTCTCGTTCGATACTGAAACATTCCTTCCAAAGCTGTAACGCCTCCTATTTGAATGATAATTTCGAAACGTTTCTTATGCTTTTGACCCTTCGCCCAAAGTAGTTACAACAAACCCTACGATCGTTGTCCAGATACTTCTTCGTACGAGCCTCCACTGCTGAGATGTAAAATGGCGCCCATGCTGTTTCAGTGCACTGCAGTGTGCCGTTTCATTGTAAATGCGCCATCACTTTTTCGCTGTGCGCCAACACAAAAATTATACTGTTAAAAAGGAAAACTCAAATACTTTTGATCTAGTCGAGCCGATTTCTTTCAACCACGGTCAAATTTTGCTAAAAAAGTCAAAATGATACTTTTAAATAGCTCTGTAAACACCAACGATCATCAAAAATTCAACAATAACTTATCATAAAAGGTCATAAAAGGTCGTGTAGTATCCAAATATGGGCATCTACTGCTACTTAAATGTCAATAGATTGCTCCTATTACAGTGAATTGTTGGATTGATTTGATTTTACTACAAAAAAATCCATGACAACAAGAAACCCTGATGATTATTTGGGGACGCCATTTTGTCACGTGACACATATTGCCAAATCTGGCAAGTAACCAACAAGTTATTTTTGTTTAATCTAAAAGTATTTCTTTCAAGTTTTTCTTAAGTGTTAAACACTTGATTCGTCTGCGCGGTTATGCTCGCCTTAACAACACTTCAGACCACAATAGATCCATTCCTTCGCTAGTCATGCGCCATTGTTTGTGTTGCACCTCGCGGTACTCACACGAAAGAGCGAAACGACTTTGTCAATATTTAGCGCGTGGCAAACGCCTATTTATGTGTCAATCAAAATAGCTTAAAAGGGACAAAAACGTATTCGTTTTGATCAGTTTATAGTTAACATCTGCTAATTATCATAATATATATATGAAACTGCTAATGCAATGAAAAGAAAGCTATCATAGGATAGACATGCATTTACCATAACAATAATTTGCGAAAAAGAGATAGCATAACTTTATTAGCACTTTGCTATTAGAGCAGCGATATTTTCTTTCAATGTCTTTTTATTATCTTTCATACGACATTGCTATAAAATTAACATATTTTTTACTTGTAACAGTCATTTTCCGCCATTTATGACAAAGGACTATAGCACGAGAATAATTCAAAGCGGCGAGATGCAAGAAGCTAGCCAAATATGACTCATAAAAGCTATAGCGAGCATTGTGTTCTGTTTGCTATGAAAACTTATGTATAGCTTTCGAATTCTGTCAACCACTCATGCTCCCTTCCATTTCTAGAAGATCTTTTGAGCTCAAATTGCCTTTTTTATAAGTAAGCGTAGTGTTGGTGTTGTAATGCTAACTTGCTAACAATGGATTTAATTGTTAATTTTCTAATAACAATGGTTGGTTGGAAAAAAACATAACAAAATCCGGTGGATAGCGCTATTCAGGATTCGTACAACCGGCCCCAGTTGTTTCTCCTAGAGAATATTTATCCATTATCTATACTCTATCATATATATTTAACAGTTATTCCACGAAATCGAGTCGTACCAAGGGAGCACGGCAGACTGTTGTTTGTGGTTTGGATATATTCGTTCTTTTGAAGGTTTTAAATTACAACCATCTTTTCAAAGTTTTAAATTACATAAACGGCTTATTTCGTCAATCGACTGACCAGTAAAAATGCGGGCACAAATATCAAGTCCCGTAGGGACGAGCAATGTACGAGTGTCACCCGAGAGTTGTAACTCCCCGCAGAGGCAGGCGCGCCCGCATTTTTCCCTTGCTAGCGGATAGTCCCATTAATCTACCAATTTAGCTGTTGATGTAATTTAAAACGTTGAAAAGATCGTTGTAATTTAAAACCTTTTAAAGATCGAATATATCCAAACCACAAACAACAGTCTGCCGTGCTCCCTTGGTCGTACATGAGCTGATAGCCAACGAGGCGTACTAGGAAAAGCCAGACTAAAAAACTGTTCTTGAGCTTTTCTTAATTCCTCCGTCGTTCTAAAATATATAGTAGTTTTAACACTAAAATATGCTATTTTTAGCCGTTAAAAAAAAGTATTGAGGGAGAAAATGACAAAAACAGTGGAGAATTTCGATGTGTTTTGAATACATTTTAATTTGCCGTCACACGTCATTGAGCGCGCGCTCGGTATTTTCACTATCGATTATCTGTCATTTTGTCAAAATAAAACGATTGAAATGTTATTTTTCTTTCAAAATATGGCAAAGTTTGACCTACTAGTTGGTTTATACTAAAACAATTAGACCTCTCGCCCTCTTCTTCGCTCAGTTCGACAAAACGCTCCGCCATTTTGTTTGTTTTCTTCTACCCACGGTATATGAGGTGATAGCCTAGTAGTAGGGAGACAATCAGAGCGCGAGATTGCTCATATCTAGTGAGTGTGGATATAATAAATATATATATATATTAATATGTACATCTATTTCAAAAAACATCAAGCCAAAGTTGAACTGAATGCTGGCTTTATGCTGATGATGTATTGAAATCAGAATTCTTATCAATAGAATTGATCATAATACAATAAATTAAAAGTACATGAAAACATATTTTTGTTATTTGTTCTTTTGAAAACAAGACTTATTCAAAATGCATTACAGGACAAAACCAGCATTCATTTCGGGCTCGATGCTTGTACATGTTGTTTACAAGAAGCTACAACGTTTCTTGAAATAAGTGTAACTATATTGTACCTATATTATTTAATGTCATTGTTTGTATAACTAAATAGCTGTATGCAATCTATAATATTTTATTATTTTTGTGTTGAGGGTCGTAAGTAAGAAAACTGTAAATGGTTATTGTGTCTCCCTCCTTAAATAAAGATATTGTATTTACACGGCGGGTCAATTACTATATCTGAATAAGTGGAAAGATGCAAAGACCACTGTTTTTGCTATTGTTAGCTAAGCTACCGTCATCAATACGACTAAGTGTTTATCCATTAGAACCTAGAAAAGAGAGACGAAAACTCATGCGGAGACAAAAAAAAAAAGTTTAATCATTTCATTTATTTGATTAGAACCTATAGAAAAGGTAGGATTTCATTTTCATTTCAAATTAACAATTGCAAAAAATAGAAGTATATAACTTACCTCGATAATATTTAGTAGACCAGCAAAATGTCGTAGATAGCGAGAAGAGGAAAATTAATGTCACATGGACACATGCTTACATTCACGACAGCAATAAGGCTATGCCTAGAGGACAGTAGACTCAAATATAGCAAAAAGCATTCTATCTACATCACATGTAAGTAGTTTTCAACAATTGTTACAAACAATCCTTCCTTCTTCAGTTACGACCCCGCCAACAGACTTGTCGGTGAAACCTTTTTTACATTGTCTAGCAAAAAAGGTTTTGAGAGTTTTTGAGTTATTTCCATGTGTCTATATGCTCGTCTGCTCATCACTCAGTATGTTTTTATAACAATAAAATAGTTCTAGGGGGTGTCCCTTTAAGCACCGGACACCCCCCTATAGCGCCACAATTACCCCTATTTTATTTAAGACATTTAGGGACCGAACACTGCCTTACACCTTTTAAGAGAGCCCTTCATTTGCCTCTTTCAGAGCCCTTCGTTCGTCTCTGTTTGTTTATTTAAAGATGGCGTATCCAAGGTCCATTTGTCTAGAAAATTCCCGTCCCATCCGTTCTTGACATATAGCTGACAACCCTGTCAATAAGAAAGAAAACGTATTAACTATCGTATTTTTAATTGAAATCCTATTTTAGAACGATTACATGGATATAAGAAGTGTAGTATTTATACCTTAAAACGAGCTCGTTCTTCGTGGCGTCAGATCGCGCACTGCCATCTTTGCAGCTTCCTTTACGGAAAGAAAGCCACTCTTTTAGTCTGTCCTTTGTAATACTTCTAGGGCATTTACCACTTAGTAGTTGTGCTTTTTCTTCAGCAGAAAAGAAAGCAGTTTCGAGTAATTTTTTCGCGTTATTGATACTAGTCATGATAGTTGTCCATAGATTGTTAAGAGAAAACAAAACTCGTTGGCCCGATAGCCTCGTTTTGGTGCTACGCTCATGGGAATACCGCTGGTTCTTCGGATTGGCGTGCTCAACTGCGATAAGAGCTATTATGACACCCCCTGACAAATTTCTGGATCCGCCCCTGACACGTAGCATTGGATCATTGTATTCTGAAGACTACACAGCGTAACACAACCACCAAAACTGATCATTGTTTCAAAGGTTTGTGTTTGAGTTGTTTGGAAGGATTTGTTTGTTAAATACATCTACTTGAAAAAGTGTTATATTCGAAGCTGCAGTCCACACTGCATACACAAGTGATCAGAGGATTATTTGCGAGGTATAATAAAGTACTATTCACATCTTTGTCGACTCGCGTTCTATATATCGCAACTGATTACAGCATCATTTTTACACATAAACACGATAAACATGAGGAGATCTCGTTTTGTGTTTGGCGTTCTTGCAGTTCTCAGTTTGACTTGGATTACCTTCGCCATGCTTCGAGTATTCAATGGTAAGTTTACGAAACGTTTTGCCTCGTACACGGTAGGAACCTACCTTAATTATCATAGGAAATTAACGCTTGGACATATTAACATACTTTAAATTCACGCGACCTAAATTAACGCGATTCAGAGGGGAAAATGTTTTCAAATGAAGAAAACTAACGCGAAAGGGGGCTAAAGATCTTTAAAGGAAGGAAACGAACGCGATCGAGCCAAATAACAAATCAAAACGAAAGCACGCATCTGAAGTCCAGAAATATTTATCAGAAGATTCGAGTAGTGACGATGCATGAGATAGAGCCGGAGGATGCACTGTAATTTGCGGGTCGTTTGACATTTATTCAGATGCATGGTAGCCTTTTGGATAAAAATTAAAAATAATGTTTTTTAAATTTACATCCAACTTTATCATATACAGTATGTGTGTGCATTTCCGGACGGTTTTTAAATAAATTGCCATATCATTCGTTAAATGCATTGTTTAGGAAATATTGTTTCCCTGGAGATGGTAACATCTGATAAAGATTTATATAAAGTATTGGTCAATTTTAGTGATTTTTTAAAATGTTATGGATATATATTTGTAAAGTAGTTTGAGTGGTGCAATTCCGGACAGTTCTGTTTAATCAATTCTTTGAAGTTATTTCCTAATTTTCGAATGCTTACGATAGATTTTCCATTTCCACAGTCAAATTTGAGATTAAAGCATAAATTTGTGTTAATTAAATCATGAATTACGTTGCTTGATTAATACGTTTGAGCACTAAAGTATTTCACACATGAGTAATTGCTTTCGTGCGCTGGATTCTGCAAATGAATATATATGTCCTATAAATGAATAGTGCATGGTGATTCAACTATCCAAAAGATAACTTTTGTTTGCAAAATCAACCTGCAGTTGAATTGTATATTTTTAAGCGACATTTTAACCTACAATTCAAAGTTACGGGTGATTGCTAATCTTGTATATTTTATCGTCCGCTGTACTATTTGACAAAAGGCGCATTTGCACAGGCTTAGCCTCAATTCAGAGTAAATGCAAATGTGTTTTCTTTTGTTAAGCGGTAACATTTTTTTGTGCTTTGCTTGGAATTTGTGAATATTTTGACAACAAATCGAGGCTTAGCCTGTGCAAATGCGCCTTTTGTCAAATAGTACAGCGGTGATAGATAACGTGAAACTGGAGTATTGCTCTTTTTCCTAGCTGAAAATATCTCGATTGTCACAAAAACTTCTTAAACAATATAATACATACAAATGCTTAATTCTATAATGTTGTTTTCATTTTTAAACAAATTTGATCTCTTTTTTAACGCTTAAATGCCAAAGTGTCCGGATTTGTACACACATACTGTACGTTTTAATTTAACGTTAAAGGAAATTCTCGCGACCTGAATTAAAGCGAATTTTTAATATATGTATACACCTATTTCAAAAAACGTTGTCCGAAGGAGATCTAAATCTGCAATTTGAGACCGAAATGCATTCAGAAAAATTGCGTACTGCAAAAACCATGCCTGGCCCTGTTTTTTGTACCTAGCACCTTCAGATTTATATTTACCTTCGCCATATCGGAAGCCAGAAAGTGCACGCCATGAGAAAAAACTGCCGTACCCCACAATTCATTTTGCAGATTCAGATCTCCTTCTGACAACGTTTTTTGAATTAGGTGTATGTTACCAATGTGAAACTGACTGAATTCTTTATTAAAGTTATTTAAGATTAAGGAGGCTTCTAAGTTTGCGAGACCCGGATCTTGCCTCTTCCTCGCTAGTCCATGCCAAGAGATTATATTGTAGAACTTCCGCCCTCCTTGGCTCCCAATGTCTTTTCCTATGAAACGTTACCAACGTGAAATTACTGAAGAAGCTTCTAAGTTTGCGAAAACAGGCTCTTATATGTAATCTGAATAATATGCCTAGTGAAATGCAAAATGCAGTATGAAATAGTCAATAGTGTGTCAATAAGAGAAGAGCCACAACCAAATTACAGCCGTTCTCAGTCACACGTGCCAGTTCACTATAAAACATTTGCTATCTAGACTTGATTTTTGTGGACGTCAACGATATTTCCAAGGAAACTCAGCCAAACTCGTCCGTTGCCGAACGGCGATAAATTAACTATTTGAAGAGCCATTTGAAGATCGAGTTTGTTTGAATTAAATTTTATATTTTGACAGGATTAAATCTTCCCCATTGTAAATATTCAGTTGTCTTTTTACTGATCAAACAATTGGAGAGATTAAAATCAATTAAAGCCATTTTACGGGCAGAAATTTTACGTAACGAGTTTATCACTGATCTGCAACCGACATTTTCAGGTACGTGTTGCCTTGGGAATACAGTTGATTGACGTTCACCAAAATCAAGTTTAGACGGCAAAGTTTTATAGTTAACAATCACGTGTGACTGAGAACTGCTGTAAAATCGGTTAGAAAAAAAGTAAAAACGTCAATTACTACGGTTCCCAGTCACTCGTGACCAACTAGACCAACACAGACGAAAAATAGACTTTTGATGTCATATATTTTTCGTTTTATAGCTCGAAAACAGCTACCGACCAAAGCAGAGCATGCGCACAAGGACACTCATAACATTTGCAAAGGCTCATGGATAGAGAAATACAAACGTTTCCATGACAACTCTCTCAAAAACTCGAATAGCTCAACACGTTTTCTTATTTACTGGTGCCGGGGTCATGGAGTTGGCTGTAGTGGATTCGGTAATCGAATGTATGGTATTATCTCTCTTTTTTATTTGGCCATTCTAACAAACAGAGTCTTTGTGATTCATTGGGGTGGCCCCGAAAAACTCGAGGACTTTTTATCCCCTAATAAGATAGACTGGACTTTCAAAGATAGCTACACAAAAAGTGCAAACTATAAGAGGTTTTGGGGTAAAGTAAACGTAACCTCGTATGATAGTCTTCGAGCTGAACAAAAGGAACACTTTTGGAAATGGGTATCCGAAGACGCCAACTTTGATGTTTTGTTAAGCCATCGAGTAGAGTCGATAGGATCAATCTGGTACGCCGCTGAACAACTTAAAAGAAATCCTTACCTCAAGAAACGGTGGCAAAGCATTGGTCTTCCTGTGGTGACCGAATCTTTTACGTTGATTGGCTGTGCTTTTGACTTCTTGTTTCAGAAGTCTCCACATTTGGAACAAGACTACAGAGCTGCAAAATCTCGGTTAAAATTTGATAATCGTCATCCGTTAATTGGAATACATATTCGAACAACTGATACACACTGGAATCCGAATTGGATGGACGTAATACGGACACATAGATTGGAAAAAGTTCATAAATGTAGCCGACGAGTTGAGAATATTCTTCAAGCCAGACTTAACACTAGTGACTCAATAACATGGTTTCTGGCTGCTGATGACGTCAAAATCAAATCAAATTGGATCGGAAAACATCCAAAGAAAGTATTAACCCATGATGCAATTCCTATCCACTTTGAGTATGTGCCTAGCAAATCGACGCTGACCAATCTTCTCATCGATATATTTCTTCTCAGCGAGTGTGATTTTCTAATAGGAACACGTGATAGTACGTTCAGTAATGTAGCTATAGGTCTAGGGCAGTTTCCTGCCAGCCAATGGCTGTATGGAGAGGAATGTAATAATTTCGATCCAAAAATCAAGCATGATTATGACTATGTATTTAATATTACATTTATAGACCTTCTCCACCACAAGAACTCGACCACGCATCAGAGTTAATTGAAACTGAAACTTACTTACTTGCTTACTTACTCATTCATATTCACTTACTTAAAAATCTTTCATCTTTCTCACGTACTTACTCACTTGCTTACTTGTTTAATCACTTACTCATTCACTTACACTTACTAACTTATTTACTTTCTTACGTACTTACTCGCTTACTTACTCACATACTTACTTATACCTACTCATTTACTAGCTTATTCACTTTCTTACATACTTACTTACTCACTTAGTCATTTCACTCACTTACTTATTCACTTCTTCACATATTTACTCTTATATTTACTCATACTCACTCACTCATTTACTTTCTCGCACACATACTAACTTATCCACTTTCTCATTACTTACTTGCTCACATACTAACTTATACCTACTCATTTACTAACTTATTCACTTTCTTACATACTTACTCACTTACTTATACACTAAGTGATTCACATATTTACTCACATATTCACTTTCTCACATATATACTAACTTACTCACTTTCTCACATATATACTAACTTACTCATTACTTTAATACTTACTCACTCATTCACTTGCTCATTCATTCATTCATTTACTCATTCGTTCATTCACTTACTCATTCATTCATTCACTTACTTCTTTATTCACTTTCTCATTACGTACTTGCTCACTTACTTACTCAAGAAACAAATGTAGCTAAGTTGGTTAGTGCGCGGCTTTCGGAGCGAGAGGTCACGAGTTTGGATCGATCCCCAGTGGTCTCACACTTGTTTCGAATTCTTTCCAATCAGTGTAACTTTGAGAAGCTTTAAATACCCGTAAAACGGAGCACTGATGGAGAGAGGGGGAAAGAGCTTCCTGGGAGACCAGCTTACTTCTAGCTGAAGGAACTAACGATGTTAAATAATAGTAAATTTCCTTTTCCTTTCTACTCATTTACTTACTCACTAACTTATTCACTTTCTCACCGCATAAGTACTCACTTACTTACCGCTTACTTACTTACCTGCAAAGTCCTGTTTTAAATGTGGCACGTACAGATGAGAATATTTCGCAATATCAGAAGGTTTTGAGCTCTTCGTTATCAAACTTTTGTTTATTTTTCAACATTTCATTTTAAACGTTTGTTTTATATTGAAGGATTTTTCAAAGCCATTTAAAAGTCTTGCAGAATATGTTTTATCAAGTATTAAACCACTCAGTTTGCTTTATGCCTGATAAAACACTGGTGCTCTATTAAATAGAACATAAATGCTGTCATGTGATTAATATTACGATTAGCCGAAGATAATAGATATATATGCCTTAATTAAGTCCATGGATAAAAGTTACAATGCATAATAATTCCAAGCGTAAAATAAGTAAGGAAATATCCCACGATTAGCCTTGTATAGCCAGGATTACTGCCCTTTGCTATTACATGTCCTGCATACCAGTAAATCAAAGGTGATGAAGATGCAATCATTCGAGTCATCACCTGAAAATAGCAAATTCTCTAGGTCAGTCATTCGCTGTTATCACGGGGAGGCCTTAGTGGTTGAAACAATAGGTGCTGCATCCCTCGGATCCCCTTGCCCTCGCTTGAATGCATTTCAGAACTTTCCAAACAAAGGTTTTTTTTGCTTTCATGTTAAATCAAATCAAATGTATTGCTCATTAATTCAAATTCAATGTTACAGTTTTAAAGTAAAAAATACAATAAATTAATTGCCATGTATAAATAAATAGTAGTATTTCAAATTTTACATATAAAAGTTGAGCCTGAGGGCTAAGTTAACTGGTAAGTTTTCTAGTTAGCCCCTTGTCTTTTGTTGCTAATTTATGATATAGGCTAGGGAAATATACAAGAAAGTTAATTAAATAAGAAAAAACAAAAATTATCAGGTAGTGTTAATTGATGTCTTTTGAGGAGAGTAAAAACTAGCATTTATGCACCACATCTATGTCTTGCCCCAACAGGGGCAAAGTCGGGCTATTGAACATAAACTTTGCTTGTACCTGGGGCTGCTCGATGTTTTTTGACAATTTCATCACAAAGTTCTGCATCCACAACAGTAAATATATGAGTAAGTATAAGAATTTGACGTCCCCAGGATAGGGACTATTAACAAAAAGATATGAAAAATGTCAATAGCCCCTGGGTATGCCCGCACTCCCCCTGTTGGTGCAAGACATTGATAGGTGCATTATTTAATAAACATGGGAGTGGGAATAAACACGGGAAAAAATATGGCCACCATGTGATAGATGCCCATTGTACCAGTCAAGTGAACATGGACTGAAACTTTTTAAAAAAAAAAAAAAATTATAACAAATAAATTAATGAATTAAAAATTTTGTAAATAAATAAATTAATATTGTTAAATAAATATTTAATAAATAGACAAAAAGATAGGTAAATAAAATAAAAAAATAATGAATTAATAAGTAAATAAATAAATAAAATATATAAATAAGCATATAAATAAATACATAAATAAATATATACATAAATAAATAAATAACTATATAAATAAATAAACAAATAAATACATAAATAAACAAATAAATAAAATAAATATACAATCAAGTATATAAATAAATAAATAAATAAATAAATAATTAAATAAATATATAAATAAATAAATAAATAAATAAATAAATAAATAAATAAATAAATAAATAAATAAATAAATAAATAAATAAATAAATAAATAATAAAATGAACAAAAAATTAATACGTGGATGAATAAATGAATTAGTGACTGAAGGAATAAATGAGAATATATTAATAAATGAATAGATAAATGAAATGCAGATTGAAAACTGTACCTGTATGTGGATAGAAGTAACTGCAAAGACAGTAAGAAATGCCAGATGAACAATGTATACAAACATACCAGGATCATAATATGTCCTGTCAACATCACTGCTATTCAACAAAAGAGAAAACTGGGTTATGGTGATGCATTATGGGATTGAAATGCCGACATGCCAAGCCCAAAATACATACTAATTAGTTATATGCTGCAAAAATGCTTTTTTGTCTTGTTGTTTCTAATTCATGTAAAAACTATGGTTTTTCAACTGATATTGACCTTTTTTCCCCTTTTAATCGAAGCCTTTTTTACAAAGTTTGTCCACATTTCCATCCGACAAGGCTTTGCAATATCTATTTTTAGTAACCGTGAAAAATACTATTGGCTAAATTATGCTAAACATTTAATGATGATGATAATGATGATGAAAATAATGGTGATGGTGATAGTGGTGGTGATAAGGATGATAGTGGTGGTAGTGATAATGATGGTGACAGTGAATGATGGTGATGTTGGCGATTATAAAGATAACAATGGCAGTAATAATGATACTGATGGTGATGATGATGATACTGATGGTGATACTGATGATAATGATTACCATGATGAAGATAATGGCAGCGAATGATGATGATGATGATGATATTGATGTTGATGATAATGGTGATAATGATGATGGTGATACTGATGATGATAATGATTACCATGATGAAGATAATGGCAGCGAATGATGATGATGATGCTGATGATATTGATGTTGATGATGATGGTGATAATGATGATGGTGATACTGATGATGATAATGATTACCATGATGAAGATAATGGTAGCGAATGATAATGATGGTCATGATGATAATGACAATGACGATGGTGATCATAACAAACTAATTTGTACCTATAATGTCCGATTGAATTCCTTTCCACCCAAAGCCCTAGTGTCTTTATAGTCCAGATAACCCGGTTACTATGACCATACTCCACAACACTAGCGACACACAGACCAACCATAGGCATAGCAAGAAGAAAATTAGGAATCTGCTTCACTTGATAATATCTCAAAAATCCAACATTCCAGTAATGATCTTGAATATATGAATATGATAATGGTATGAACTTTTTGCACCAGGGAGGGGAGGTTTGAGTAGTTCTTTTGCAATATATCAAATATCCATAGAATTGATATGCTATAAAAGGCAATAAGATGATTAAATTTGATGTCATAAGTGTACAAGCTGTGGTGCAGACAGTTGACAGTCTTTGCTTCCAAGTGGCTTGTTTGTAGGCCATTTTTGGTCCAGTTCTATACCACAACAAGGTACAAAGTCTCTTTAGAATAAAATGAGAAAGAAACCCGATTGATATAATTCCATTTGACCTAGTACCACTGCCACAAGCAAATACAATTGAGGCAAGGATTGTATGTTTAATGTCACTTGATGTCTCCAATATGTACAGACCAGAAAACAAACAGCAAGCAAAGAGACTTTCGCTATAAAGACCGTTCATGAATATAGTCGCTGGATTAATACAAAATAGAAATGATGTAAATACCGCTATATGTTCATTCTTGAATTTAAGCAAAGTCAATTGATACAGCACCAGCGCAGCTATGATAAAACAAACACAGGAAACCCACCAACCAGCAATGACTAAAATGCTTGTTAAACTGATCAAACTTCCAAATGCAAAATACAGAGGAGTAGCAAGAATCCTCATTAGTAGTGGATAGAGAGGGAAAAAAGCCATGAATTGCTCATACATGTAGCCATTTCTGGCAATATCAATAAAGTAGGCTGAATCCCACATGGTAAAGCCTTGTAATGATATGCTTATGTAAGCATCAAGTGGTTTGTTTGTTTCCCTGTCCCGCAGAGATGAACTATCATAGTCTGTAACCAAGTTGTTGAAGACAATCTGTAATAGAAAATATCAAAGAGCAGCTTGAACAGTGAAGTACATAATCAACAATTGTCTCCTTCACAGCTCTCTTTGGGTCGAAGCGAGATGAACGTTGATATTTAATTCAAAAACAATACAAACAGGTTCCCATTTAAATCTGTACTTTCCCATTTAAATTTGTACTTATGCAAATTGTGTTGATGTGTGCTAAACACACAGATCAACCAATCAGAGTATATTATTTCTGAAGTGAACTTCTCTGATTGGTTGATCTGCGTGTTTAGCACACATCAACACAATTTGCATAAGTACAGATTTAAATGGGAAAGTACAGATTTAAATGGGAACCTGTTTACAATATCTTTATTTAAGGAGGAAGACGCAATAACCAATTACAGTTTTTTAACTATATGCCCCTCAATTCAATCATGGACACATGAGTAATTGTCCTGCAAGGTGTTAAAAAGTCTCTATCTCTGCAGGCTCAGCGTTCATCTCACTTCTATGAAAATGCCCAGCTACCTGTCAAGACGACACAGGGAACTGTGAAGGGGGCTATTGTTGAAGAAACATTTAATAGTTTCTATATGGTGAGTATTTAGACAGTATCACTCAACCAGAAACATCAAATCCAAAAAGGAAACAATACCTCATTACAACTTTACTTGTCTTTGATAATGACTAATAGTCACAAGATAATATAAACTATTTCACAGTAATAATTATATTTTATGGATAAAGTGTTAGCTCTCTATTTTGGCCATATTTGTAAAAGTACCATATTTGCCCCAACAAATTGATAGTGTGACTTTTAGTGTTTTGTTTTATTTGTTTTCTTGTAATACGACTGACAGCGAATGAATTATAACACTTTATTCAAAATAAACAATGCAAAGCATGCCGGTAAGCCCGAAGCAATATAGATTGTCCTTTCTTGTGAAAACAGTTTCATATCTATAGACATACTTTTTTATATGGGAGGTTTTTTTGTGACGTATTTTGGTGGCGTGTACACAAGCTGGCCGATGCTGGCCGTCAAAGTTTTTATGAAACTATCGGCAAAGTGTAAAAAGTGCAGAATTATTTAGTCTTTTTCGTATTAAGTAAAATTTTGAACATCAAGATAGCAAGTTTTAGGTATTTTACTTTATTTTCCAAATAAATTTATTGATATCTCAATTATAAAACTAAGTTTTTACACAGTTTTTGAGTCTGTCACGAAGCCTACAAGTCCTTTTTGTCACGTTCGCCATATTGAAATTCAGTCGTACAAGACACATTCGTGTAAATTTAAAAACATTTACTTCACTTTACAAACAAAATTAACTTCTTGAATTTGACTTATGTATATTACCTAACTGCTTTGGATGACCGGTGAAAATCCGATGGCATTTTGTTATGATTTGTGAAGATTTTTTTCTCCATTGCTAATTCATTTCACGAAGATGGTGTGTTGATATTTTTCTTTCTTTTTCCGTTAGTAGCATAAAATGTCCTCAAGTCCTATTCATGTGACAGATTGTGATTTTGGTTTTCCACTGTTTCTGATTTTTGAGAATCACAACATCGTTTTAGGCAATTTTTTTCATCAAAACATGATAAAGTTGGCATCGATGCGAACAAGTGCAAGGCGGCCAGTTTGACGGCCAGACTCGTACTCGAGCCTAGGCCAGTGTGTGACGTCAAAAAAAGATTCCATAAAACCTCCCATATTAAATTTAGAAATGTTTTATGTAAAAACCTGGATAAGGCACAAGTTATTTTACGTCTGATTGTCTGAGGCACGATTCCTCTGCTCGAAATCATTAAGTTTCTGAGGAGCTCAGTGCAAAAATCAATGTACATTTTAAGGCCGCAAAATATATCCCGTGCCAATTGGTAAATTTGTTTTCCCGGATATTTTGACAATAATATTGAAATGATTATTAAAACCTGGCATTGTAGTAGCCCCCAACGTTTCTATAACTTAATAAATAGATGAATATATTACTAAGGGAATAATACAAATCTAAAATACCTGAAGAACGAGTACGAGAACACGAGAACACAAGGCAAATCGAAAAACACGGTAAACTCCGTCCGCCATTTTGCTTTTCGTCTCCAGCCGCTGACCATTCACTGTGACTGCTCAAGTGGTAACACAGGAATCCCAATATTCAATGTGCAAAAAAGGAAAAATAATGCATATCTTATTATTATTTTTTTTCCCCATCGTTTTCATTGGTCGAGACAAATAACTGCCTACAAATATACATAGATTTATATACACCTATGAATTGCGAGAATGTTGTCACACGAACTTAGTAACATTAGTAACTTAGTAAGAAAAAAAAACCTAAAGAAATAAATATCTTTTTTTGTCTTTTAATTAATTCCTTTCCCACTAATTAAATGACAATAGTCAGGGCAATGTTCTTGCAATTAGTTTTATCATTATATGATATTATATTTTCCATCGTTTTGATTGGCTGAAGGAACTGCAAATAACTGACTGCAAATAATGGGGCCATGGGCATGACGTTGCAAAGCTGTTTTGCTGCAAATAATAGTCTGATCTACTACTTTTGAAATTTTGCCTAAATGATTCGAAATTTGCACGTTTCCAATTGGAGACATCAAGCGATATATTGGTCCAGAAATCACGATCTGTGGTAAACAACTGATTATGCATTTTAATAAAATGCATGAGAAAGTATTTAATACAGTAAACACCCGCAAGTAAGAACCTACATTTTTTGGAGTTAGCCTAAACGTTAACATGTTCTTGTTTAAATGGTAGTTAAAACAGTTTTTTTTTTATGTAAAAAAAGAGTCATGTGCAAATGCATTGACCTGTATGTAAATAAAAAAATAAATGTATGCGAATGGGTAAGAATTTAGGTCAATGCTAAATGACATGCTAAATACAATAATATATAAATGACAAATTTGAGGCTAACAGGTTCTTAATTTTCAGGTTCTTACTTGCGGTTGCTTACTGTATAGCAAAGTTTTTGTCGTTTACAAACTCCATTGAAAGTGTAACGTTTTGATTTGTGTACGTTTTTGAAACCTACAAGATTCGCTGCATTTATGCAAATTACGAAACAATTAAATAAGAATTAAATCATATTTAGGGGGGTTTAGGGGCCGGGGGAACCCAGTTTTTGACGGGGACGTTCCGCTGGTACCTCTACACCCTGACCCTATTTAAGACAGCAGAATCCTAAAAATATGTACCCTATTTCCTGAAGGCAAATTGGTAAAAATTAGACCCTATCCAAGACTCAAGGGGGAAATTGTATACCCTAGGTAAGGCAATTTAAGACAAACTAGACGATCATGGGGATCGTGAAGTCGAGCTAGGGCTGCGGGCTTCCTGTGGTGCAACTAAAGCAGTGGCCAGGAACAGAGAAACACAGTGTTCGTTCGTATTTCACGATTTTAGCATCTAGAGTAATATTATTTTTGTGGTGCCAATCTCAAAAGTTAATAAATGTTATAAGTGGTTTGTGAAAGCAAATCACTATTGAAAATGATACCAGATCACGTCGAAATTTATTAGTTAATTGCATATTGTTTAGTTGCATTTCTCAATTGACAGCCCTTAAATTCACCACGTATAATAGTCATTATCCAGCCTCTAAAAAAAAATTGTAATAAAAATTACTACCACTTCAAAATCCCCCACTAGTGAATTCTTTGTTACCAATGATTGTGTGCGATTTTCCATAATGGCATCTGGCATGTCTACGTCTGTCATATACAGTAGCAGTATTTTCGTACACTTGGAACTCTACTTTCTATACATTCTGCCTGTGACCCGTAGGCGTTGATTCTGCTTACGTCAAATATGGTATATTTGTCCGCATTTAGTAAATCGATAGTGACCTCAAACAGTGCATTGCCAGGGACAGTCTCTAGTTGTATTTGATATTTACAGCGCTTCACGTACACACTAAATTTGGAATGTTTTGGTACTTGTTGGACAGCGTTGATGATTCTTTTTAATCGTATCTTACTGCAAAGTGCCTTAGATAGTGGATTATCTGCTAAATTTTGGTTCATCCACAATACTATTCGGACAGCGGATATTTTTATCTGCTCATGCGTATGGTCGATTTGGTGCCATTCCACACATGGACACCACTGGTCAGTTATTCCTGCGTCTGCGCACTTTCTATCTTCTGAGAGCTTTTCAAACAAACTTGTTCCTATTCCTGTGTGGTTGTTAAATGGTTTAGAAAATTCCATAAGGTGCAGGAAAGTAGAGTGAAGATCGTATGGAGATGTAATAATCTGAGTACTTCGTTGAAAATTCTCAACACTCTTGAAATATTTCTTCTGGAACCATGGTGGAAGCGTTACAGCTAACATCGGTAGACGTTCTTCTAGCTTCCCTTGAAACGTCAGTTCTCGTATATGACCCTGTCTTGGTCCATGGTCACCATTGATAATAAACATACTTTGATTAAGCAAGTTCTCATCTTTTAAAGACTTAAAGAATCCCAATAACTCCTGGTCAGCTGTACTTAGTAAGTTCAACTCACGATGACAAAGATCACAGAGGTGAATGTGGCCAAACTTTCTGCGTTCTTTGTATGACTTCATAAAGCTTTTGAGATAGTCTAGTTGCAATTTGAGCTGAAACTGACCTCCCAGGCATTGACCAAGAGCACCGCTTGACCAGAGAGGCTGCGCGTAGTGGTCGGTAGGTGGATCATTAAAGCCAGGCAAAGTCAGGGTAAAGGTGCCTGCATGCACAACAGTGAAACAGATGTTACATATAATAATATAGTTATAAACGTATAAAGAAATAGAAAACATGCGCATATGCAGTGTGCTTTTTAGCACTTTTAAAAAGGCTTCTCAAAACTTCTCGAATTTCCTGACAATGTTCAAATGTTTCATAACTGCATGAAAGCAGCAAGCTTTCTACTTCTTTTACAAAATAGAAATTCATCAACATGTAAACAAGCTTGCTGTGTGATCTCATAAAGCACGCATCTCAACTAAACTCGTTGAGAGGGATTAATTGAGGATATTATTTTGGAAATGATTGAATTGACTTTTACAGCGCAACGCGTAAAAGTATGGCCACTGATAATGTATTCGCATACTTCTGTCTCGCAATCGATCCAATCAGCGTTGTAGGATTGTGTTATCTTGTCTCGGATCAAAACGCTTATTGGATCGATGGCGAGACAGAAGTATGCGAATACATTATCATTGACCATACTTTTACGCGTTGCGCTGTAAATGTGTATTCCACCATGTCAAAAATCCAAGTCCACTTGCTTCTTCTCTTGTTATCGATTTATGAATAGCATAATTTGGTTGTACGCCGCGTTTGTGTTTTATGAATAACAAGTTGTTGCTGTTGTAGCTAATAAATTAACTTTTAAAAGAAAAAAACAAAACCGGGTAATTAATGTGTCCTCCTGGAATTTAACCCAAAAGGATTATAGAATTGGATACCAAGTCCCTTACCATACATAGACATATCTTCGCTTAACATTGTAGCAAATCCTATGTTCTTCAAATCTTTATAGATTAAAGGCCAGTCGTTCAGGTTCTAAGCAATAATTAAAAAAAATTAAAAAAATTGAGAAAATTGAGAAAATTGAAAATTGAGATAAGAAATTGATTATAGAATTGTTTTCCTCTTGGGTTTGGCTGTATACTCTTTCCTTAAGTATAGTGATTTTGATAAATATTGAGGTCGTCAGCTAGTATGTCAGTCTGTCATGCAGTTACGGTATTTTACCGGTTGGTTGGTTGCATGGTTGGTACGTTGGTTGCCTGGTTGGTTAGATGGTTGAATTGTCTCGTTGGTTGTCTCGTTAATTGGTTGTTTGGTTGTTCGGTTAGCAATATTGTTTTGTTGGTCAGTCAGTTGGTCAGCTGTCAGTTACCGGTATTTTTCTGTTTTCTTCAATTGGTATCCCAGTAAGCATTGCGTTCACATTAGGTAATGTAGAATCTCCAACCACGCTGTAGCCCTTAAACATAAACGCCCCGAGCTCGTTCTTTATGAACGCATGGGATTTAGGAAGCATTCGTCTAAAGTGAGCCTCCGATGTGCTATCAAATGTAAGGATATAGACGTCCAGCGGTGCATCCTCTGGCAACATGCGCTGTATGACATCTGGTTTTTCGACTATTGATAAATGAAATGTCTCAAACTTCTTGTTATTTTTTAAAATAGTCGTTACTTTCCAGAAATCGCCGTCAATATGGAAGCTGGGGTTGTCGAGGGTAAGGTTCCGTGGTGGACCAAAGGTACTTTGAAAGTCCCGATTACCTCTTATTATCGACTCAGCTTGAGCGCAGACAAAATCGGAATCTAAAAAGAAAGAAGAATTAAAATAAAACTTTTATTTGCCGTCATCTGCCGTGCATTTAAGTTTAAAATTCGAAAAACACACTGTGAGTTTTAAAACAAGAGGAAAGTCGTAAAAAACTCGCGGGCCGTTTTATGGTCCTTAACTCAACATTAGGTTGGCTATGGATTGTCTTCACTTTTTATCACGTGAAATGATTAAAATATTTTCTATCCTTTCTAGTAGTTTAGACAAAAGCAAAATACTTGTATCAGAAAGAGCAATAAAAACTATGCTTACCACCGAAAATTGGAGTCAAAATCCAATTTCCTTATGATGTTTGTAAGAATGTATGAAGCCGCCATATTGGTGTACCAATGTGGAACGCCAATATGGCCGCCGATAAATTGATCAAGAAATTATGTTATAAACATAAAATATTAGTTTAAAACATGGAATATTAGTTTACAAATAAAGATGGCGGGACAGAAATTGAGTCACCTAAACCTCGAAAGCTTAACATCACACTGCAAAAACGGCTGAGTAGATACAACTTAGTATTTAATTTGAGTTGATCAGGATGACACTTTATAGTGAGTAAACCCAACTCATTATTAAGAGGAAACATAAATGTAGACTGCCATTGAGTACAATGTACTCAATATATTGAGTTTAACCTCACTTTTACTCACTATAGAGTTGGGGTTTACTCACTAAAAAGTGTCATCCTGAATGCATGATTAACTCAATATACTGAGTTGTATCTACTCAGCCGTTTTTGCAGTGCACAATCACTGTTATTCATTATACAGTAAAAATAAAAATTGAAATTTGAACTACTGAAAATAAAAATAAAAAAAGATCACATGTCACTTGTTGTAGTGTTAATCTCGATAGAACGGTATAAAAAAGCCAAATAATTGTATAAACGACGTCCACAGTTACCGTTTCTTCGTTCGTCCCTTAAACTCAAAATGTTGTTTCTCAGTTCAGTATATAATTCCTCTTCATTACATTTCCTTGGGGGTAGCGTATGTACAAGATGGACGATGTCTTTAGCCCATGGATCCAAATCAGGAAGTTTGCAGTTTTTATCAAGATTAGCTGTATGATTTTGATATACACACTTTAGGTTGATTGATAGAACTGTAACAAATTAATAAAGAAGATTATTTGGGAATGCAAAATGGTACAGATAGACAATAAATGTTTAATTTTGTTCTTGCTGTTCTGCCCCAGTGCCATCCAACATATTGTAAAAAAACAGTGAAATTAGACAAAAAATAGTCAGTTTTAAATTCACTGTTCTGGTTGGTTGGTTGGTTAGTTGGTTGGTTGGTTGGTCAGTTGAATTGTCAGTTGGTTGGTCTGTTGATTGGTTTCGGTATGTTGGTTAGATGGTTGGTTGGTTGGGCAGTTGATTGGTTGGTTGGTTGGTTGGTTGGTTGGTTGGTTGGTTGGTTGGTTGGTTGGTTGGTTGGTTGGTTGGTTGGTTGGTTGGTTGGTTGGTTGGTTGGTTGGTTGGTTGGTTGGTTGGTTAATTTGTTGGTCGGTCGGTCGGTTTATTGGTTGTTTGTTTGTTTGTTTATTTGTTAAGAACAGAACTGAATAGAACAGAACAGAACAAAATAAACAAAATAAACAATAAAAAAAACACGAAAGAAGAAAACAAACAAACATACCTTTAAGGTAATATTCTAGATACATCTTTTTGATATAAAGACTTTGTGAGGAAACTTGAGGAATGCCAAGCTCTTTCTTTACATACGCCAGCGTCATTTTATATCTAGGGTTCACGCTTAATGCCTTGCAGAAATCTTTCATTTCGTCACACTTTTTCAAGGCGTATGTAAGGTCTTGTATGGTTTTGAACGAGTCATAATCTCCAAAACCAATCAAGTCTGCGTGTGGTACCTAGACACAACATATCAGCAATCAGTAGGGTTTCACTATATAAGAGCTTCTAGCTGTACAGCGGGGACTATGAAGAACAAAGTTCTGTACAAGAAGTCCTTTAAAGGCTTGTCTGTCTTTAGTAACATTTTTTGCCTGTACTATATCAAGATTTAGAAGCAGGTTTATTTTAATCCATGAATCTCTAACATACTTAGATGTTGGATTGATGAATAGCGATTGTTTCGTTTGATTGGATTTAGTTTTTCTTCATATGTGTGCAACTTACTCCCTTGTGAAAGGGGGCGGTGTTCCTCGTCGTCCCTTTTAGGGTTTGAAATCAGTATTTTGGTCCCGCTTAATGACAAGAATGCCCACCAGCTGAGTTTTGTGGTCCCTTTTAGGGTATAAGATCAACAACAATGCTTCTTTTCAAATATTGATTTTGATTTTAAACCCCTTTCCGGTCCCTCTTTGGGGTGAAATTTCATCACTCCCACGCCCATCATCTCAAAATACAGGTCCCTTTTAGGGGTCATTTTCAGAATTTCCGACGAGGATCTCCGCCCCCTTTTACAAGTGAGTCCAACCTGTAAGGGAGTCACCCCTGGAATGTACTTCAGAAATCTCATATGTATGTAATCTCGTAATGGAAGAGTTAATTCCCACTCTTTTCTCCAACGACTATTAAATCAGTTTTTCCCAATGTAGAATCAGGTTGGTGTGGGTGGGGTTGTCAAGGGAATGTGCTTTAAATCTTTGCATGGTCCCATGTTGCAATCAAAAATGTGATACTAAACTCTCCCCAGGCCCATGTCAACTTTTCGTTGGCGAATTATTTTAGTGCAAAATAGACTGCGAACAGTCCCTTCTTTTCCCTCCAGATTCCGAGGAAAACAAAAGAGAAATGAGCATTTAAATAAAACACGGACGATCAGGGATTGGGGGCGAAAAGGGGGAAGAAAAGGGGGATTAAAGTTAAAATGTTCTGAATCCGGAGGGAAAAGTAAGGACTGCTCGCAGTCTAAGTTCAAAACGACTGAGTTATGTGCAATTATAAATAACAACACGATGCCTTGTAAAACCTTGCCTGGGTGCCTGGGTGCCACCTTAACTAGGTAAAATGTTATCATACAATTGACCATTTCGCAGTTCTCTTCCATCAACCACCCTAGCTTCGATCAATTACCGCGAGCTGTAGTCGAATTCTAAAAAAATGTATTACACGCTATCGAAGATGAGGTTGTATATATAACGAAGCATGTATATATTTTTTCTGCGCATGCGTGTAATTTTTATGATTTGCGTATCTTTGCATGTCAAATTGAGCAATTTTAAGTTTGAAATGTCATCCTTAAAAAGGTTTGTTACCGTAATGGAGCCTATCTCTGTGGTGGTACCCTGTCCTACGGGCGAAGTTTATAAAAAAAAAAAAAAAAATCCAATGGTACCTCTATTAAGCGGTCACCATTGGGACTTTCTAAAGTGGCCGCTTAATAGAGGTTCGCCTCTGGATAGAGGTATAGAATAGGTATAGGAATAAATTATGGACTTTGTATAGAGGGTAACGAACCGCTCAATGGGTGACCGCTTAATAGAGGTAACACTGTACGTACATGCCATAATATTTATTAGAGTTGTACTCACCACAAGATACTCTGAATTATTTGGAAAATTCAATGGTATAAATTTACGAAGTTCCTGCGGTATTGGTTGGTTCCAACCGAAGGTCTCTGTGGGTACTTCCTAAAAAAGCAACGCATCATAGTTACCGCTGTACTATTTCATTTACAAAAGGCTCAATTTGTACAGGCTAAGCTTCGATTTGCTTTCAAAATATTCACAAAACTAGACTGCAAAACAGTCCCTACTTGTACGCGAAAACTCCAAGGAAGCGAGTTCGAAGTTCGATCGAACGAAATTTTGGCCGCGAAATAATGAGGAGAGGATGATGAGGAGAGGGTTACCCTATCGTCCGTTAATCCTCTCCTCGATCATTCTCTCGCGGCTAGAATTTCGTCCGATCGAACTTCAACTCGTTTATTCGGAATTTTCGCGTAAAAATAGGGACAGTTTTGCAGTCTATCACAAATCCCAAGCTAAGCACCAACAATTGAAGACATATTTGAATCTCCCTGAATCGAGGCTATCCCTGTGGAAATGAGCCTTTTGTCAAGTAGTGCTTGGGCGCTAGATTTCATGAGGTAACCGGATGTTTCGCCCCCTTTTAGGATGATTCGCTCCAATTATTATATTCATTAGATTCACAGTACAGTAATTAACATCGCAAAACAACTAGTTTGGATTGATATGACAGAGTATTAGTAGAAATAAGCATTTTCAGCTTCTTTAAGATGAGAAAAAAATCAATTTCGAAATGAAACTGTATTATTATTGTACTATTAACGGTACTATTGTAGTGTTACAATATTGACGACTAGCTAACAATTATTGCCAAAAGGTGTTTATCATGGAATATACACAGAGACAAAGTCGAGGTTATTCAGTATTCGCTCATACTTATCGAGCGTTGTGATATTAATTGTTTTAGCTTAAATAATACACAGATTAGTTTCGAGAAAAAAAAGTCTTTCTCCACCTCTGAAAGCGCCCGAAACGTTATCTACATCTACATTTTATTAAGTGAGTAAAACATTATATAACAGTTATCACGCTAACTATGAAAAATAAGAAATATAAATATGAAAATAACAATAATGATAATAAATTTACAGATTGGATAAAATTTGTACATAATGTATATAAAAACTTATAACTTGCCGAGGCTAAATCTCTTCAGACTTTTAAAGTTAAATTATCAAAACTCTTTAGAGATTAACTAATGTGTTACTTTATATTTAAATATTAAAATTAGGACTAATATTATTATATTTATTTATACTGAGTGATTATTGAAAAATATTCCGATTCAATAAGCGTTATCGATTTACTAATCAAGATCAGCGAACGGCTTACCGCTTGGATTAATTGGTAGACTTTCTCCAATTCTCGCTCGTTGAATTTTCAGTTGATTGGGGTTCCTGTGTTTTCCGAAAATCATATCGGCCGAGAGCATTCCGAAGGAAATCACGAGAAAGGAGAGAGAAAGACGATCGAGACTTGTAAAACTCGGCATCTCATTTATATTCATGTGCTTGCCAGACCAAATACTTTTTTTAATGAAACTGAGCCCTCGATTTTGAGTTTTTACGTGGGGCATTGTTTACAGATATTCTTTTTCGTAAAAAACATACACAGTCTTGCTCTCTGTTATATAAGCTTTAAGGTGGATCACTATAGTTTTCGGAAAGCCACACAAGGCCGTTTTAAACGTCGTTTTGACAAACTTCCCAATTTTCGATTGACCTGAAACTTTTACAGATTATCAGTCTTAGACTGAAATTTAAAACAGTATACTTTGTTTTTAGATTTGTATTTTAATAGCAGCGATATACAGGAAAAACGGAAATCAGTTGCGCTTAAATTGTAGACGAACGCGATGAGATCTCGAAAAGCGGCTACCACTACAGTAAACTACAACACTAGGCACCCAAAATATCAAAGAATTAGAGAAATCTGTATGTTTGATTTCGAGAAAATTACAGATATATTTTGTACTTTGTAGTTTTGAGTGTTAGAAGGAATCACTCACTGTGTGGCAATGTGACTTACAATAACTGAACAAATAGCGCTCAAAAACCGTCAAAACCTTCCCTGTACATATATGTCTTTAGTTACTAAGTTTGAGACAATAAATCGTTCACAGTATTGAGAAATTATTTTTTTCCTTAGAGATGTTAGAGCTTGACTTCAAGCGAAAACACATCACTGTTGCGCTTTTCTAGAAATATTCAAAACTGCCGTTTATATTTTTCTGTAAAATTCACAAACTCTTCTCCAAAGTACTAGAAATGTTATCCTGAAGCTTCATTTCAATTGAGGCATTTAAACGTGGTAAAAAAAAATTAAACTCGTTCGGATGTTCACGGCCGCTAATGATGCAAATCTGCGTTACATTCTGGAGTCACGACGCAATACACCGTGACGGTTTTGGTTGAGTTATTACTTCCGGCGATAAAAGAAAGAGCCAGGGAAGGGAGGGGAGGGCTGGAGCTGAGTTGGTTTACCCTCATAGAAATAAATGGGGGAAAAAGCAACGACTTAAGATGATTAATTTTGTTTTTAATGCTTCTTTCTTCTTAAGATATTTGAATTACGTGGCAATCACAAAAACTAATCTTCAGTTAATTTGTACAATGCTTGTACTAAATCCACAAAACATATAGCACTTTATGATAATAAATTTCGCTAATTTCTTCATTCCATTGTTCTTTTGTTAGTTGTGACTTTTTATTCGCAGGTATTTTGAGAGAAAAGGTAACTAATTTGCAATTCATTTCACAAATTCAACTGGCACAAAGGAATGTATCACTACATGCAGTCAGATGTAATCAAAAGAACAATGGAATGAAGCAATTAGCGAAATTTATTTTTATCGCCGGAAGTAATAACTCAACCAAAACCGTCACGGTGTATTGCGTCGTGACTCCAGAATGTAACGCAGATTTGCATCATTAGCGGCCGTGAACATCCGAACGAGTTTAATTTTTTTTTACCACGTTTAAATGCCTCAATTGAAATGAAGCTTCAGGATAACATTTCTAGTACTTTGGAGAAGAGTTTGTGAATTTTACAGAAAAATATAAACGGCAGTTTTGAATATTTCTAGAAAAGCGCAACAGTGATGTGTTTTCGCTTGAAGTCAAGCTCTAACATCTCTAAGGAAAAAAATAATTTCTCAATACTGTGAACGATTTATTGTCTCATTGTCTCAAACTTAGTAACTAAAGACATATATGTACAGGGAAGGTTTTGACGGTTTTTGAGCGCTATTTGTTCAGTTATTGTAAGTCACATTGCCACACAGTGAGTGATTCCTTCTAACACTCAAAACTACAAAGTACAAAATATATCTGTAATTTTCTCGAAATCAAACATACAGATTTCTCTAATTCTTTGATATTTTGGGTGCCTAGTGTTGTAGTTTACTGTAGTGGTAGCCGCTTTTCGAGATCTCATCGCGTTCGTCTACAATTTAAGCGCAACTGATTTCCGTTTTTCCTGTATATCGCTGCTATTAAAATACAAATCTAAAAACAAAGTATACTGTTTTAAATTTCAGTCTAAGACTGATAATCTGTAAAAGTTTCAGGTCAATCGAAAATTGGGAAGTTTGTCAAAACGACGTTTAAAACGGCCTGGTGTGGCTTTTCAAAAACTATAGTGATCCACCTTAAAATGATATATACTTTGTCTATTGTAACAATGCTATATTTCAGTGTACAAGTTAACCTTTTAGTTGCCTTGACAACCTTAGTCCAAATTACTGTGTCAACGTTAACAGTGATTTCCAATGTTTATTCAATAGATGACAAAGTAATATTAGAACAAACACATGACATAACATCCCATGAGTTGGCAAATTAATTAGTCATGCGTAGAAGTTCCCTTGCGAGAAGCCACGTATAGTATTTATCTTAATAGTGAGTATAACATTTTCGATATTCCAACAAGTCATAACTTTATAGTTTTATGAAACTACATCTACAGAAAATATCATACATGTTGTCCTTCAACATCAACGAATCAATATGTCGTATAATACAACGAACTTTAATAAGGAACTTATATATAAACTTCAGTTTTATTTACTTAAAGGCAATACGCCTAGCTGATGCAAATGTAGTCTTACGTATTCTCATTTGTAGAGAAGCTGTTGAATAATAATTAATATTAAGTATAGAGACTCTAGCTCAGTTAGTTTTAGTTAGTAGAAGTCCAGCTTAGATATACTACAACAACTTGCATCGTGAACATGAGGTGATACCCACATCAAATTAAGCCGTGTGTTCAAAATGAATATTTTTTATTGGAAGCTATGCGCTGCTAGAATAGGATTATTTTCTACTGATAGTGAAAAGGGAGAATGGTTTTTACTATATGTAAAAGAATAAAGTATTCAGTATAAGTTTATACGGATAAATTTGAATACATAGAAATGAAGGGGAGTGTACGTTTGTGTGTAACCCGTCACATTTATTAGCTGACTTAGCGGTTATTGCAATATTGCACCTACTTAGCGGTCTTTTACCAAAAAAACGCGATTGATATTCAGTATATAGGCAAATAGCTATACGTTTGTGGAGATAAATCAGTAAAGGAGAGTCTTACAGATTTGTTTTTGATGATTTTATTTCCCATGACTATGTGTAACCATTTAGCGTTAATTTCTGATATCAGTAAAATTTGTTAAAAATAATGTGTTAAAACTGGTTTATTAGTTGTCAAATTTCGATTGAACATGAACTTTACTTAATCTTCGACAACTTAGTGCAAATTTGATGCTGATCGACCTTGATGATCGGGAACAGTGTTTTGAACAATTTTTTGTTTACAGATTCGACACGTCAAAAAAATGAATTCAATTTTTGTCAACATTTCGTATTTCGTGTATTTACTCTAGTTACAAAGCCTTGATTTCTATAATACTTCAGGATGTATTTGTCGTTTACTTGTTTGACATATTTCTGCCATAAAAGTCAGGCTAGCTCTTAGCATAATTTTATGATTATAGAAGAAACTTTGTTGAGTTATTTTCGACAAGCGAAAACTCATTTGCATATGTCATAGCTTGGTGCGAAAAAATATTATTGTTATTGCATAGAGATCATGCGATGTGTTAATTTGAGAATTATTTCACATGTATTTCATGTTTAGAATGAATTTCGCATCAATATCTATCATTTTATTACAAAAAAGTACACATTTCAAATTGTCGGGAAAATCGTTCTTGTGACGCTATTGGGTATCACCTCATTGCTTCCAGTCGTTACAGTCTCTAATAAATAGTTTGTCCTGATACTTGGTCTTGGAGTGCCGTTCTACCCTTTCTGCTAGTCATCCCCGGTTATACCACAATAACCAGTTCACAGTGGTAGAGCCAGTTTTAAGCCACTTGTATATCTTTATTGTAAAATGACGTGCTTAACAATTTTTAATTGAGAGCACCCCGCAAACGTGGACCCTATCCTTAACAACTTTTGCCTACAACTGCCGCATGCTACCTGCTTACAACTTGACTTGCCTCTGATTTACACATGCACAACTTGTCGTACAACACACGAAAAAGTCGCGTAAAATTTCGAGGAAAGCGAGCCTTTTTTCTTTCTCAAAATAATTTCAATGTCAGCATTGAAAGAGCAGAGTCTTTCTGTCTTTTCGTTAGTAAAGAATATTGTTTGCTGCCTTTTTTCCTCTAGTTCGTTTTCGCCGAGGTGTCAGCAGAGCCGGCAGCTTAATTTGTTTTCAACCGCCATTTTGACCAAAAACACTCCACGCGTACGGTACCCAACAAAGATAGGTCGTCAATTTTTTACCATATTTGGCTACGACGCCTACGACTGTCGTAGCTTTTTAAAAAATGTTTCAAAATCCTACAACCTTTTTCGTGCTGCATGCGTTTGTCGTAGACGAGTTGTAGAGTGGATTTGCAGCATGACGCGAGCAGGTGGCATGCGATGGTTTTCGGCAAAATTTGTACCGTCTAAATCGACAGTTCTACAAACCTTATATGCATTATCCACTCTGTACGGTTGACCTTCATAACTGTCGCTATTAATCTTGTCAAACCTTCGCCATCGAGGGCTTCCTACTTGCCAAACCTTGCCGTGGCTCACCCATAATACAAAAACCAAAGACGCAACAAATATGCCGATCAGAAACACTTTACGGCCAGCAAAAGAAAATATTGGCTTCAGATTTAATGCAAAGTACAAGCCTTGCCTGAGAAGCGTCATTTTGTTCGACGTTCAGATTGACCAAAGCTAACGTTTAAGCACGGGTTAACGTTTAAGCATTTGTTTTTACAATTTGTCTGGGGCAGGGTAAGGTTTTTGTCTGGGATAGGGTATCTTTTTGACATTTCTTCTGGGATAGGGTTAGCGGGCACAAAAATCGATGTAGTCTAGGGCAGGGTAAGGTTTTTGTCTGGGATAGGGTATCTTTTTGACATTTTTTCTGGGATAGGGTTAGCGGGCACAAAAATCGATGTAGTCCGGGGCAGGGTATGCGTGAAATCAGAGTTCTAGGTCTGGGATAGGGTCAGGGTTTTGAGGACCCGGCCGTGACCTCCATCCCAGTTGGGGTGGTAGTACCCCCCCCCCCCCCCCCGGGGATATATTAGCATTATTTACATATGTATGATACGTTAAGTCATGGCTGTAGATCTTTACGTTTCTATTTGAAGGCTACAATTTGTACAGGTATAGATGATTATTTGATTGCGAATTCAATTTAGAATTGATTCACACGAGTGACAGGGAATTATGCAGATCCCGGCAAGTGTTATCCGCGCACTAATCCTGATTCAATAATTGCTAATTGCACGGTGTCGAATTAAGGATATCTGTATAATTAAAAAAAAAGGTTGCCACGTTACAATACGATTCTTATAAAAATGCCAGTATCAGTATAAAAAGTATATAATAAGTGTTAGTATTTCAAAAACTAAATTGGCCGCCACCAATTTATTATCACAATATTATAATTGCTTTTTTATGAAAAACAATATACACCTACTTGCAAGAACTTTGTCATACGAAAAAAGAACATTTGTATTTAGTGTGTTAGGAATAAATTAAAAGTACAAAAGAAAGAGTTCAGCTTCAGTGATCATCTTTTGTACTTTTAATTTATTCTTAACCCACTAAATACAAATGTTCTTTTTTCGTATGACAACGTTCTTGCAAGTAGGTGTAAATAACTTAAGTTTAAGAAAAAAACAGTAAATTTGCAAAAGGCTTTTGTATTTGAAAAATCAGGAAAACACCAAAACGAGGAATAAAAGGCATCAGCAGAAAACTGCATACAAATCTCGCGACCTTTGAGTGAGTGAGTACATAAAATAAATAAATAAATATTTTCAAATCGTCTCAAACTTAACTTCTAGCCAGACATAAGTGTCCTACTGATTGGGAAGGCTCATACTCACTTCCCCTACATGATGATCAATATTTTAGCACACAATTCTACTCACAGTAAGTAAGTCAGAGTGTTAAAATAGTCGTTATTAATTCTTTTTTTCAGCATCATTAGTTTATCGGCACTTGCACCTCTTTATCGGCACCTACATCTTTTTATCGGAACTCGCACCTTTTATTCACACCCGCACCTTTTTATCCGTACACGCACCTTTTTATCGGCATCCGCAACTTTTATGGGCACTCGCACTTTTTACCCACACCCACACGTTTTTATTCGCACCGGCACCTTGTTATCGGCACCCAAACCTTTTTATCGGAACTCGCTCCTTTTATTCACACCCGCACCTTTTTATCCGCACCCGAACCTTTTTATCGGAGCTCGCTCCTTTTATTCACACCCGCACCTTTTTATCCGCACCCGAACCTTTTTATCGGAACTCGCAACTTTTTATGGGCACCCGCACCTTTAACCCACACCCACACGTTTTTATTCGCACCTGCACCTTTTTATCGGCACTAGCTCCTTTGTGTCCGCACCCGCACCTTTTTATCCGCACTTCACCTTTTAATAAAAAAATATCATTATTCGTTTTTCAAAAGTCAAAAAAATTGCACTTTAATTGCAATAGACCTCTTTACTTCTTTGTTTGTTGTCCCATTTCAGATCACGTGTTGCTACGCTTGGGAATTGTTTCTTTCACATGTAAATGATTTAACACGTTAATCCTGAAAGAACAACTCTCAAGGGAATGACACGTGGTCTGGAATGGGTAATTTGTATACGAAGGTAAAGAGATCTATTGGGGACGTTCTAGATCTTTAACCACATTTGGCTTTAATATATCGATGTTCGTTTAATTCTTTCATATCTATATACAATTTCTCGATACTGATTGGCTAAGAGCAGTGTTGGTTCGAGGAAATTTTGGTGAAAAAAATAAACGGAATGTAATACTCTAGCTTCATGTTATCTAACTATCTATTAAAAGCTTTTCGTGACAACATAAAATACATTCACGTAGGAAGCCATTGAAAGTGGAAACAGAAAAAAAAATTATAGAAATTCTCAAATAAAGCATCTTTTAAGAACTGGCATATGGTACTTGGGTCCGAATCCCATTTCCCAGTTTATATTTGGACTAAATCCCAGTCAATAATCACATAATCCCACCAGTTTAGCTCAATCTTTCAATCCCATTCCCATTTTCTATTGTTCTTTTATAGTAAATCCCGTTCAAAGTGCATCCAATCCCATTTTCCCAGTCAAAAATAATGCCAATCCCAGCTCCCATTTTACCCCTTCAGGACCCTCTTCATGACACTGAGCATTGAACCGCTCAGATATCAATTAGTTATAATTTAACGACTTTTTCATTCATAGACTTCATAGTGTGAAATATATCTTTTGCATCTCTCAATCAAACCATCCTCGGGAACCCAGGGGTATTCTTCTGTCGCTCGTTTCTCGCTTCCACAACATATACCCCTGGGAACGTAGTCTGTTGGAGCTTGTTCCGGAAGTCAAATTTCAGCTCTTTCCTGATTGGTCGACCTTATTAGGTCGACCAATGAAAATCAAGATAACCATTCAAAGAAAGTCGTTAAATAAGTTTGAATTTTGATTTCCGGAACAAGCTCCAACAGACTACGTTCCCAGGGGTATATGTTGTGGAAGCGAGAAACGAGCGACAGAAGAATACCCCTGGGTTCCCGAGGATGCAATCAAACGTACCCAGATTTTTTTATTATTATTTTTTTTATTATTAATAACTATCACATACACACACAAAATTTACGATTAAAGAATGCCACAATAAATGTGACACACGAGAAGACAAATAATTACTAACTTACTTACAATACATAAAATAGCTACTGCCTACTTATTACTCGGGCTTTCCAAAGGAAACCCGAGTCTTAAAATGGGCTTCAATGTTTTTTGTTTTTTTTCTTGGGTCGCAAAACGCCGTCTAGTCGTCACCGCGCATGCGTATGCTCACAGCGCATGCGTAGACTGGCCAATACGAGCACATGGATATTTGTTTCGTCGAAGGATTGATTTCTAGGTGGAATATTCTCATATTTTATGCGCTCACTCCACATGATTCGCAGTAGAATTACACTTAAGTTTATGTCGAATGTTTTCGGAAAGGGTCACTGTGAATTTTAATAAAGGTCATGCAATTTACGGGATAAATAAGCGAGCCAACTTATTATGATGGAATTTATCGAGAAATCGTCCCTGCTATAAACTCATAATGCTATGGAATTGATTCACAACCAGTTACAAAGGACGAAGCTGTTACTACTGGATATTTAACTGTATTGTAAGCATTCTTAGAGAGTACGATACAGCGCACTAGAAGCGAAGACAACAACAGTATAATACTTTAGTGATGTTTAGGGTAAATATTTTGCTTCTTGTAATTATTTATTTGATATTTTTGATTAAAATAACGAGTTTATCTGTCAATAGTTTCATTTTATTGATTATACTATTAGCTCGTACAAGTTTCAGATCCGCGATTGATTGGCGATTGCAGAGCGCTTAGCTTCTCGGCAAAGAACAACAAACTTATACGCAACACTTTTAAGTTTAAACTTAAACGCTTCAACCTATTATCTAGCAGTTGAACGATGAAAGTAATATTTCTTTGTTTACAATATGTCAGATACTAGTAACGTGACCGATTTTAAACCTCAAGGTCAAGCTAGACAACAACAAATATAAAACAGCTGAAATCAGCCTCTCTGAAAACTACATCCAACAGCCTAAATTAAATCGCCTCAAATATAACACCAATTGCTTTAGTGACTAGTATCTATCTTGCTTTTTCTTGCGTTTATTTTGCAAGAACAACTTTAATAACACTGTTTCTAGACAGACTTTGAGCTCGCATGTATCACTGCACGAACCGAACATCGATATCCAGGTAAAAGCCGTACAGGCAAGCGGATCACGGACTGAAGGAACGGACCAAACAGAAAAGGAGGATGACCAAAAAAATAACTTTTTTTCCGCTTCAAATCATCTCAAGCTAATCCAAGAAAATGATTACATAATCGTAATGAAGCCCGAGTTCACGCAGTTATGCGTCTAGTTTTATTTATAATCCCAGACTTGAGATCGTGTAATATATATCATAGAATTTGTTTAGGGATTTAACACATCAAATAACACATATCAAATAATTGCAACATTGTTGATGAATTCTGAAGAATATGTTAGAGTGGTTTTCAGTAACCCGTGAAACAAAGTGTACAAGTTAAAGTATAATAGTCAAATATAAAGAACAAAAGAACACAATGAAATAAGAATGTAAAAGAATAATACACTAAAGAGGGTTTCACGGGTTTATGAAACCACTCTATACGCTATTGAGACAACACAGCGGTCAAAACACTACGTATGCATGAAAAAAAAAAAGTAAAATGATCCAGCCACAACCTCGTTCCCAGGCTTAATTTTCGCACGGATAAAAAAAATCGATGGATTGGACGACTTTCATCGCTTTTTTTTTTTTCAAAATATAAACAAAAATACAAAAGTATATATAGACTCATGGTAGCTTTAAAATATAACAAAGGTTATGTACACGAAACTTCAAGCTTATATATTCAGAGAATTTCTTATAAATCGACTTCAAACACTTTTACAATCCAAAATTTAGCGCTGTGAAAATTTTGCCACGCATGCGTAGTTGTTTTACCGCTGTGTCTATTGAGACTGAAGTTGATCGACGAGAACCATGAAATAGTCTAATACTTCCACAGGGACCCCTAATCAATCAATAATTATGAATAAAATAGATGAAAAACGTGCGCGCATAGGGGTCTCATATTGAAAGAGTTATCTAAGATAATAAAGACCGGAATTGTGCAAAGGATTTTTTCCTGGATTAAGACAAAGCGTTTAAGTTGGATGTATTACTTAAGAACGGCGCATTAGAGAGAGGCTAGCAAGTTTTGTTTACTTTTTCGTTCGTGTCAGAAACAAAATCCAGCTAATGTCAACTGTTATTTCAAGTGATATTAGCTTTTCAGTACTCGTATCCATGGAAACAGAACTGATTCAATTGTGTATTGATTTAATGTGCCTTTTCTTAATATCTTTACCAAAATGTCCATAAATCGAGTAAATAAATGAGTGTCAGTTTCAGTCATCTTTATTCCTAATCTCAGTTAGTTTTATCTTAATGTACACTAATATACTCAGTAGTTTTATCATCTTGCGTATTTTTAATTACTTTTTCCTTCATTTTCCTTTTTTTTCTGTTCTGTTCTGTTCTGTTCTGTTCTGTTCTTTCTGTTCTTTTCAATTTCTTTGTTTTGGTTCAATTTCTTTTTAATTCAGTAGGGATTTAAACTTAAGGGTATTTGAGAAACTTAAAAAAACTCTCTCGTTTTTTGTCAGTCAAGTATGAAAATCCGGACAAATCTATTTTCATTTGCTTTTTTAATTCCTAATTCAAATATGACGTGCTATCGTAAATAAATAGGTGTCAGTTTCAGTCATCTTTATTCCTAATCTCAGTTAGTTTTATCTTAATGTACACTAATATACTCAGTAGTTTTATCATCTTGCGTATTTTTAATTACTTTTTCCTTCATTTTGCTTTTTTCTGTTCTGTTCTGTTCTGTTCTGTTCTGTTCTGTTCTGTTCTGTTCTGTTCTGTTCTGTTCTGTTCTGTTCTGTTCTGTTCTGTTCTGTTTTGTTCTCTTTTCAATTTCTTTCTTTTGGTTCAATTTCTTTTTTAATTCAGTAGGGATTTAAATTTTAAGGGTATTTGAGAAACTTAAAAAAAATCTCTGTTTTTTTGTCAGTCAAATATGAAAATCCGGACAAATCTACTATGATTTAATTTTGTTGCTAAGATTTTCTTTCATTTGCTTTTTTAATTCCTATATCAAATATGATGTGCTATCGTAGGTTATTTTCTCAATGCACTGGCTATAGACAATAATATTTGTTTTTCGGCTACTTTGAAAACACAAACTCGCGTAAATTAATTCGAAATGGGATTATAAATCAAATAATTACCTATACTAATAATACTACTACTAATAAATAATAATTTATTACTTATATTGCGCATTTTCTATAAAAAATATTCAAATGCGCATAATTGAAGCCTCAAATTGAAATGTAAAGATCTACAGCATGGCACTTCGTCTCCATGTTGATTTACCAATAGTTCAGCAATGTTTGCGAGCCACCGTGTTTAATATAAAGCTCATAGCTTTAATCAATCTGAACATTGAACAAAATGACGCTTTGTAGGCAAAGCTTGTACTTTGTTGGCCATAGGTCGTTTCTAATCGGCATATTTGTTGCGTCTTTGGTTTTTGTATTATGGGTGAGCCACGGCGAGGTTTGGCATATAGGAAGCCCAAGATGGCGAAGGATTGACAAGAGTATAAGCGATATGTATACATTGGATAATGCAAACAAGGTTTGTAGAACTGCCATAACAAATTAAAATCTATATATCATATACATCAGAAATCGCAAAAAAACTCGAATGCTCAAATATAACTTATTTTAAATTATTTTATTATAAATCTTAAGAGTCATTGTCTGAGAAAACCGGGCAGGTGCGAAATCACGAAAAATAAAATCGCACAATCACGAATAACGAAGAGCAAAATCCCCATTTACCGAATCACGATAAAAAAGGTAGCAAATAATTAATTAAAATTGATTAATTCACCCTCCGTACACATAAGTCCCTTCTTTAACTAACCAAAACACACATATCATATAAAGGGTTGTTGTAGAAAATAACTCCTTCTACCGGGCATACGGTACTTCGCCCCGCCATATTGGGTTCCGCAATCAACATCAGATGTAATCTGAGTATAACGTTATGTTTAATCATTTACTTTTTTGATCATGTTTGACGCGTCAGCATGATATTCGCCAGGGATTATCATAACTGGTCTGTCTGTTTGTTTTCCATTTAAAAAAAATCCGAAAGTTCACGAATATCACCAGTTGATTCCCGAATATCGAACAATTATTCTAGCTTTTCACGAGTCACGGGACAAGTACCGTGCACGAATCACGAGAAATTATTTCTTGAATTCTCGGATCACGGAAAAATAAAATGCTCGACCACGGGTCACGAAAATACCCCTGGACGCCTGAAGAATGGCCAAATATGAACATCAACGGACTTTTACTTTTTGTGTTTATCACCCCCCTCGGTTTTGGCTCCAAAAAGATCAAAAATGACCTAAATTTTAGCTCAACTTTGAGGGGTTCGAAAATCCAAAATATGATGCTGATCGACTTATTTTCATTTTTATCCCATTCTTTGACGTCTGAATAGTACATCTATGGTAATAACTACTTATTTCAAAAAATATTTTTTGTCAGGCGCTTTGTTATCGTCTTCACGTCTCACTTTAAGCGACGACGCGACTTTAGCCAAATCTAAAAAATGTTTTCTCAAATTTGCGGCAGTTTTTTTCTAATATTTTTGTATCTTGTAATAAAAGAAGGGTTTCTTGTTGTATTTCAACAAACTAAAGCGCGGAACCTTTTTTAGTTTGAAATTAACTGATAAAACAAGCTCAAAGTCAATGCATTTTCATAAATTAACTAACCAATTTTCCGCTAATTAGCATACAAGATAACATAAACTATTTCTAGATGAACGAATTAAGCACCACATTCTCAAATTCGAATTCATTGCAAACTAAGTTTTGTTGGATATTTGGTAACACTAGGACCTGTTCTATATCTTTCGAATTCACTAATCCACACTTGATGACAGCACTTAGTAAAACAAAACACTTGAAGACCTCCCCGCGAATATCAATCTTCAGTAATCTTCAGTAATCTTCAGGGGTCTATATTCTATAAGCATATCGTGCTTTTTCTAGACTCCTATTCTTGATCATTTGAACAAACAGTTATTATGTCTATTGTAACAGTGTTACTACTGCACATGTTGTAATCACTGTTATATAAGACTAGAGTGCTACTGCACATGTTGGAAATTAACAAACAGTTATTATGTCTATTGTAACATTGTTGCACATGTTGGAAATTAACATCGTGGCATTTAAAAGAACGTTATATTTGCATTATTATTCACAACTTACTAACTAATTGAGGAGACTCAGAAAAACACTCATTTTTGCAAGGATACCAACAACGGTTGGCAAGAATGTTGTCGTAGATTACATAATAGCTCCCTTCACAGTTCCTGTCTAATCTTGAAAGGTAGCCGAGCCTATAATTGATTGATTGATTGATTAATTTATGATAGTCAGGTTGGACGTGGTTAGCAAAGTCCAAGGATAAACGAGAATAAGACTCGAAGCCTAGAAATAACTTTAGAATTAAAATTAAATTACCCAAATTGAGATAATTTCATTAAAAGGGTCTTCCTCCACGTCTGTGCCATTAACTAAAGCACAAAGAAAATCACTCCATATATTTTCGCCAAAAATTGCGTATGTTTGCTCCCCCACAAGAACTCATCAAAATAATTTATTGCATTGAAAGTTTTGAATGTTTTACAACGGTATCGCGATCGCCTATGAAATATTTTCTTCAATGCGAATATGCGCTTTTCAAGATTTAAAGATTACCTATGTGAAAAGGACTGAAAAGGACTGAAAGAAATTATAGGATATCATTCCTGATATTTTTTTCAGAAAGCCCTTGTGGTAGGTAGCTCAAAAAAATATCAGCGATGATATCCCATAATTGCTTATATACTTTTGATATACTTGTAATATGAACCAAAACCGACAGAATTTCTGCATATGGCTGTATATATATATAATATATATATATATATATATATATATATATATATATATATATATATATATATATATATATATATATATATATATATATATATATATATATATATATATATATATATATATATATATATATATATATATATATATATGTATATATATGTATATATATATATATATATATATATATATATATATATATATATATATATATATATATATATATATATATATATATATATATATATATATATATATATATATATATATATATATATATATATATAAACTTTGACCATTTTGCCATATATACAAATATATCAAAACAATATTATAAATTATGGGATATGATAACTGATATTTTTTTCAGATAGCCCAAGTCATAGGCAACTCGAAAAAAATAACAGTTATCATATCCCATAATTTCTTATATTATTTTGATATATATTTATATATGTACAAATGAGTCAAAGTTTTTGCAAATCGCTGCATATATATATATATATATATATATATATATATATATATATACAGTCGTTTGCAAAAATTCTGACCGTACAAGTATATAAGTATATAAGTATATAGGTATATAGATATGTAGGTAATTCTGCCTTAAAACGTTCCAATTTTTGTCAGAATTCATTTAATGACATGCAGTAAGCATCATTGAAGTATTATGGGTGGTTCTGATAGTACCAAGAGCGCTTAAAAGCACTCAAAGGCATACATAAACATTACCCACAATGCACCCGATATACTTTGATACGGTCAGAATTTTTGCAAACGACTGTATATATATATATATATATATATATATATATATATATATAACGATAGAAAAAACAAATAGACTAAACTTTCATTTCGTGATTACTCACTCTTCAGGGGATTTTAATGACAAGAGTATTCATAACCTTCTATTGTATACTATAAAATTGGCATAATTAATGTAGCGGTAAATTTAAAGGTAGTGTTCAGCTGTTGCGTAGCAACGCTTTGCTTCTATGGCGGCATGAAGACACGAGTTCATTGCGTTTATTGAGTGATGACAATTCGGGGCGGCATATGATTAGAAGTTTTTCTTTAAGGCAGAGGTTACATATACACATTATATATATATAATGTGAAGTAACATACTAATAAGGTATACGTGTCTGTAGCTATTTGCTATATTTTTTCCCTTGGGATTAGCCTGTGCAAAGTGAGCCTATTTTTAATGAAATTGTTCAGCGGTGATAGATAATGTGAAACTGTGATTTGATTTTTTAGGTACCAAACGAGACCTTAGGATGGAACCAGCCAATACCGCGAAAATACCATAAATTTCTACCATTTATGTTTCCAAATAATTCAGAATATGTAGTGGTGAGTACAATTCTAATAATTATTATGATATAGTTACTATTCACCACCCTACCCCATTGTTCTCTCTCTGCACTAAATCACTGATTGCTGAGTACCCACGTCTGAAAGCAAAGATATCTAGTTATGTTGCAGTTCGCACTCTGCAATATCAAACATAGTGCAGTTCGCACTCTGCAATATCAAACATATTGCAGTGTGTTCTGTTAAGTGTGTAAAACTAATAATTTCCATTCTAGTAAGCATCATCAGGCATAATTTACTAGATAGCAATTTTTGGTGAAAAAACGTCTTTGAGTACCAATGCCAGGATTCGCACCGAGACCTTCTGCATTGCTGTATCCGCGCTTTAAGCCATTATACTACCCACGCAACCGATGGAAAATTTGTAACAAAAACACGTTTAATGTCATCAAGTTCGTTAGCATTCCTCTAAATAGAATTGATGAAATTATAACTAATTAGAGTTTGGTAAGCCTATTGTTATTATATTCAAAGAGACAAGAAACCGCTGATTATTATGCAAAGAGAACAATAATGGGACAGGCTATTGAATGATAATTACATTTTCATTGGCTGATAATATTATAACTAATTAGTCTAGAGTTTGGTAAGCCTATTGTTCAAAGAGACAGCAAACCGCCGATAATTATGCAACAAATAAAACAATAATTGGGCAGGTTACTGAATGATAAATACTCTTTCATTGGCTGATAACTAGTTAAAGTTTGGTAAGCCTATTGTTATTATATTCAAAAACACAAGAAACCGCCGATTACTGTGCAAGAGAGAGAACAATGGGGCAGGGTAGTGAATAGTAACTATAACGGGCTGCGCCCTCAGCTGACTGCAATATATCTAATATTGCTGCCGGCCTCAGTAACTATCTAATACATATATGCAATAATTTTAATTATATATAAAATTCGCCGGCAGGATAGGATACAATAAAGGGACAATAAAGGGACAATAAAGGTTATCTACAGGGACAATAACTCCCTTCCCCCTCTAGCCTGCGCGCCGCCACGCAGGCTATTCCCCCTCTCCCAATGGCCTCGCAAGCGTTATGTATTACAAAAAAAAACCAAAACACCTGATCTTTGGAGGTAGTTCATTCTCTAGTTTGGCGTTTCCAATTCATTCTAAAACTTTATCCTCTTCAACTATTGCTCGCTTTTATGTGACGTCATCAAAAACTCAAAATACAAACTATATATCATATACAGACATTTCTAAAATAAGCTTTAGAAATTAGTGGCATAAGTTACAGGAAAAAGGTTTTAAAGCGATATTGATGCTTGGTTCCCGAGTTATGAAGGTAATAACGCAATATTCAATCACGTTTATCTGAATAAGTATTGAAATGGAAATTACCTTATCCAAATTGAAATATTTTGCCTTTTAATGTTCATTTCAAACACATTTTAGTAAAATAGAATCCAAATTATTGAGTATTGCGTCATATTAGGCCTTATTTTTCCGCTATATTTGTGCCCTTCATTGAGGGACGCGTCAGCTATGTATTGATGCAAAGCATCTTCCCCAGGCCATCTGATATACGTTATTCTGTGTCTAGGTACCACGTGCAGACCTCCCTGAATTTGGAGACTATAGAAACTTTGAAACTTCACAAGACCTAACGTACGCTTTAAAAACATGTGATGAAATGAAAGATAACTGCAAGGCATTAAGCATAAATCCTAATCGTAAATTGACGAAAGCGTTCGCTAAGAACAAGTTAAGGATTCCTCAAGACTCTTCACAAAGTCTTTATATCAAAAAGATGTATCTAGAATACTACCTCAAAGGTATGTTTATTTGCTTTCCTTCTTTGTTGCTACCAACCAACCAAGAAATGGAAATTAAAAGTAACAATATGTGGTCTCACTTCATTGTATTGTACAATATTTTGGATGTTTATTAACCCTTTTGTTTGTATTTCTGCACTCTATCACCATAACAATTTCCAGTATTATTCATATAACATTTCTTCAAAATTTGTGGAAATAAAAACCCTAAACATTTCAGGAGCAGAACAGCGAGTACAAAACTAAGCATGTCTTGTCTAGCTGTACCATGTTTGTAATATACCGAAATAACCTTATTTATTTGTTTATCTGTTAAAGTTTTATCGTTCGACCTAAAGTGTATACATCACAATTTTACAACTACTCCTGATCAACACTGTAAAATTCCTGATTTGGATCCATGGGCTAAAGAAATCCTTCATCTCGTATCTACTCTACCCCCAAGGAAATGTAATCAAGAGGAATTATATACTGAACTGAGAAACAACATTTTGAGTTTAAGGGACGAACGAAGAAACGGTAACTATAGACGTAATATATACAGCGTTTTTCAAAAATTCTGTAAATTTTACATAACTACATATATAATATAGTTTAGATAGTACGTAAGCTCTGATTGGTTGATTACCTCAAAAAAGCTATGCTCTATTTCACCGGTAGAGACATGGTTTTTGATTGACTGCTCACAATTTTAATAGGAGATTTTTCTGTAAGCTACTACATTTACCAAAAAAGCTATTAAAATGTAAAAAGACTTTCCATCTTATGACCTTTCTGTTAACCTAAACCCTGAAGCCTACGGTGCAATTCAAAGGCGACAAAAATCAGAGACATGGTTTTGAAAATACGCTGTTTTTAGGTAAACTGTAAAGTTTGAAGTCAAAAGTTGAATCTGATCAAAAACAAAACAAAAGTAAAAAAGCGCTTCAAATGGCAATAGTTTTTACTTCATTTTATCCTTGAAATATGAAGATAATTTCATAGTGAATAAAAGAGATTTTTTTAATATTGAACTCGACGATTTATCTTTAACAAATACATGTTCGTTGAATTTTTCGATGGTAAAATATTAAGTTATATTTTGTTTTATAAAAGCAAAGAAACACACAATCAAGTACAGAATTATGAATGTGCTTTCTAGTTTTTATTCTTATAAATAAACCACGTTTGAAAACAAGCAATGTGAACAAAAATGCAGATTTACAATTATCTCTTCAAAATGAAAACAGAAACTGATAAACCTTTTAAACCTGCAAACGTTTGATTAAAACGGTAAATAAATACATACTTTCAGCAACCTAAGTAATCTTGTAGATCGATGTGGTCTTTGTTCTTTTTAACTTCAAACGTTGTAAACAGCAAGCTTGTGTTGTTGAAACTGTTTTTTTCTCAGTGGGATAAATTGCTGTCAGTCGGCTCGGCTTTCACTACTCAAATAAAGTTCAAATTCGCTTGAATATATATATACAGCAGTATATATGTCAGTTTCATGCAAGAGTTCAGCTAAAGGATTTGGTTTTAGGCATAGAAGTCAGCCAAAGCTATGTTTTAACGGTTTTTTAAGTAAAATGCCTTCTTTTTAGCTAGCAAAAAGACCCGGGAAGAAAGTGAACAGCACCTTGGTCCCTTTTTGGTCACAATTGCTCAATAGTACACTGATTATGATTGGTTCATTGGGCACTGGTGTTTGTTTTGAAAATTACAATTTTAATCAGCAAATAAAACTACGTTTTACGGGAAAACCTGCATTGCTATATTATAAAAGCAATAGAAGCCAGTTCCTATGACTCTACCAGTGAAATAGAGCACTTGGGAGGTTGTTAGAAACACTCGAAAAAGTTATAAAATCACTTTTCTCGTGTTTCTCCCAACATCCCGCGTGCTCTATTTCACCGGTAGAGTCATAGGAATTGGCCTCCATTGCTTAAATATCGGGTGCATCTTGGGAACGAATACGAGCGAGATTCATAGTATCTAAGCGTTTTCTAACACGTAGTGGTGTCAGCTAGTCTTGAATACTCTTTTATTATTTATAAATATGCCTAAATACTCGTAAATACTTAAAATCTCGCGCGAATTCGTTCCCACAATGCACCCGATATATGTATATTCTCAGTCAATGTCAATCAGTATAGTACAGTTTTAGCGAAACACTACAACAAGTGACACGTGATTCTTTGTTTATTTGTTTTCAGTAGTTAAAGTTTTTAACTCTATAATGAGTAACAGTGAACATGAAATAAGTATTATATGACATATTTGTTTACAATAGCAATGAATGCTAGTGTCCAGCATTCAGAGCAAACTTAATAAAAATAATGAGTAACAGTGAACATGAAATAAGTATTATATGACATATTTGTTTAAAATAGCAATTAATGCTAGTGTCGAGCATTCAGAGCAAACTTATGTGGTGTCATGTGACATTTCTTTTAATATTTTAATATATTTTTGGTGGACTATTTTAATGACATTGAGTGTTTACACCTAATTTCAAGAATGTTGCCACATGAAAAAAGAAGATTAGTAATTTATTTTAAAATCTTACTGTTTTTTTGTTTTTGTTAGATTCCGATTTTGTCTGCGCTCAAGCAGAGTCGATAATAAGAGGTAATCGGGACTTTCAAAGTACCTTTGGTCCACCACGGAATCTTACCCTCGACAACCCCAGCTTCCACATTGACGGCGATTTCTGGAGAGTAACGACTATCTTAAAAAATAACAAGAAGTTTAAGACGTTTCACTTATCAATAGTCGAAAAACCAGATGTCATTCAGCGCATGCTGCCAGAGGATGCGCCACTGGACGTTTATATCCTTACATTTGATGGCACATCGGTGGCTCACTTTAAACGAATGCTTCCCAAAACCCACGCGTTCATAAAGAAAGAGCTCGGGGCGTTTATGTTTAAGGGCTACAGTGTGGTTGGAGATGCTACATTACCTAATATGAACGCAATGCTTACTGGGAAACCTATTGGAGAAAACAGAAAAATACCGGTAAATGCCTGACTGACTGACTGACTGACTGACTGACTGACTGACTGACTGACTGACTGACTGACTGACTGACTGACTGACTGACTGACTGACTGACTGACTGACTGACTGACTGACTGACTGACTGATCAATTTCTTATCTCACTTTACAGTTGTTGAACGACTGGCCTTTAATCTATAAAGATTTGAAGAACATAGGATTTGCTACAATGTTTAGTGAAGATATGTCTATGTATGGTACGGGACTTTAGTATCCACATTTTTATTCCTTTTTGGTTAGGTCGATATGTTTTTCGATATGTTTTTTTTATTAACTACCACAGCAACAACTTATTATGGTGATATAACACAAACACTTTCAACCAAAATATGCTATGAATAAATCGATAACAAAAGAAGAAGCAAGCTTCAGAGTGTTGACTTCAGATTTATTGTTAAGTCAATCATTTCCAAGCAAATATATGTTAACATGTTGATGAATTTGTATTTTGTAAAAGAAGTATGTTTTGTGCTGTATGCAGTTTTAAAGCAATTGAGACGTATTCTTTGCATTGTGCCATAAAAGCACACATCGTGCGTCCGTTTTCTGTTTCTTTATTTATTAATATTTAGTACACTTTTATGTATACGTATAAACGTTTATAACAATACTATGAACTGTAACATCTGTTTCATTTTTGTGCAGGCGCCTTTACGCTGACTTTGCCTGGCTTTAATGATCCACCTACTGACCACTACGCGCAGCCTCTCTGGTCAAGCGGTGCTCTTGGTCAATGCCTGGGGGGTCAGTTTCAGCTCAAATTGCAGCTAGACTATCTCAAAAGCTTTATGAAGTCATACAAAGAACGCAGAAAGTTTGGCCACATTCACCTCTGTGATCTTTGTCATCGTGCGTTGAGTTTACTAAGCACAGCTGACCAGGAATTATTGGGATTCTTTAAGTCTTTAAAAGATGAGAATTTGCTGAATCAAAGTATGTTTATTATCAATGGTGACCATGGACCAAGGCAGGGTCCGATACGAGAAACGTTTCAAGGGAAGCTAGAAGAACGTCTACCGATGTTAGCTGCAACGCTTCCGCCATGGTTCCAGAAGAAATATTTCAAGAGAGTTGAGAATTTTCAAAAAAATACTCAAATTATTACATCTCCATACGACCTCCACGCTACTTTCCTGCACCTTATGGAATTTTCTAAACCTTTTAACAACCACACAGGAATAGGAAAAAGTTTATTTGAAAAGCTTCCAGAAGACAGAGAGTGCGCAGATGCAGGAATAACTGAGCAGTGGTGTCCATGTGTGGAATGGCACCAAATCGACCATACGCATGAGCAAATAAAATTATCCGCTGTCCGAATAGTATTGTGGATGAACCAAAACTTAGCAGAGAATCCGCTATCTAAGATACTTTGCAGTAAGATACGATTAAAAAGAATCATCAACGCTGTCCAACAAGTGCCAAAGCATTCCAAAATTAGTCTGTACGTGAAGCGCTGTAAATATCAAATCCAACTAGAGACTGTCCCTGGCAATGCACTGTTTGAGGTCACTATCGATTTACTAAATGCGGACAAATATACCATATATGACGTAAGCAGAATCAACGCCTACGGGTCACAGGCTGAGTGCATAGAAAGTAGAGTTCCAAGTGTACGAAAATACTGCTACCGTATATGACGTCAAAGGTAGACATTATGCCATTATGGAAAATCGCACACAATCATATTAATCATGGTAACAAAGAAATTCAGGATATTTATCGATCTTAAGTACTATATACAATATGAGTGGCCGGTTCGACTCGCCACTGTATATGTCATACACATCGGACACGAATGTTGTATAGTACTTAATATGAAACTCCAACATTATAAGTTCTTTAATATTTTACTAAAATTGTCAAGATAAAAGTAAATCTGGCCGAGAAAATTCAAGTTAAAACTTATGCAAATCAGGACGAATCTGTATCGGATATACAACCTCCGTCACGGACGTGAATTCTTTTGTGAATTGCTCATTAATTATTCATGAATTTATAACATAATTTACAGTGAAACTAGCTCATGTGTTCCTATCTATGCCAATTATTTATCGAAATATCATAATAGATTTCTTATTTGTTTTGAATTTTTTTTTAGGTTTTAAATAATGACCAAAATCAAAACATTATGTTCAATGGAGTTTGTGAATGAAGAATACTTGCTAATCCTAGTTTAGTTACGTAAATATTGTTCTATATCGTATTGTTCTCATCGCAAGCAGAAATGATGCGCAGAAACAATGCTCGCGGGAGTCCTTAATATATATAGTATCTTAAATAATTGGGATTGGCTAATCATCGAGTTAGAGGTTGAGTTGAGTTTGAGTTAACATTGAATTAGCTTTGAGTTAGCTATAGCTTTGAGTTAACGAAATATGAAATACCAACTTTAAATATCAATTTAATTTTAATATATGCAATAAAACTGTAAAAAAAATACACCTATAAACTTACATATTCAAAAACGAATAAAAAACTGCATTATTTCACGTAGTCAAATTATAGCAACTTTACCTTATATCCTAGCAAATGTAGACAGTTTCTTTCAATGTCACTTCTAGTTAGATTAATTCTTAGTACAATTTCACTTAATACTAGTAAGTTTGATTCTAAATAAATGTAAATAACTATAAAAAAAATACAGACTGGCCGATAGTCTGGCCGCCATGTTTTTTTCAACACAGGGATCCCATTCATTTTCCGTGTGTTACAACACAGGAAGCCCATTTTTTGGAAAAACGAAAACGAAAAATTGAAGATTTTTGTTTTTTGTCCTGAAAAGCGGGGGTTGTTTTACAGTGCTGCGCGCCGAACCGTTTACACTAGAGAAAGTTTTTGACAAGTCTTTGACAAGTTGTGGCAATCTTTGTCCAATCATATCGCGCGATTTATTGAGGCGAGGTCAAATCAATTACTCCGATTGATAGGCGGCATTGCCAGAGAGTTCAGTAATGGCGAAGTATCAAATTAAAGTTCAATACGAAGAGTACAAATGTTCCACTTTCCTCTTGGAAAATGTATGCTACGAAGGCCTATTATCTAGCAAAAGGCGAAATTGCTCCTCGCTCGCACACTTGGATGACGAAATATGATCCGTTTACGTTTCAAAGACGATGATGGGGATCTTGTAAATATTTCCTAAGGTGACAACTTCGCTTTCACTGAAATTCTTCGAACAGCAAACTTTCTAAAATTTCACTGGCATAAATGCTTGGTTTGACAAGTCTTTCGACCTCGATATATTGGGAAACTACTATATATTGGGATCAATTTTGGGGTTTGTTTGAAAATTCTTTGGCGCTCTCAAAGACGTATGAAATTCGCTTCATTGTATAAACGCTTTAGGACATTATCGACATACGTGTGGCTGACGCGAACATCTCGAGCAATTTGATGGTGACTCTATTTCTTTCGTGATAAAGGTCTAAAATTATTTCTCTAAACATTTCAGGCAGTGGGCGGCCGTTATCTGATAAATCCCGCCATTAGCGTTTTGCCGTAATTGAACGTCGGCTGAAATTAAAATCGGTCAAAGACTGAAAAGATACAAGTCAAAATAATGCAAATTATAACTTACATGAGATATTGAAAGCCATGGTTCAGCCAGCATTGAAAGCCATTCAGGTTCTGTGTGTAATATCGAGTCGGTCTACACATTACTTCAAAGTAATCGAAAACTTGTCAAAAACTAATCAAAAACTTTGTGTCCTGGCAACGGTTCGGCGCGCAGCACTGTAATGTTCCGAAATTCTACATTACGATAAATAGGAAATTTCCAATACTTTTTTGATGCGGCCAGGAGAGTCTACCTCGATCAACGAGGAACTTTCACATGACACGTGTGGATCTAAGCATGCTCGTTTTTTTGTCACCAGTTCATCTTGGACGTCCGTGTCTTGTATGTAAGTATTGCATGAATTCATTCTGCTTTAATGGTATTCCCTAATTGTTAAGCATTCAACTAATTGCTGTTTTAATTTCAAATCAATTTCGAGGTAAGTGCTCTTTTAAAACTTAATGAGAAAACTATTTTTATTTCGCGCTTAAATTTCGTATTTCGTCTGCAATTTCTTTTAAACATACAAAAACAGACACAATATTCTCTCAACTGTAAATTAGCTCAGTTGTCCCTTGATGCCGGTCTATTCTATCTTATTCTGAATAGCGATTAAAAGGGAAAGGAAAAAGTTATGAAACAAACTGTTATTCTGACGATAATATAGCCTGCAAAACAGGCGTTCTTTCGGGTTTTTGGGAAAAATCGGGTTTTGGGCTTCCTGTGTTGAACGTTCAACACAGGAAGCCCAAAACCCGATTTTTCCCAAAAACCCAAAAGAACGCCTGTTTTGCAGGCTATTAAACGATAATATAGTCCCAGACTGGAAAGCAATTTTTTTCTTAATAAAATGGAACCAAAAAATATTAATTATTACGAAGAAACTGAGCAAATAAGTATTTGAAAATATAAAAGAAAGAAAAAAAAAAAGACCCAAAAAAAGAAGAAGAAGAAAAAAAGATGTCATTGGGATTCGAACTCCCGACCTCCGGGCTTATCGGTAGCTTGTCGAATCTCGTAATGCCTTTACCGAAAGGTATGATTGGTTTAAAACGCGAAATGGACAGCCTATTACTAATAATAATCAAGAACACGAAAATGTCTGCATTTTATATCTCGCTGTGCACCGTGTGCTTGCAGCAAGTAATTATTTGCCACATCGAGGGTTACTTATAACAACTAACTAAAATATGTGCTTTTTACTCGGTGCAAGCACACGGTGCGCAGAGAGTTGTAAAATGCAAACAGTTTCATGTTCTTGGTTCTTGGTTACACTTTCAATAATATTCAAAGTTAGTAATGGAAGACAAACTAACGAAAAGGATAGAGGAATTTGGAATTGAGCGGTCATGTACGATCCACATCAAGATGACACGAGAGGCGTTGAGGCGAAGTCCGACTAACAGTGAGATAAAGCTCCTGCAGATTATCGATATATAGTATTTATAAAACGTTGTACAACGATCGCCGCTGCTTTTACAATGTCAGTTGTTTCAATTGTGTCAAATATTTAATAAAAGTTGCACTAATATTTGATTATTTGACTTTATTATATTGTATAATTAATAAATTTTAGCATGATCTTAGTTCGTTTCGGTGGTGTTTCGTTTCGGTGTTTCGCTTCGGTGTTTCGCTGTTTTTTCGCTGCCCTTTTTTCAAAATTTGCGTGGATATAAGGGAAAGCCGTTTTATTTCAACTATACATGAAATGCTACTTATGAGTCTATCGCTGATGAGTCTATCGCAAGGAAGATAGTGACATGCAACACAGCTTCCATACATTTGAAGATGGTGTAAGTTTAAGTTGATGGTGTAAGTTCTGACAATATATTTTTATAGATTTTTAATATATATATTTTATATATTTTGTTGAGGTTGACTCTCCTGGCCGCATCAAAAATGTATTGGAAATTTCTTATTTATCTTAATGTAGAATTAAAACAATCCCCGCTTTTCAGGACAAAAAAACAAAAATCTTTAATTTTTCGTTTTCGTTTTTCAAAAAAAAAAATGGGCTTCCTGTGTTGTAACACACGGAAAATGAATGGGATCCCTGTGTTGAAAAAAAACATGGCGGTCAGACTACCGGACAGTTATTTACATTTATTTAGAGTCAAACTTACAAGTATTAAGTGAAAATGTGCTAAAAATAAATCTAACTAGAAGTGACATTGAAAGAAACTGTCAACATTTGCTAGCATATAAGGTAAAGTTGTTATAATTTGACTACGTGAAATAAATAAATGCAGTTTTTTATTCGTTTTTGAATATGTAAGTGTATAGGTCTTTTTTTTACAGTTTTATTGCATATATTAAAATTATATTGATATTTAAAGTTGATATTTCATATTTTACTTAACTCAAAGCTAACTCAAAGCTAACTCAATGTTAACTCAAACTCAACTCAAACTCAACTCAACCTCTAACTCGATGATTATCCGGCCTATCTCTAAATAATTGTAACTTAAAAATAGATTGACTATCATATCGATAAAGTGTAAAACGTTTTAAAGAGCGATGAAATAAATAGATATAGACAATTTCAACTTTATTTTAATGTGGTTCAACACTCAGGGCCCCCATACGATAATATAAAAAAAGTTAGTCAAATATAAATATCACATGTTTTTTTTAATTTTTGCGTTCCCTTCGTTCAGTGTAGGACGTTATACTTATATAAAAGAGTATTTAAGACAACAATCTCGGCAAAAACTAAGTGAGACAACTGCTTTGAAAATGGGACATTAGTCTTATACCGTAATGCGCGTGCTTTTGGGGCCTAAATTTGTTGTTAAAGCCAATCCCCCCTCCCCCCACTACACAATGTTGGCCTGGCAGTCATCAAGGAAAACATGTTAACTGAAAACCAACATTGTGTGGAGGGGGAGGGGAGGATTATACCGAAAATGTATAGGTAAAGGTCAAAATAGAGAAAACCGTAAAAGTGTCTCACTAGTTTCTGCCAAGATTGTAGCTAACACCAGTACTGCGCGTTAGAAAACGCTTAGATATACTATGAATCTCGCGCGAGTTCGTTCACATAATGCACCCGATATATGTATTTACGGTAAATGACCCCAAAAATCGTTCAATTTCAACTTTCATTTTCAATCTCAAACATTTTAAGTTTGACTTTCATCAAACTTTCATCAAGTATAGGGATTGATCACACAATTTTATTTTGATGATTTTAAGGACGTAAAAACATGGGCGGGCGGGGGGGGGGGGTTTGGGGGTGGGGGGTGGTTGGTCAGATGGAGCTTCATATTGCAACCACCTAAAAATACTCGAACCTGAAATGTTTTAAAAAATACATGGCCTTGCTGAAAAAAAATTTCAAACAAATAATTTTCTGATACCCGTATCGAAACAAATATTTAACTCGGAGATGTGAAAAAAAACAAAAATATGTGTTTCTTTTCAAGACAAAAAAAAAACACGTGGCAGGTCTCTTTACCCAAAAAGATACCAAGAACGAAAATTTGCAACCCAAAAAAAAAGACGTCGGACCTCTCTATCATTTTACCCCCCGAGTACATCGTGTGGGGTTTCTCCCAACATTCTACGTTCTCTAGAGTCATAGGAACTATCTTCTATTGCTTAATTATTAATTTCAACCGTACTTTTGCTGAATGGTAGTGTTGAAACAGTCAGGTTAACGTTTACCACCCCCTTTCAACCGTGTTGAAAAGTGTTCGGTATTTGAAAGACCACTTAATGCGCATGCTTATACAAAACCATGTTGAACGGAGCATGGCAAACATTCCTTCTTTACTATCAAATCAATCTAATCCTTTAATGCTAAGGATTATAATCAGAGAGGACACAAACTCAGCCAAATTGTTAATTTTAAGGAAATTTGATTTGTTAAAAATGTAATGGGATATTTATAGCTACAATCATTGTCAAAAGTAGTTGGCACGATATTAGTATTTTATCTCATTGTGACTATTCATTTATTTTAATTATAACAAATCCCCCCCCCCCCCCCCCCCCCCACACTTTCCCCACATCAATGTTGGTGTGAAATGATAGCGCATTAACTTTGTACATGTGCGTAACGAATTATTGACTAAATACCCAACCATGCAACCCAAACAATTTATATTTTTAAAATTTCAACTTAAAAAAAAAACTTCGATATAACTATAGTGTTTCTAGTGAAAAGTTAATCCACGCGTATTTGAAAGATTAATTTTCATTTTATTTTTGATGTCAATTCGCACGAAAATTCGTGACAAACGTGACTTTGTGTCACAACACGGCGTGCGTGACAAGTTCTATTTTTGGCGCGTTTGCCAATGCCAAGGCACCTTCAAATTCGCTTCAAATAAACACAAGGCAAAACGCTTTAATAGAAAGATCAAGATTTTGAGCTTCAAATTGACATGGCAACTATGTATTAAAAGGATTTCGAAAAAAAGGAAATTTCAAAAACATTTCTTTGTAAAAAAAAAAAAAAAAATCACTAAAAAGTAGTCATGGCAAATCTTCAAAACAAAACAAAAAAATATTTTGAAATGGAATTAAAAGCCTCAATATTAAGTTCTACCAACACAAGTTCGATTTGAAAAGACAAGGATGTTAAAACAAGGTATTTTATTATGAAAATGTTTGTGTAAAACATCTAATTTTGTTCTGTAAAAAAAACTTTAACGACTTTGAAGTAACTTAAAAACTACTAAAAAAGCCGTTTAGTAAGCATAAAATAGTCATTATTGCTAAATAAACAGAAGTTATTCAACCAATTTCAAATTATGTTTGCATTTGAATTCATCTATGATGTTTTCCGTTTATGAGGTTTAAAAAGTACATAAATAAATCCCTTTTCCAATTGACCAAAGGTCACGAAAAGTAAAATTTACACAAGCACAAACATCGTTTCATGTACGGTTTTTACTTCAAAAAGTAAATAAAATGGAGATAAACCTTTTCTCTTTTCTTTCTTTAATAAAACATAATACTGAAAAACTGTTTGATATAACGAGTGTGAAAAAACACCTTAGTTAGGTGTTTTTTTTTTCACACTTGTTATATCAAACAGTTTTTCAGTATTAAAATACTTGGAATAAATAATCTTGAGCTTACTTTATAGGTGATTATTAGTTTCCTGAGGTTTTCCTCTCTTCAATAACATTGATCATATTTTAACGAATAAATGTATCTACAAACACGTTTTCTTGGTCTTTTGGAATCAGTCTTTTGCTTTTCTGTAGTAAAATTTCTTCGTTTTTGTGTCCTTCAAGTTTATGTTCTCCGTTGTTATTTTGTATTAATGAAAGCTCTGCAATTAGCAATTAGTATTTTGTTCTTGTTTGTTTTACTTTTTTGTCCATAAAATAACAACTTAGCCCACTTAGCTTTTTTGGACTAGTACTATTTGGCGCGCGCGTCACTTTCGTACCCGCCGAAATGTAACAGCCAATCAGCATTGCGATGGGCGCGGACGTCGGATGTACGCTTGGGATTCCTGTGTGAAAACCATCGAAAATCGACTCGATGCATTAACATTTTTTCTTAGGTATGGTGCTCCACTCGCGCTGGCCTTAGCCTTAGGCCCGCGCGGGAGCTCCGCTATTATTTTATAAATAGTAGGTCTTTCAATTAAAAGGATACTTTGAACAATATTACACAATTATTGAACTTGTTGGATATCATCTAGTTTTATTTTAACAACTTTTTCTATCTTAGTACGTAAAACAGTACAGTTCTTAATCAACCTCAATCTCGATAGCTGTAATATATAATCTTTAGATTTTTTTAAAGGAATTAACAAATTATGAAACAATTGAAACATGGTTGATAAATTCTAAAGAATATATTATATACCATTAGAGTAGTTTCATATAAGCCGCTTCTTGTATTCTTATGTATTTCTTATATATATGCTAACGAGGTCGTTGACAAGAAATATAAGAAATTCACGTACATACGCTGCGATTTCTATATCCCACGCTTTCAGTCAACAGTAAAATATGGACCGGAAAACACTCGATCAGATACTTTGGCCCTTTTCTGTGGTCAAAACTTAGCACTACCATCAGACAACTTCCTTCGCTGAAGGCGTTCAAGACCAAGATAAAAAAAACTTGCCAACGCAATTTGTTATAACTTCTGTAAATGTACCCTATGCAACTAACAAAGACGTCGCCGAAAGTCGTACACGTGCAGGATCTAGATACAGTAATTTATTTTTTTCATTACTTACACATATTGTCATATCCTATAGTATAAATTCCTTATGAAAGAGTATCCTATATTAGCTACAAAGTAAGATTTATTTAGCTAGAGTCTCCCCGATTAGTATTACACAAGTGTAAAGCTAGAAGACTTGAGACTTTAATAAAGTTATTGATTGATTGATTGATTGAATGTTACAATAGAAACACATTTACAGTATTTTTTAGACAATCAATCAATAAGTTATAAAAGAAATAATACAAAATGCATCGCTGGCTTAAATAAAGATTATGTTGTTACTTTTGTTCAATAAGAAAATAGAAATGAAGTACACGCTTTCTATTGTAACAACGTATGCACGTGAATTCATTATATTTCTTGCAAACGTCATCATTAGCATATATAAGAAACACATTAGCATATACAAGAACCGGCTTAAAAGAAACTACACTATTGAGGCTGAGGTTTATTGATAAGAATTATGGAATGTATGGTCTATTGCTTGGGAACACTTTTCAATTCCCCATTAACTGAAATAGCTGTTATTTTTTTCTACCCTTCTTCTGCAGTTTGCAGCCGTTGCGTTCTAACAACGCTAATTGCATCTCTATCGCAACTGAGGAATTAAATGTCAAAATTGACAATTTGAATGCCAGAAAAGCATATAAACCTAGCAGTATCCGATTTTCAAATATACCTGTCTCAATTGCTAAATATTATAATATCTAGGGATACCACAATAAAGAGCATATAGCAAAATAGAATTAGACCTATCAGCATCCGAAGGTTTTCTTGCAAAATACGGGTCATGGTAACACTCCATATCGTTGCTATAAGCATTCAATAAAGTTCGTCAAAAATTAGTACATAATGAGTTCTCCAAAACTAAATATTACATACAAATATGACTACAAAAAATAATAATGGAAAAAAAAAAGACAATGGGAAACTAACACCATTTCACATTAAACAGATATTTGATATAAAGCACGCGCTCTGTTGGCTGAGAAGCTTTGTCTATAACTTAACAGAGCACCGACGTGACTTCTATTTACTTGATTTTAACGACTGAATATTTTATCAAAGAAATAGATAACTCGGTAGCAGTGCTCTATTGAGTTATAGAACACTTTGAAATATTAAGAAGCTTTTTAAAGTTTAAAAAAAAAGAAGACTCGACAGTCAAGTTGTGAATGCATATGAAAGCTAGAGTGGTTTTCATAAACCCGTAAAATACATTTACATTTACAAACAACTCTTTTGTTTTCTATTGTTGGAATTTGACTATTACACCCTAATAAGCAAAATTTGTTTCACGGGCCGGGTTTATGAAAACCACTCTATCTTTTTCTTTAAAAAACAACAGCAATTTTTTAAATATTGTGATAATTGGTGGCGGCCATTTATGAAAGTCAAATTTATTTTTGAAATTTTAAAAATTGCTGGCATGCAATGGCTTAGTAAGATTACTTACGCTCACGAAGTTTATGGTGCTCGGGGGGAAGGGGGGGGGGGGACTCCCTTACAAAATGGATAGGGGTGCTCGACGGACCTTTTAGTGTCGAAAATAAGACCCTCGCGTACCTTTTAGGGTGTCAAACTGGCACCGTACCTTTTAGGGTCAGTTTTCGAAACTTAAGATTATACATATTGAAATTTTTTTAATGTGGTCGTACCTTTTAGGGTCTGAAATCAGTAAGTGAGTTAATTTCTGCGTACCTTTTAGGGTCATTTTCAAAACCGTCTGTAGAGCACCCCTATCCATTTTCTATGGGAGTTCCCCCCGAGATATAGTGAAAATTTATTTTTGAAATTCTAACACTGTTTTTAAAATTCTAACACTGACTGAAATGCAATGGCTTAGTAAGATTACTTATGATATATTAAATGATACTGGCATTTTTATAAGAATCGTATTGTAACGTGGCAACTATATATAATGAGTTGCAGACGTTGTATTTCTCGTTTAAAACTCATATGTTTTTCACACTTACAGATCACCACCATTAATTATATAGATATTGTTTCACTACCGTGCAATTAGCAATTATTGAAACAGGATTAGTATGAAACGGACGAATTGCGGATAAAACGCTTCGATATCTGCTTAATTTTTCCTATCATACGATAGCCGAATTCATTAATTGTTTTATCATCCATTCAACATATTTCCAGCACTTATAAATAAGAAGGAAATGTGTGAAAAAGTACTTTATCGTATGAATGATTATTCTAGTTTTCAAGCATGCCAGTCGCCATCATTTTACTGCTAAGAAACCGAAGTAAAGCTGTCCTAAGTGATGTCAGTCTCGCGCACAATGTGTTTGAACAGTTTAAACGTACGTCATCGATTCAATAATGTTTGCTCGTAAAAGACTACAACAATAGATTTCTCTACCTTCTTTTACCCATTTCATATCACGTGATGCTACCCTTGGGAATTGGTCTTAACGCAAATAGTATAACGCAAATGAGTCACGTGGATGCTCGTTTAAAACCGACAAGCTTAAAAGCCTGGTGGTGGATTTTATTTCAATCCCAAAGGAAAGCGGGGCTGATTGTATTTTACCTCAATTTTTATGTTATAATACGTTCATCATAAAATTCGGTTCTCAAGAGAATTAATGCTACGTGGTCTTGAATGGTCAATATGCATGCTGAGATGCTAATGGATTTCGACTAGTCCGAAACGAAGACATATAGTTCTAAATAAATAAATATTATTATCATATCTGCATTCTATGGGGTCTCATATTGAAAGAGTTATCTAAGATAATAAGGACCGGAATTGTGCCAAGGATTTTTCCTGGATGAAGACAAATCGTTTAAGTTGGATTTATTACTTAAGAACGGCACATTAGAGAGAGGCTAGCAAGTTTTGTTTACTTTTTCGTTCGTGTCAGAAACAAAATCCCGCTAACGTCAACTGTTAACTCAAGTGATATCTAGCTTGCCAGTTCTCGTATCCATGGAAACAGAACTGATTCAATTGTGTATTGATTTAATGTTTACCAAAATGGCCATCAGATCAAGTAAACAAATGAGTGTCAGTTTCAGTTTTTCTTTTCTTCTTCTCTTCTCTTCTCTTCTCTTCATTTATTTTCTCTTCTCTTCTCTTCTCTTCTCTTCTCTTCTCTTCTCTTCTCTTCTCTTTTGGTTTCATTTCTATTTTAATTTAGGTATTTAAATTTTAGGGTTTTGTTGAGAAACTTAAGGTTATAAATGTGTTATTATTTAATTTTGTTGCTAAGATTTTTTCCATTCGCTTCCTTTATCAAATATGATGTTCTATCGTATGTTAGTTTCTCAATGCACTGGCTATTGACAATAATATTTGTTTTTCGGCTACTTTGAAAACACAAATTCATGTAAATTAATTCCAAATTGAATAAGCAATCAAATAATTACGTATATTAATTTTAGCCTTCAAATTGAAAATTAAATCTACAGCGATGACACTTCGTCTCCATGTTGATACACCAATAGTTCAGCAATGTTTGTGAGCACACGTGTTTAATATAAACCTTATAGCTTTTATCAATCTGAACGTTAAACAAAATGGCGTTTTTCAGACAAAGCTTGTACTTTGCATTAAAACTGAAGCCAATATTCTCTTTTGCTGGCCGTAGGGCGTTTCTAATCGGCATATATGTTGCGTCTTTTGTTTTAGTATTATGGGTTAGCCACTACGTAGTTTGGGAAGCAGGAAGCCGATCCCGAAGGATTTCCAACAGTGATTTCAACACTTATAAAGTGGAGAATATTTCGAACAAGGTTTGTAGAACTGCCAAAACAAAATACAGTAAAAACCCGCACATAAGAACCAATATTTTTCGAGGTTAGGCTAAAGTCGTTCTTTTATAATTGGTATTTAGTATTAAGGTTCTTAACTGGTTCTTATTTACAAAGCAAAAATAATTTCCCATATATAATGTTTTATATCATATAAATTGTCATGTAGAAGCATCTGAATGATGAATGTATTCTTATTGAGAACTAACTGATAATACATTTGTAAAACATTTTTCTTGCATTGATTTTCATACTCAACTTAACTTATATTTTCAACTCAACTTATATTTTTTCAAATGACCAAATAAATCTTAAAACCTTTCATACAAGAACCAGTCTATTTTCTTTAGCCTAAAGTGATTCTTTTTAACAGGTGCTTAAAAAGCAAATTTTAGCCTAGTGGTTCTTAATCCACTGGTTCTTATATGCGGGTTTTTACTGTATATCATCCACATAAAAAATGCCAAATAAACCCCGCTCAAATATAAATAAGTCCCAGTCATTTTATTATAACTCGTATATCTAGTTTCTTTTGCACTCTCGATATATGATTTCATATTTGAAAGATTTTTTTAAAAACCTTTTAGACTATTTTAGAGTACATACAATACAATAGCATTTAGCTTTCGGGAGTAAAGCTCGAAAACTTATTACAGTTTTTTGAATATTTTTTTGGTGGGATATAATACGCTATACTACTTCCATCCTTGATATCAGTGAATATTTTCTATATCTTCGCTAGTGAACTTATCCATAACTCGATATAGATTTATTCAGTATTTTCGTTCATTTGTAATTAAATCATGAGAGGAACTAGAACTTTCAATTGAAACAATTGATATTGACAATCTTGATATTGTAAATAGTTTTAACAAAATCGAGTCTAGTAGATATTTATATATTTTTCTAGTTTTTTTTATACATACCATCCATCATCTTGGCGACTATTTTGTCTTTTTGTTTTTAATTTAAATTGTTTTATCTATCACTATCATATTTACATGACACTGAGACATATATATAGTGCGCTATATACAAGAACCTATTATTATTAATCTTTTAATTCATTTTATTCACTGTATATATATTTATTTGTAGTTAAATCGGGAAACAAATATAAGAACCATATTTATGTGTAACACAACTTGTGCTGTTTTTAATAACGTGAAATTGTGTTGCGTTATTTTTTAGGAAGAACCAACAGAGATGTTAGACGGATGGAACCAACCAATTCCGCAGAAATTTCTTCAATTTAAACCACTAAATTTTCCAAATAATTCAGAGTATTTAGTGGTGAGTACAAATCTAATAATTATTATTGCATGTGTGTGTTTATCTATTTTTAAAATATATGTATAGCTTAGATGGTACGCCAGCTCTGATTGGTTGATTCACTAAAAAAAACTATGCTCTATTTTCCGGTACAGGCATGGTTTTTGATTGACAGTTCACAAATTTAAAACGATTTTTTTCTGTAGACTACTACATTTAGATAGATAAATACTTTATTAAATCATGTACATTGTAGCCATTGGCTTAATTACGTACAATACGTAAATGAAATACTATAAGTTAAGATATAAAAATTTAAAAATTAAATTTATATAGATTTACTAAAAACGGCTATTAAAATTTAAGAAGACTTTCCATATTTTGACCTTTCTGTTAACCTAAACCCTGAAGCCTATACGGTGCAATGACATGCAAAGACGACAAAAATCAGAGAGATGGTTTTCCTGAAATAGGCCAAAATACGCCACAGTTAAATGATAAAAACAAACTGCAGTCACAGTTAAATGATCAAAACAAACAAAATCAAAACGAAAACAGCGCTTCACAGTGGCTATAATTTGTACTTCAGTTAATCCTTGAAATATGAAGATAACTCCATAGTGAATAAGTGTAAGTGAAAAAGTTTTTTGCAATTGGATCCGATTAATCTTGAACAAATACATGTTGAATTTATCGACGGCAAAATATTACATTTTGTCTAGATATAGATCACGCGGGATGTTAAAAAATCGTGTTTCTCCCAACAGCCCGCGTGCTCTATTTCACCGGTAGAGTCGTAGGAATCCGGCCTGTGGCAAATGTTGGAAGACTAGGTTCGAGTTACCTGACAGGCTGTCGACACTGACTGACAACCTCACCTTCGATAACGTATAGTATATTCTTTAGAATTTGACTACAGCCCGTGGAATTATAAGGGTGTCGATATAACGGTACTCGCCCAAAAAATCAGCCTCAGTGATGGTATGCACTATATTCTTTAGAATTCGACTACAGCTCGCGGTAATTTAAGGAAAGTACACAATGATTATCAAACAATTGAATGACTTACAAATACCATGGACCATCGAAGCTATGGTTGATGGAAGAGAACTGTGAAATGGTCAATTGTATGATTAATAATATATTAATTTGTGGCTCCCAGGCACCAAGGCAAGGTTTTTCCCTGCCTAATGTTGTTATTATTTAACTACACATAAATTAACCCAGTCGTTTTGCAAAAATATAATTCGCCAATAAAGAACCGAGATGGGCCTGGGGAGAATTTAGTATCGCAAAGGCGTTTGGGCTTGTTATATGGGACGCAAGAATACCAAAATACTGTAGATGTACCATGCAACGTAGACCGCCCCACCCGCACCAACCCGATTATGCATTGGGAAAAACTGATTTGATACACGTTTGGGAAAATTGTGGAAACTCCTCCATTACGAGATTACATACATGTGGGATTTCTGAATAAAGTTGCAAACATATGAAGAATAACTAAATCCAATCTAACCCAAAAAAATCGTTATTCATCAATCCAATATCTAAGTATGTTAGAGATTCATGGATTGAAATAAGCCATCTTCTAAATGTAGATAAAGAACAGGCCAAAAAATATACTAACGACAGACAAGCCTTTAAAGGACATCTTGTACAGAACGTTGTTCTTCATAGTCCCCGCTGTACAGCTAGAAGCTCTTATATAGTGAAACCCTACTGATTGCTGATATGTTGTGTCTAGGTACCACACGCAGACTTGATTGGTTTTGGAGATTATGACTCGTTCAAAACCATACAAGACCTTACATACGCCTTTAAAAAGTGTGACGAAATGAAAGATTTCTGCAAGGCATTAAGCGTGAACCCTAGATATAAAATTACGCGTGCGTTTGTAAAGAGTGACCTTGGGATTCCCGAAGTCTCCTCATCACAAAGTCTTTATATCAAAAAGATGTATGTAGAATATTACCTTAAAGGTATGTTTATTTGTTTTCTTCTTTGGTGTTTTATTTGTTTATTTTGATTGTTTATTTCACCAACTGACCAACTGACCAACCAACCAACCAACTGACATACCGACCGACCGACCGACCAACCGACCAACCAACCAACCAAAAAAAACAAACAACCAAACAACCAAACAACCAGAACATTGAATTTAAAACTGACTATATATATATATGTTGTCTAGTTTGTACAATATTTTCGATGTTACTAAAGCACAGCAACATGAACAAAACTAAACATTCATTGTCTAACTGTACTGTTTTGAATTCTACCAAAATCAACTTCTTTATTTGTTTTTCTGTAACAGTTTTGTCATTCGACTTAAAGTGTGTACATCAAAATCATACAGCTAATCCTGATAAAAACTGCAAACTTCCTGTTTTGGATCCATGGGCTAAAGATATTAACCATCTTGTACCAACCCTACTCCCAAGGAAATGTAATGAAGAGGAATTATTTACTGAGCTGAACAACAACATTTTGCGTTTAAGGGATGACCGAAGAAACGGTAACTGTAGATATAGTTTATAGAATACAATGCATTTATATTTTTTGCTTTGCTTTTTTATACAGTAAATGTTAATATGGTAGTCGAGATTAACACTACAACAAGTGACACGATTCATTGTTTATTAGTTTATTTATTTGTGGGCGATTTTGTCTAGTGCAGGATAATAAAGATGATCTCGAATTTGGTTTTGGTTGTTCAAAATCAAATAACTAAAGGCCTGTTGACACAGATAATTTTCTGCGGCGATTTGAGTTGAGAGCAGCTTTGAAGCCATTTAAACGGCGTACATGCAAATTTGGGCGTGTGAACCACCGACGATTTTGCTGCAATTTTAGAAATTCACGTCGCCGCGATATCGCTGGCCGTGTTTTTAGTCCGGCAGATTCGTGCAAAATTTGATAAGAATTGTGCATTTTGTGGTAAAAGCATGAAAATTAGTAAAATGATAGTTTATGACATGGTGATCAATATAGGCTATGGACCCCATCGAGATCTATCCCATAATTGAAGTTATAGGGATTTGAGCATGGAAACGAGGCTGGGACATTACATTCGAAATATCGCCCAATTTGACACATGTAAATTAAGCGAACATCAACCAAAATAATATTAACTACAAGACAGACACATCTGATGGGTTAAGGAGGGTCATGTGACCTTTCAGCTTGGAAACGAGGCTGAGGGAGAGTATTCGAAATTTCGTCCAATTCAACACATGTTAAACAACCAAATATCATCCAAAGTAATGAGAATTGCAAGGCAGACACTTTTGATGGGTTAGGAATGGTCACGTGATCTGTCAACATGGAAACGAGGCCGATTCTTTCAAGTCTATTCAACATGCCGTCATTGTTGAATCATAAGAAACAGCCAAACACCTAAAAACTTGACTATAAATAATGCAAATATAACACTATTGTTGGGTTGCAGATTGTCATGTAATCCATCAGCATAAAAACGAGGGTGAATGGAATATATCAATTAGTACGGATTATGTAAACAAAAGTACATTGTTTCGTATATTATTGAACATCAAAAAGTAATTGCAAATATTTGAAAATATTTACCATCACAATCACCAGGGATTTTTTTATTCAAAAAAACAACTCTGAAACCTTGTTTAAGAAAAGTGCAATTACAGAAAAAGTAATCTTTGCCTATTATATAATTTACACTCATTCACATGCAATGCATGCAGTTTTGCTAAACAAACTTAATGAATCATTCTCAGCTCAGAAAATCAATTCGTTTGTATGCGAGTACCTATAAGAAGAATGAGCAATCACTGTGGAAGAAGATGTTTTCACTGCCTTCTTTTAGCTTGACCAGCCGGTTCACAAGGACAGAATTACATTAGAAGCTTGGTTTACACTAGCGGCACTAAACATAAGCATAATGAACATATGTAGACTGAGTGAAGCATTTCTCGAATAGGTGTGAGAAAAGAAAAGTGCGGTTAATGAGCGTTGGTGTACGGCCTCTTCGGTCGACTTGAATTCACTTATTATTCGCAAACCTCTGGTCCAGAAACCATCCAGGCCAGAGTAATAAAGGTGAGGAGCTTTCAGTCAAACCAATCACTCCTCTGGAAATCGTGTGCTTGGTCAATTGCAATAGATGAGAAGGCACAGTAAGACTTAAGCACAACAAAATGTCCCTTTTTCAGCTTGGAAGCTACTCATGGAATCTCCTGGTTAATTGATTCCATGTCACGAGTTGATGTGGACTGGGAGTATTTTCGCATAATTTGTATTGTTTAATGCAAAAACCATGGAGCAATCTGTACATGTATGCCTCTATATACATTTGGAAGCTTCCTCCGCGCAACGACTTCATCAGATCAATATCAGAATATTAAGCAATAAGTGACCAGTAATGGAGATGTGGACTTTCAGCATTCAGTTGTCGCACCATACACTAAACGTTCTTGGGTCCACTCTCTCGGGGAGAATAGCTGCCATATGCCTTGTGCATCAATATATCTAAAGCACCAGCTGTCACCCAGTGAGCGTCTTGCGTGTGCAACTCATACGAGGCCTTTATCACATCCACTACTGTCGAGCCAGTTTCCAAGTGCTTTGATTTTAGTACAGCAAGTTCGCTTCCAAGCATATTAAGTACAAGTGTTTCTCGCCATACGTCGACAGCCAATTGGATCTTCTTGGCGACCCCTTAAAGAGATCTCTTTGGTTGAAAGACTTGCGTGGAATGTTGCCAATGAGATAACCAATATGTCCTTTGTAATTACTTGGTTGAGGTGATCGATCTCTAACGTTACCCAGCCACTTGTATTTCAAAGGGCATTCTATACAACTATATTCACAAATGGGATGGGTAGAACAAGTGGTTCCGTCGCGGGAGAATACATGTCAGGCTGTACAAAAGTTTACGAATCTGGGAGTGGGGCTACACGTTTTCTGTTTTAATGCTGGTCAATAGTGTTTTGTTCTTCGCCAGGGGCGTCTTTACTTGGGTGCTGAAATATCGGTATCCCTTTCCCATGAAATGCATCATGGGCTGTTGTAGAAATAGGGTTGTGTTCGGCAATATTGCATACCTCTGCTGAATAAACACCTTTTTATTTAGTTTGGACGTTTAAACAATTCCTTTCAATTTATAACGTTATTGCCCATTTCCGTGGAAATTTTTCAAATTCTGTCATATGAAATGGACAATGCCAGGTTGTGACTATGAAAAGCTCACGGCATGAACGCGGTTCTAGAATTCTAGAAAGGTCAAGGCAAGGCATGCACGCGGCGCTGAACGTTTTACAGTCATACCGCAATTCTAAAAACATCAAGGTCACGTCAAGGCATGCGCGCGGCACTAAAATATTTAAATTCGTATTATAAATCTGCTCTAAAAAGAGATGCGTGTCTTGCTACTTTAGCGTCGTTTAGTTTTATTGTAAATTGTTAGTTGGGATATACTAAGACTAGTTTACGCTTCTTACAAGTCCTAACCCTCGTTCACACGCATATCCATCCACATGTAAACTGCGGTTTCACCCCAAATACGCTATCCAGACTGGATATTATGAAAACGTAGGTTTACCGTATACGTGTATTCTGCGTTACAGAAGTCGAAGGCTATATAGGTGTTGACAGTAAAAATAAGAGCAAAAAAAATGATATGCCTCGCCTAATGGATTTTATTAAAGCTAGCGTTTTTGAATTATTTTCATGTATATGTATCGACGGCCAAATACGTTGCAAAAATGCTAATTTTGGACTTTTGGACTGCTTTTTAAAATGTATTTTTCTAGTCATTTGGTTACTTTGCATACAGGTCATATTTGGAATATTGTATCAGCCTCGTTTCCATACTGAAAGATCACATGATCCTTATTAACCTACCAAATGTTTTATAGTTATTTTTATTGTTGTACATGTTGATGTTTGATTGTTTTACATGTATTAAATTGCATGGGCGATATTTCGTATATTCTGCCTCAGCCTCGTTTCCATGCTGACAGATCACGTGACCATCCTTAACCCATCAAAAGTGTCTGCTTTTAATTTCTCATTATTTTGGTTGATGTTTAGCTGTTTTACATGTTTTAAATTTGACAAAATTTCGAATATTCTCCCTCAGCCTCGTTTCCAAGCTGAAAGGTCACGTGACCCCCCTTAACCCTTCAGATGTGTCTGTCTTGCAGTTCATATTATTTTGGTTCATGTTTGCTTAATTTATATGTGTGAAATTGGGCGATATTTCGAATGTAATGCCCCAACCTCGTTTCCATGCTCAAATCCCTATAACTTCAATTATGGGATAGATCTCGATGGGGTCCATAGCCTATAATGATCACCATGTCATAAACTATCATTGTGCCAATTGTCATGCTTTTACCACAAAATGCACAATTTTTGCACCATTCTGCCGGACAATTTAAACATGTCAGAAAATTGCGAAAAATAGAACTAGGGGTTCTTCCAGAGGAAATTTGTAGCTTTTTTCCTTCATGAGTCAGATCTCAGCCAAATGGTTTAGATTGTGTCAGTATTATTATTTTATGAAAACTTTCAATAAACTTCAATCAAGGGAAAACTGTTGTATTCTAGTGACAAAAATCATAAACAGCATTCCACCTTATTCATTAGTTTCAATGGTTTGAGTATTTCAGTCTTTTAATTAAGGAATGAAGACTAAGTTAGCATAACCTCCTTCAATTGTGTTCTATCAATAAGCTTTTGATTTCAAAATGCACCGAACCGGTTCCCTGAACATTTTCTATGCATATCATTCCTTTTATCAAATACGACTCCCAGTAGACATCTAATGAGTGAGATTTGAAAAGCCGGATTAAACCATTGGTTTTTTTTTGTGAGAAAACCTTCTCAAGTGTGAAATAAATTAATGTGAATGTTCGGCTATAAGCCTATATATCCCTTGGGCCTGCGGCCCGCGGGATATATATGGCTTATAGCCTCCATTCTCGGTATGTAACTCTTAGGGGCTGTCTATATGGAAGCGAGTTGTCCCTGCTAGCCGGGATAACTCTATTGTCTTGAATTCCCCGGGGAACACAAAACAATAGAGTTATCCCGGCTAGCAGGGACAACTCTCCATCATATAAACAGCACCTTACTTTAATTGCAAAGTGGAGCAAAAATAATTGTTTCTTCATTAAAGTTGCAGAGAAGTCGCAACAAACGTTTACAAAACCGCCGTCAAATAGTCGGTTGTTCACATGCGCGATTACAAATTGCACCTGAAATCGTCGTAAAAGTCCTTATTGGTTTTCAATCCCTTGTTCTACAACTCTCAGAGTGTATAAATGCACGGCATAGGATGATATATTAAAATTTTAAACTAATTTTAACTTAATCCTCTTATTTTTATTAGATTCAAATTTTACCTACGCTCAAGCAGAGCTCATAATAAGAGGTAATCGGGACTTTCAAAGTACCTTTGGTCCACCACGGAATCTTACCCTCGACAACCCCAGCTTCCATATTGACGGCGATTTCTGGAGAGTAACGACTATTTTAAAAAATAACAAGAAGTTTAAGACGTTTCACTTATCAATAGTCGAAAAACCAGATGTCCTACAGCGCATGTTGCCAGAGGATGCACCGCTGGACGTGTATATACTTACTTTTGATGGCACATCGGAGGCTCACTTTAGACGAATGCTTCCCAAATCCCACGCGTTCATAAAGAATGAGCTCGGGGCGTTTATGTTCAAGGGCTACAGTGTGGTTGGAGATGCTACATTACCTAATGTGAACGCAATGCTTACTGGGATACCTATTGGAGAAAACAGAAAAATACCGGTAAATGAATGACTGACTGACCAAATGATTGTCAATTTTGTATCTCATTTAATAATTGTTGTTTTTAAATTATTGCTTAGAACCTGAACAACTGGCCTTTAATCTATAAAGATCTCAAGAACATAGGATTTGCTACAATGTTTAGTGAAGATCATGCTGGGCTAGGTAAGGGACTTGAACATCCATTTTTTATCCTTTTTCTTTTAAAGTCCAGGAGGACGCAAAAAGATAAATGTATTTATTTATCGTTTTTTTTAGATAAATATCTTTGTGTAAACTGTAACATCTGTATTATTGTTTTGCAGGCGCCTTTGCCCTGACTTTGCCTGGCTTTAATGATCCACCTACTGACCACTACGCGCAGCCTCTCTGGTCAAGCGGTGCTCTTGGTCAATGCCTGGGGGGTCAGTTTCAGGTCAAATTGCAGCTAGACTATCTCAAAAGCTTTATGAAGTCATACAAAGAACGCAGAAAGTTTGGCCACATTCACCTCACAGATCTTTGTCATCGTAAGTTGAACTTACTAAGCACAGCTGACCAGGAATTATTGGGCTTCCTTACCTCGTTAAAAGAAGAGAACTTGCTGAATCAAAGTATGTTTATAATCAAGGGTGACCACGGAGCACGGTTCGGTGAGATACGAGAAACCTTTCAAGGTAAATTAGAGGAACGACTGCCAATGTTAGCTGCAACGCTTCCGCCATGGTTCCAGGAGAAATATTACGAGAAAGTTGATAATTTTCAACGAAGTACTCAAATTATTACGTCTCCATACGACCTTCACGCTACTTTCCTGCACCTTATGGAATTTTCTAAACCTTTTAACAACCACACTACAATAGGGACAAGTTTGTTTGAAAGGCTTCCAGAAGATAGAAAATGCGCCGACGCAGGAATAATTGACCAGTGGTGTCCTTGCATGGAATGGCACGTAATTGACCATACGCATGAGCAAATAAAAATCTCCGCTGTCCGAATAGTATCGTGGATGAATCAAAACATAGCAAAGAATCCGCTATCTAAGACACTTTGCAGTGAGATACGATTAAAAAGAATCATCAACGCTGTCCAAAAAGTTCCAAAAATTTCCAAACGTGGAAGAATAAATCGCTGTAAATATCAAATCCAACTAGAGACTGTCCCTGGCAATGCACTGTTTGAGGTCACTATCGATTTACTAAATGCGGACAACTATGCCATATATGACGTCAGTAGAATCAACGCCTACGGGTCACAGGCAGAGTGTATAGAAAGTAAAGTTCCAAGTGTACGAAAATACTGCTACTGTATATGACAGACGTAGACATGATGCCATTATGGAAAATGGCACACAATCATTGGTTACAAATGTAACTTCCAGATTTCTCAATAAACCTCAAGTCACAGGTAGCGCGGTCAAGAGTGAAGAAGCGAACTCCACAATACAATCAACAATCTTTAATGAAAACTGTTCCACAATACAATGGCTTGAATAACATAGATTGCGTGACATATACCGATGAAATAACAAAGTAGATAAATTATATTTCGTATAGTCGTAGACGTAGAACGAACTGAAATGTGATAAAACGTACTATCTTAATAACTAGAATAAGTTATACTGGTTTAGGCACAGGTAGCCCAACTAGTCTATCTGAGGAATTTTTCAAAGCGAAAATAATATTTTTTAGCGCGCGCCAAGCTGAAAGAACCGATTAATAAAAGGATTGTTTTTGTTTGAGCGCGCGGTTGGGCTTCCTGTGTTGATTGGTTTGATCGCACGCGACTTTCTCACTCACGACAGAAATCGAAGAGAGTTGAGAGAGTTGTATTTTGTGACAAGGTGTGAAACTCGATGGCGTGGATGGATAGAGGTGCGTCGCAGTCTGTATAGGCACGGAAGTTCAACGACGAGCGCCGAGAAGGACGCGAGCAGCAATCGACTGACACGCAAAAGAAAAAATATTGTGTTCAAACTTTTCTTTCAAAATAAGTGTTTTACTTTCTTTTAGGGATTTTCAATTAATAAACCTCTAACAAAAACAAACAGCCAGTGTGTTAAATTTCTTTCCATGTTTATGGAAATGCTAATAAATATAATTAGTATATTTTACAATGTGAAGAGTTGTTGTTCAAAGTGTACTTATAAAATCTGTAACGATTCTGCTTTAGCTTAAATTGCCGGTTTTTCGGCAATAGTTTATAAAATACAACTATAAATGCTTCGCACTTTCATAACAAACTTGTTATTGTTGGAACCGATTATAGTAACTAAAGTTTTCACGAAATAAATCGGTGACTTCAAAAGAGCAACTGCCAAGTGCTCACTTGAATCAAGTGTTTTGAATGTAAACTAACTCATTGTAGCAGCCACTTCAGTGCAAATCAATAACTTTTCGACTCTCGATTCACTATCCCATGATTTCCAAAATAAAATACATCCTCTTGTGTTCTTTCTTTGAATTTTAAGTCATTTTAACAATCCAAAAGTTAAATGCAAGACAGTAATCGCAGCTTTTTCGTCCTTTTTTTGTGAATGTCGTCTCGATCGATATTTTCACGATTGCTCCACGATTGTAAAAATCCGACTTTTTTCCGAAGTTATGTCTATGCAGACTGCGGTGCACCTCGACTCCATGCTGCCCTTTTAAAAAATTATTTTTAACCCCTTTGCTGAGCTCGGAGATTATCATACTTTTTACTGTAGTTGAAGATCAACGTAAAGTTTATATATTCGTAGAAATATTTTCTCCCATGGCTGATTTACTACGCGCTAAATTAAATTTGTCACGTGACCGAGTTTCATACCTTGTCCAAATCCTACCCTGTTCGACACCGCACGACTTTGTCGAAAATCCATAGGAATCCCATCCGCGCGTATTCAAACAAATACTTCACAGGAAGCCCGCCCACGCGCTCAAAAAAATAACAAAAAGTTTTTGTTCAATATTAATATGGCGCGCGTGCGCGGTAAAAAAATATTTTATTCGCTTTAAAAAAATCCTCAGATTGAGTAGGTGGGCTGCCTGTGGTTTAGAGAGAGTAAAATAATGTTTATTAATTACATAAACCTAAAACAATCTAAGCAAATATATCGAGATATCGCTAGTTCTACCGATAGCATGATCTACAGTCATAAACGGCGATGTAAACGCGTAGCGTTACTAATCCCATAGTCTAAAGATAGTTCAGAATATATGTAACTAAACGAATCTTACAAATATAACGCAATAATTAACAACTTACTTTGGTTTACGCTTGCACCAAAGGTAGCAAATATTTGTAGAATGGTAGCAATTGAAAACTTTACCAATCGCAGGGTAAACTTTAAAGATCTCCTTGATCTTGAAACATGGTAGCTGAGTTACTGAATTAACTGATTTTAGCTTTGTGAAGTAGCTTCTTTTATAACGATTAGTACGTGCGTTAGCTTACGGCGTGCGGATATTCTTGCGTACGCTTAAGGCGTCGCGGAAACGTATTTACGCGTGTGTTTTCCTACGGAAAACTCCTACATTATTACGTTGTTCCGAAATCTTTACAATGCTCGCGGGAGTCCTTAATATATATAGTATCTTAAATAATTTTAACTTAAAAATAGATTGACTATCGATAAAGTGTAAAAGGGTTTAAATAGCGATGAAATAAATAGAAATAGACAGTTTAAACTTTATTTTAATGTGGTTCAACACTCATGCAGGGCCCCATACGATAATATAAAAAAGTTAGTCAAATATAAATATCATATGTTTTACAAATTTACGATATATATACACACAGAGGTTTGCAAAAATTCTGACCCTTCTGAAATAGTATATAACTTTATCAAGTGCATTGTGGGAGCGATCTAGGCGCGTGAAATGGCGCGAAGTTCAAACCTTGCGTGTGCCTTCGTACGGCTGCTGAATATTCAAAGTTAAAGTAAATGTTTTCTTTCGTGCGTTTAAGATAATTTTAGCTTTGGGTTTATATTTCCAATATTCAAAAATAAAAGATATATATTATAGTTCCTAATAATATTATTGAGCTTTTACTAAACCATGAAATGATAATAAAAACAAATTTAAAAGTTGTCCTTTTTTTGACGATATTAGAATGATTTAGCTTCAATAGAAATGCTATTTAGTAAATTTGGCAATAAGAAATGAAATAATTGCCTTACCTTTTCGTTATAATTATACAAAACTACATATTCTAATGCTAGTTAAATTCAACTAGTCGCTAGTTTTTGCAGATAACATGTTTATTTGCCGTATTTAATTTTATATAGCGAGTTGGAGATTATTTGCAATTCTGACTAGCATGCAAATCAGTCCTATCAAAACTTTGTATATAACTTTTTTTAAGTAATTTTCGTCTTTCCAGCTATTGACTGCTCGGTAGATATCTTATTAGTCTTTCTTTTAATATCAATGTTTTTCTTACAGTTGTTGGCTCAAACTTTAAATGAAAATGCCGAGACGGCTAGCTATAGCACAGCCGTCTCCGCAATAACGCATAAGCTCGCGATATTTGTGATTTGTTTACATTTATTTTGCTGTATTTTAAGAACTACATGAGCAATTATAATATCGGTATTAAAGGAATTGCTGAATAGCTCTAAGAGTTCACAAACTATTTAAATGATACGGTGGTGTTGCTTTCACTGTTTTAATAGAACAAGTAATTTGTACAAATAGTTCAGCGAAACTTTAAAATAACTCATTAATAATTCATGTCCATTTTGTCCAATCCGATGCTGCTCTCTGGTCACGATGATAGCATTGTATACCGCATAATCTACGTTTGAAACGCGGAGGGATTTGAATGCGGCACACGGGAATGATGGTTTAGAATAGAAGAACAATGGAATGAAAATGAACATAGACCACTTTCATAAATACCATAATATGTACCAGAAAATGATTTTTCAAGTAAACAGATATTTTAATATTTTAGCACTGTCATATGAAAGAACCACCATGTTTGTAAGGTTTTGATGCTCTTGCTAGCTCTAGCAACATGACGTCATCAGAAGGTGCCACAGGGATCCCAAAAATATTTTTTCGCACATTTTAAACCGTTTTTACCGCGCGAAAAATCGTCTGATGAAATTTTTTGATATATATTTGAAATCAGCATAATTTTTATCACCATATAAGTTCAAGTTCATTTTTGGTGGAGGATCCCTTTAATAATATCTTACGTTTATTATAGAAAGCCTCAGAGTTACATCAATTGCAAATCTATTATAAATAAAGTTTTATATATTTGTTTCAAATGAATGTCTGTCTTTTCAATATGCTAAAATTCATTATTTTCATATGAATTGAAATTGTGAGGTTTTTTAAATAACCTACAAAGTCAACATTAAATTAGTCTAAACACTAAGCGCTTTCAAAATGTTCTAACAATGATCCACGAGTTGGCCATTGATATGGCTATGTATGGGATGGGACTTTAGTATCCACATTTTTATTCCTTTTTGGTTAGGTCCAGGAAATGACATTATTTTCATAATATGAGCGGGTGATCTGTATTGCGAGGTAGAGCGAGTCGAAGACTAGCCGTTGTATATCTTATACAGATCGATCGGACGCGAATATTGCATATTACTTATGAAAGTCCAACGTTAGTTCTTTCATATTTTACTAAAATGTCTAGCCTGCGTGGCGGCTCTTGGGGATTGGGGAAGAGAGGAGGAGGGGAGGGGTGGTGGGGAGAAGAAGGTCCCTTCTTCCCTTTTCCCTCCCCATCTCTCTCCCAAACCCTAGAGCCGCCACGCAGGCTATAAAATGTAAAGATTAAAAGTAAATCTGTCCGAGAAAATTAAAGTTATAACGAAATCAATTTTGTATCTAAAATACAACCTTCGTCACGGACGTGATTTCTTTTGTAAAATTATCATTAATTATTCATGAATCAGTTTACAAAGAGAGTAATAATGATAATGATCACCTAGTATTCCTGTTCATTACCTGATAGAAAATCAAGAAAGCTGCTGGCTTACAGTTCTATCAATTCAATCGGCAGTGTTTGTTTCACGTGTGACGTTCTTGGCTGTATTTCCTGACATATTGAATTTGTCTATCAATATAGTGACGTTTCCTTGCTAGATATTTGTCACACTGAACAAATAGCAAGATAAACATTGATAGTACAGTCTTTATTGACACTACCCTAACCAAACGTCATTCTAGTTTCCCTGACCATTTACTTGATACGCCAAGACGAACAAGCAAAACGAGAGTCACTCTAAATTGACTAAGTGGATTCAAGTAAGTGAACGCTTCCTATTCAAGAGACACTTTATCAACATTACTGAAAATCATACTAGATTCTCGTCAAAGCTTTCCATTCCTTTTTTTACAGCGAATAGGCTAACTTGTTCGACCTACAAGCAGAAAAAGAGTCACTCTAAATTGAGTAAGTGGATTTAAGTAAGTGGAACATTTCCTATTCAAGATACGCTCTATCAACATTACTCATATCACACTAGATTTTCGTCAAAGATTTCTATTCCATTTTAATTTACAGCGAATAAGCTAACTTTTTCTTCCTACTTGGTTGACTTGAAGGTAGGTATTATTCGATTCCCTTCACTTCGCGGTGTATAATTATCGTTTTGCTTGCCATTTTTTCATCAAATGTTGTTCCTCGCTAAAACAGGTTTTTTTCAATCAACTAAAATGTCTAATTATGTAATTATTTGCAGACAAAAAATAATTTTTCAATGCTTTTCGTCGATTTTTACTTTCACTCTTTCATCAAATGTTGTTCCCCGGTAAATAGTTTTTTGTTTTAAATCAACTAAAGGGTGTTGTTATGTAACAATTTGCTGCCAGAAGTTTGTGTATATTCCACTGAATGCATGCTTTCCATCGATTTTAAAGCTATTTTGATGGATTGAAAAAAAATTGTGATCAGAACGTATTTTCAGTTATTTTTGTCAATGTTATTAGGCAACTCACATTGTTTTAAATAAATGAATATTGGTCAGTTTCTTCAATGAGAATTTTTCTAATGCTTTATCGGTCTAGAATTTGAATGGAAAGTTTTTTTCCGGATTAAAAAGCATTAAATACTAATCCTTCTGAACTCTTGCTTTTCAGCAGCTAAAATGCGATAAAGAAGAATTTCAAAACGGTAATGATTCCAGTATTAGACCGAAACTTTTAATTTTGTTCACTTCAATTTTCATTATAAAATTCTATATATATATATCTTCAGTAATATTAGTATTTATTTAACTTCGAAGAGGAAGCCATTATAATTTAAGTGATTCAAGTTTTGTTCAACTTCTTATTTTGTTCCATTCAATTTTCATTATAAAATTCTATATATATCCTTAGTAATATTCATATTTATTTAACTTAGAAGAGGAAGCCATCATGACTTAAGTGATTGTTGTTTTCAGACCTTTATAAAGTATCTTCAGTTCCGTTTTCAAAGATTTCCTTCTTCACTAAATTGTTGGTTGAGCCTGTTTCAAAGAAACAGCGCTCAAAATGCCAAGACAAAACACCTGAAAAGACCGTCAGTTGCTAAGGCTTAAGGTTAGTAGAGATATTTGCTTTACTGTGAACTTTCAATCATAATTTAAATAATTTGTGTCTTGCTATGATATTGGATTCTGGTTGTTTTGAATAGGTTTGAAATAGCGAATAGGTCGGATTAATATATTTTTTAGTAGTCATTAAGATATATTGTTGAACTCAAAACGCGCTGACTAATGCAGAAGAAACATTGTGGGCAATATTTTTTCCTTTTAGATGTAAATAATACGAATTAATAATTTTGACATTACTAATATTTGATCAGTTGGCTCTGCGGTTTGTTTGACCTTCCTATTCTTCATTTCTTTGTCATATTTTATTACTTCTGTTGTTCTTTTACACTGATTATTAAAGTGAAACGATTGATCAGTTTGCTCTCCGTTTTGTTTGGCCTTCCTATTCTTCGTTTCTTTGTCATATTTTATTACTTCTGTTGTTCTTTTACACTGATTATTAAAGTGAAAAGATTGATCAGTTGGCTCTGCGGTTTGTTTGACCTTCCTATTCTTCATTTCATTGTAATATTTTATTTCTGATCCATGAAGTGAAAAGCTTAATCTCTGTGTTCTAGAGTAAAGGGTATTCACCACTGCAATTAATATTTCAAACTAGTTGATGGTCTGAAATCTAACGCACATAATAATATTACTACATCCTAAATTAACTTGGAATTTCTCAATAATACAAATACCGAAATCAAGTCGGGTAATAATTCTTTATTCCACCGACATCATGTATAAAATACAGATAATTAGAATGCTTGAAAGTCGTTGTATATTCCGAGGTATTCAAAGCTATCTTCCCATGAGATATTATTTTATATGATGTGGGATAAAATAGCTGTGCAATAGTATAACTAATAACACAGCGGTAAAATGTCCACGCATGCGCGAAAAAAACAAGTAAAATGATCCAGCGCACAAATCTAAAATTCGCACGGACTCTATAAAAAAAACGATGGAGTGTACGACTTTCATCGCTTCTTTCTCGTAATATAAGCAAAAATACAAAAGTATAGACTCATGGTAGCTTTAAAATATAACAAAGGTTCTGTACACGAAACTTCAAGCTAGTATATTCATGGAATTTCTTATAAATCGACTTTAATCAATGTAGTCCGCAATCCCCAATGGAAAATTTACCGCTGTGTTATAACTAGTATATTTAAACAAGATATAAACGATAGGTAATATAATGAAATTTGTAACACCGTAAAAAAATGTTGCATGACTTAATTTTACTGACGTTTCGAGCTTTAGCCCTTCGTCCGATTAAAAAGACATTGGTATTTTTGGATCAAATTTTCTTCTAAAATAATATATTGCTACATCAACCGTTGTTTACAGTTCACGTAATTAGTTGTCTAGACGAATTGTGTTTGATTGACGGAAGAGTATCGCCATCTATGCTCTCGAATTTTTTTGTCTGACGGCGCGTAGCAACTGAAATCGGTGGTAAATAATATAAACAATTTTTTTCGGCATTGATAGCGTGTAATATATTCTGTATAATTTGACTACAGCTCGTGGTATTTTAAGGAATGCACACAAACGTGCAATAGAAACAGCTAAAAATTACACAGATTCTATAATGAATATCAATGTCACGCTATCGAGTGAGGTTGATCGACAACAACAGTGAAATTTCCCCGTATATACACCTACCTGCAGTAAGGTTGTCATACAAAATTGAACATTTGTCACAAAGAAAATAGAACATTTGTGATTTAGTGCGAAAGGAATTAATTAAAAGACAAAAGAGAGAGTTCAGCTTGAGTGATCTTCTTTTGTCTTTTAATCAATTCCTAACGTACTAAATCACAAATGTTCTATTTTCTTTATAACAAATGTATATTTTTGTATGACAACCTTACTGCAAGTAGGTGTATATCAGAAATACCGTATGCAATCTTGAAAACAATGCCATTACCATATATGATATTGTAGGTGAGAAGTAACAAAATACTTTGATTAGCGCGCGAGATTTTTTCTTTTTTAACAGGTTGAGATTTCAACAGAACAATAGGCATATCTTTGATACGTATTCATGACGTGATGTTTTGAAATAAAAGTTTGAATATAAAAGATACATTTGCAATGTCGACAAAGCTGGTTTGTGTTCGAATGATAAAGCGGATAGGTTAGGTTTAAGTGGGATTTATTTGCTAGTAAATAAATCTGCTAATTCATGCCATGATTTGATCAGCTAGATTGCAATCTTAATGGTTGATCTACAAAACCTTTCGATTGAAGTGAAGATAATTTAAAAGGAAATAGGATATATAAGGAAGTAAATTGATAACGATTTGTGCTAAAATAACACAAAACAAGCGTAAAATAGCTGCTAATTGCAAAACTATATATATACTGAAAAATATACCCGTTATTAAGGTGACTGGATACTATTTTTGAAAAGTTAATTTTTCTAACGTACAAAGAAATAGATTTTCGCAGGAGTACCTGTTCGACTTCATGCGAGTTTTGAAAGCACTGAAAAGATGAAATAACAGACCAGGGTATTTATTTGTCTTTTATTCAAAAATTTCTATGTTGCATTATAGAATAATTCACTAGCCGGCATTTGTGCTTGATCATATAGTATGAAAACAACTATATTCTGATGTATCCTCCTCCGCAGGCAACTGCTGAGTCTTCGTGAGTTTGGGGTTCCTGTCAGTCATTTTTGCAATATGCCACAGGAAGCCCGCGTCGTTGTTTTTTTTTTTCGTTGTTTCTTCGTTTCTTCTTCCTAAGAGATGCTTGCGGAGGAGGCTAATTCGTATGAGTTGTTGATTTTTTTTCATATCTCTTCCGTTGGCGAAAATTTTAGCTTCACAATCTCTCGCGTATAGGCATTAAATGTTGATTATTCCGAAAACGAGCCTGGTGACATGTTATTTTTCATATATGGAGTGATCATGAAATTTTACCTTAAAAAGTTGTAGTTAAAGAAAAGTTTAAAACTATATACATAATATAAGTAGACAGTCAATTTATCCAGGAAAAAAAAATTGAGAATATAATGTTAGTTTTTTGTAAATACGAAGAACGGCAAGACCGTAAAAAGGTGCATGTGGTGTAAAATTCGCTTACACAACTGAGACCCGTAATCAAACTAAAATGTGTTAGAGTAGTCACATTGAGCAGTTTTTCATATCACAAATCTGCAAACTAAGTGTTTTTAAAGATGGTAATAACAATGATTATAGTTATTATCATAATCATGATCGCAATCTTAATGGTAATGGTATAATCAGCGACATAAACATCTTAAATTTAGGCCTGCTGAACAACAACAACAACAAGCTAACAAGCTAAGAACAAAAACAGACACGCTACCAACAGCATCAAAAACAAGCTAACAACAAGCTAACAACAGCAACACCAGCAACAACAAGCTAACAACAACAGCAGCAGCAACATCAAGCTAACAACAACAACAACACCAGCAACAACAACAACAACAACAACAACAACAACACCAAGCTAACAACAAGCCATGAACAACAACAACAACAACAACAACAACAACATGTACAACAACAACAACAACAATGCAATCTAACACTGATATATATCAAGCTAACAACCACAATAAGATACAACAACATCAAGCTGGCCTTACAACAACAACAACATTGAAAGCAAATACGGACAATTCGAAACAAACACAAATATACACGAAACAAGCAAACTCGAGGGAAATACAAAGACATTCACCCGGCAAGTTTACAAGAGCTAATCATACAATCAGAAAGAGCATATTGGGAATGTAAGTGTCGCCTTTATCGTTGCAGTGCACGGATATATGGTTATCAAACTAAAGGGATGTGCTTGATTAAGCCATAGGGGATTCACAATTGATAAGATTATGATGACTTCCTGTTTACACTAGAACTAATATTATATATTAACTCTGTTTTACACACGATATTTTATTCAGAAATGCTGTTGCTATAGTGTAGAAACGGTTGCTAAATAATCATTATTTTAACCAGTATGATTGTGATTTTTTTATTCAAATGACAGTACATAGAATACTAACTATCTAACTATTTAATTTCATGGAATGGAATGGCATGTACATGAATTCTTGTTTACATCTAGAATTAATAATATTATTAACTTTGTTTTACACACGATATTCAGTATTCAAAACTGCTTTAACTGGTGTAGCTAGATCGCTAGTCAATTATTATTATAGTTTATTATATATTATATATTATACTATTTCTGTAGCCAGGCTTTTTCTCTACGAAACTTGCAAAGGTTTGTTTGTCAAAACGAACAGTTCCAAAATGGCGACTCGAGAAAGCAACGATTTCGATTAGTTTTAGGCATTTACGTTTTGTTTTATTCTTTTTTATCGCTGATAGAGCAGTAGAGAGCTTTTGTTGTCCAAGTTACATATACTTTTTGTAATGTAAAGCTATGTTAAGAACGTATTTATAGAGGGTTAACAAGGGAAACAACTCTTTCGAATGACGCCATCTTGGAACTGTATCTTGGAACTGTACATGCTGGTGATGCGACCAAAATGCTTTTGTTCAAGTCATACTAACCGGAAGTGCGCGCACGAAATCAACTGGAGATAAAAACAACATAATCCTATAAGAAATACCGTATGCAATCTTGAAAACGATGCCATTACCATATATGGTATTGTAGGTGAGAAGTAACAAAAGACTTTGATTAGCTCGCGAGATGTTTTTTCTTTTTTTTAACAGGTTGAGATTGCAACATATCTTTGATACGTCGCCACAACCATTCTGTCTAAAGTACTAAAACCTAACTCTCTGTTTCAGATTTGTAATCAAGCGGTATGAACAATACCTTCACTCAAGAAACCAACACAGACCAAACACTGATCTACTGGTCAGTTATATTCTCCATCGTGACATGCTCTATCATCGCCTCAAATGCTTTATCATTAACCGTTTTTATAAGGACAAGGTTACAACGCATGCGTAAACGTACACACTATCTGCTAATCAGCCTGACATGCGCAGATCTACTTGTAGGATGTCTAGCGTGTCCCTTGTTCATCTGGGATTTAACACACCCCGCCAATCATCGAAAGAGTACCCTGCATCTTGCAGTACACGATATGATTGACATTGTGTCTGGATTTGCGTCTATCTTGTCTCTGTCGGCTATTGCTATAGAAAGACTCGTTGCTGTTCGTTGGCCTTTGAAGTATCGGTCTGCAAACAAGTCTTTTTACATCACATTAGTATTAACACCATGGTTGATTGCTGTGCTCATAGGACTACTATATATACTAGGCTTTGTACTTCGAGTTATACCAAAACACGCCTTGTCAATCACAGCTGTCTTAACCATTACGTCAGCATTAATTATAATAACAACAAGTTATGAACTGGTTAGGAAACGAGTTCGTAGGAGAGACTGGCGACCACAGATGCCAATTCATGACCGAGAACGAAACCTGACTCACACCCTTATGACCATAACATTTGTCTCGCTAGTCACATGGTTGCCATTTGAGGTACTGCTTATTGTATTCCACTTCTGTGAGGTCTGCTTGGAGCCATTTCTTGACAAATTGACTTCAGTAAATTTAACGTTCAAGCTGCTCCAATTTAGCAACTCGTTCCTCAACACTTTGTTCTACACGTTAAGAATTCCTGAATACAAGAAAACATTGCTTCAATTATTCAAGCAACCGTGTCATAAAGAATTGGCTGTGCCTATGGAGAAGAAAACCAGTGCTAAATTAACGTCATTTAGAAGATACATTAGATCGCCACTCTTACCAAGAAGTAACTTCAATAGTACAGTTTTAACTCTGGATAATGCAATAAGATTTGCAGGGCGAATACCAAGTGATATTGTTACCAATAATTCACCTTTCTTTGATCGATCGAAGACTGTAAAACTATAACATTATCATTAGGCAGTCCATACTCACCGACCTCGTTATAAACACCTATTTCAAAAATGTTTGTCGCAATCAAAGCTACAGTTCACACTCTGATGCCTGCAAAGGATGTCGGCATTTCTTCTCTTGTTATAGATATATTCATAGCACATTTATGCTGTATATGTTTGTGTTATATAACCATAACAAGTTGCTGCCGTCGGTAGATGATGAAACAAATACTTCTTTGAAAAAAAAAAGAAGATGCAATATAAACCACAAATGATTAAATTATTACCGATATCCTTTGATTGTTCCAGAGTGTGGACTGTAGTTCGGCTGCGACAACGATTTTTGAAATAGGTGTATATCGACTTCCCGGGAGAATCTAGGGGATTGGGTGTGCTTTGCATGGCGGGAATCATTTTCAAAAAACTCTCTCAAAAGATAGCGTTAACGAAATTCCTTTAAAGTCGCTGCAACACGACAAGGCGACACGTCGACACTGCTTTCACTCTATTTGTTGCTGCGACCTGGCGCACGAATTCAATTCAGTTTGAATTTGTGCGATCGACGTGTCGCAGTGAAAAAAATTCCCGTAAAAATGCTATGTGTACACAAGGACAAGGGTGAAAAACGCACGGCGCATGCGTAAGCAAAATAAAATATTTTAAAACTGAAGATTTTAAGAAAAGTTTCGTGTTTTCGTGTGGTCATGTATTATGTGAATTTATCTTGTATTATTTGACCAGGGAAAGAAAAAAACCCTAATGTAATGTGTTAGGGGAATATAAGCACTAACTTTTCACGATTTACCAAACGCCGGTAATTTATTGTAAACACGACCATCTTCCGAGCGTGCGCAATGCGTTTTTCAACTTTTTCGCTTTCAACTCAGAAAGTACTCAGAAAGTACAAAATCATTTAATTAGGTCAATAAAAGATTGAATTAGCTGTAGTCACTGCTACTTTTGTTTGACTTTTCTACAATTATTTCGAGAAAAGCTCGACAAACCACGATTTTGAGGTTATAATCTGATTGTTTGTATGGGCTGATATCATTAGATGATTTTGAAACAGACTCAAACAAAGTAGCAGAGGATTCGAAAACACCAACTTTTTACCTACATTTTGATGTGTGATACATGGCTATGCGCGAAGAAAAACATAAGTTAAAATAGTATTCGGTTATTTTACACAGTAAACGGTGCTATTAAAATAAATTGTTTTTGTTATTTACCAACCCCTGTTTTGAAGACTCGTAAATACGCGAAGAAAAATATTCAGATTTCAGGCGCACGTGATCGGGGTACGGTTTGCTTTTGGATGCCGAAATCACTTACCAGCTTGCAATGCATTGTTTATTTTGATTTGCGTGTTATAATTCTTTACTTGCAGTCAGTCGTATTATACGGTAAAACACATTAAAAACATTAAATGATATAGCAAGAGTATCAATACAAACTCACATCGTAAACTATATCAAAATGTCTGAATTTGTGATTTTCATGATCAACAAAATGCAGTAGTCTTTAGCGCGGTGCATGCTGGTAAGTGGCCATGGGTCTTTAACATTATAAATGCATTTAAAGAAAAACTCATTTCAATGAAAAAAATATTTATTATATGTCAAAAAATAGTGATTAATTCATCTAATCTAATCTCAATCTAATCTAATCTCAATCTAATCTCCCTACTATACACTAGCACATCCAAGTTTATATTAAAAACGTATTCTAAAAACATATAGGTTACATCAGCTTTTTATTACATGTGTTATAAAATCCTTTTGTGAAATCCATTTCCATATCCGTCGTCAATATACCAAATGTAGACAATCCTGGGAAGAAAATTGAAAAAGGTTTGTTATTGTACACGCCTTTAAAAAAAAAAAAAAAAAAAGTTGTAAAAATATCTGCTTACTATTTAGGACTAAACAGTTCTTTTCATTTACCCGTGAAACGGTATAATGAATTTTTTAAAACTAAACTTATTAAAACAATACATTTAATTTAATTACTTATACCACATCTACACTGCAAAAACGGAGTAGATACACCTCACATATATTGAGTAAATCATGCATTCAGGATGACATGAGTTAACCCAACTCGATACTAAGAGTCTGAACATAAATGTAGACGACCATTGAGTACATTGTACTCAATATATTGGGTTGAACTTCACTTTTACTCACTAAAGAGTTGAGTTAACTCACTATAGAGTTGAGGTAACTCACTATAAAGTGTCATCCTGAATGCATGATTAACTCAATATAGTGAGGTGTATCTACTCAGCCGTTTTTGCAGTGTACATAAAATTAATTAATTAATTGCACGCGCGCGTCCTTCCCGGCGTGTTTGTGTATATTTATTTTTGTTTTCATCTGAGACTCGCATTTTATGTAGATGTGTTATTAATAGGGAATCCCACCTTAGTTCTCGAATAATTAATGAAAAATATGTCTTAGCTTGTATTTGATAAAAGAGTGCTACGCACTCGTGGTATTAAGCAATATACTCGCGGTATTTTTCATTACTGAGTCTTCTCGAACGGTGTAATTTCATATACCAATAGCCGCCCACAATCCCTAGCGGTCCCAGATCAACCATTTCTAGCTGATACTTACCTAGTGTGGTGTTTATAGGTTGCCACAGTAACGGTAACTGCATGCACGTGGTCTCCTTAGGTAAAATACATAGTAGTTTCCACAGTTGGTGATTTGGATGTGGATCTTCCACCATTTTGCATTATAACAGCAATTCTTGCTCCAGTTAAAGCAAACTTGTCTGGTAACGGTCAGTCCACTAACAGTTGGGTAGTTACCAACAACCCATCCTGCAGCGTGGGTACCACAACGGTTTGAAGGCACGCATCTAAACAAAAAAGTAAAAACGACGTCGATATTAATGATAACTGTTATAATGATGATGATAGTGGTTATGATGAATGATGTTACTAATGATCGATAATGATGATTATATCGATATGATAGTTCAAATTAATCGGCCATGTAACATAATTATAATAAGCTCAGTAGTTACCTGCGCCATATCTTGAAAGGTAGCCGAACCTACGGCCATCCGCTTAATATGGCCACCCCGTTATTGGCCATGTTCTAAATGACGAGGGGCTAGGAGGGGACTGGGTACTAGTTTCTAGATTTAATGCAATTACGAAATATAGCCCATAGCATGAAAGAGCACATTAAAATATATAATATTACAGAATTGCATTATATTCTGTTGAATAATGACCAAGTAGCAGCCTTTCAAATATGTGAAAAATTATAAAGAAATGTATAGTTTGGAGGGACAGCTGTCCCTCCAAACCATACATTCCTTTGTATCTTTTGTAATCTTATGGATGTTTGAGAGACTATTGCAATGGAAATATACAACCAAATAGCATCAAAATTTGTGATATGGTATATGTTGATGTGTTTTTTCATGTTATGTAGTTTATTTATTAATTGTATTAATTCTAGAAACTACTACCCAGTCCCCTCCTAGCCCATCCTCGTTTAGAACATGGCCAATTGCGGCCAGTTTGTCAGGTCCCGACGAAATGCATGCCCATAAATTTTCTATGAAATTTACCCGCTTAATAGGGTCACCCCGTTAATACGGCCACTTTTGGCTGTCCCTTCGGTGGCCGGAGTAGCAGGGTTTCACTGTATGTATTTTAGACTTACTTGTTTGGGATGTATTTCCCGGTCAATCCCTCAAATCGGTACCATCCTTCTGTGATCTTGTTATCACAAAGTAGTAGGTTTCCTCTGGGCTTACTTTGGCGACGAGATACATCGTTGATAGCCTTGTAAAGACGGCATTGGGCAGGCACTAGAAACAAATAGAGGTTGAATTAGCATCTGTCAGTAGTGATGAGCATTTAATTTAATTTAAATTTAATTTTAATCAATTTGCCACAGTGGCAGGGATAAAGAGACAGGGCAGAGCCGCAATTGCTTGGCAATATCCCCCAAGAAATAAGATATATATAACGAAAAAAGATATAATGAAATAAATATGTAATGCTATATGTATGACACAAAAAAGGGAAAACATCCAAAAGTGAAGACAGTTTATGGTGGCTGGTACATTTGCAGTAGTGTTGTAATATATATTATGTAAGTGTTCTTTGTATTATTTCAAGTTTTTTAGCTCCGTTGTATAATCAAACACGACGACAGAAAACAATGTCAGCAAATTAAATGCAACCATTTCAAAACTATGAATGAAAGGGGGTCGGGAGGGGGGGGGGGGGGCGCGTGGGGGGCGTGGTAGACTAGCTCAGGAGCCGAAAAGTATCGGCTATGCTCGTCGTATCGCAAAGAGCGAAAAGTAGCTATTTTGTCGTATCTTTCTGGGTATAAGGATAAAGAAAAACTATGTACAATCACCTCTATTTTCGAAAATTTGGGCTAGAACAATATGACTAACATTTTGTCTGTCTGTATTTTTCTGTTTGTGTATGATATTATATTATTAACTTACGGTTTGATTTTGGCTTGCAGTGTCCACAGGTATGTTTACAATAGACGCGACCAATGTGGTGGTTACATGCCCTGTACGCGTTCTTTACCTTAAGACAGCTTCCACGCGAAATCTTGTTAAGACAGGGGGGTGCTGCAGACGAGAAACAAACAAACATTTAAGCAATAAAAATCAATACAGTGCATTATTTAACAATTATTCGCCGAAGGCGAAGTGATTATCCGTGAATATTTACCGAGCGGCGAGTTTTCGAGCTACGAGGTAAATATTCACCGATAATCAATTCGCCTGAGGTGAATAATCGCCTTTGTATTTATACTAAAATGTATTATTATTATTTGATGAAAATAATATTCGTTTATCATATTGTTCGAGTAATTGATTTGTTGTCCGAATGCCAAATGACTTACAAAAATGAAAACCTAGTCAAAGCAACTTACGTCCGCATCCTCTAACACAGAACCTTGCAATGCCTTTGTTCTTACAGTGACCATATCGTTTGAGGATCATACAGCTTAGATGGCTCAGTTGAGGGAAACGTCGACGCTTAACTTGCTCAACCTCGTCTTGGAACTCTGAATAATTTAATGATCGAATAGGTATACAAATGATTAAGTAAATAAATAAACAAGCAAGCAAGCAAGCAAGCAAGCAAGCAAGCAAGCAAGCAAGCAAGCAAGCAAGCAAGCAAGCAAGCAAGCAAGCAAGCAAGCAAGCAAGCAAGCAAGCAAGCAAGCAAGCAAGCAAGCAAATACATATTCGTTTCAAACTAACCTTCTGGAACCTTCTCATCGGCTTCCTCATTTTCTCCTGAAAATAAATTCAAAGTCTTAATATTATTATTTTGTCTAAGCGCTGCAGCAGGAAAATTATCTAAACATAGTCTTAACAGTCTAGTAAGTAGGACCCTCTTCCTTTGTTTTTAGGAGAGGATTCTAGGAACGAGTTGGCACAAATAAATGTCATAAATACCTTCATTCGACTCCTCATCCTCTTTTTCTTTTAGTGAGTCTGGATAACGAGTAAATTTATTATTGTTATTATGGTTTGTCTATTTATGTGTTTGTTTGTTTGATTGTTTTTTTTTTTTTTTTTTTGTTCTGTTTGATTATTTGGAGAGTCTGGACAATGAATAAAATCATTATAATTGCTATTATGCTTTGTCTATTCATGTGTTTTTTGTTTTGTTTAATAGTTTGTCTTTCTGTTTGTTCGTTTGTTCGTTTGTTTGATTGTTTCATAAATATATACATTCAATTCAACTGAATATTGTGTTTGTAATTTTGAAATATGCTCGTATTTTAATAATATCATGTATGGTACCTTCATCTTTCTGTCCCTCATCTTTCTGTTCCTCGTCGCTCTGTTCCTCATCGCTCTGTTCCTCATTGCCAGTTTCACCTCCTGGTGGGTCTGAAGTAATTCATAAAATCACCTTTATATGTATTGGTATATATTATCTATAAAGCACTGATGTCATTTAACCAAAACAAGATATTAAACTATAAAATAAATGTCAAATTTAAAGCCATACAATTCACTATAAATGTTCAGCTTAATACGTAAATTAAGTGTGAAAAATGATATAATATAATTCTTATTCTAGCCTCCTCCGCAGGCATCCCTTCCCAAGTTATCGGATTTTTCCCTAATCCTCTTATTAGCTTCCAGTCTCCTCGCGTCCTACCATGTAGTTAACACAGGAAGCCCAAAACGGAAATAATAGGAAAAGAGTTGCCTGCGGAGGAGGCTATTCTTATTCAATGTTACATGTATATATGTGCTATATGTATGATTTGTGTATGATTATGATCGTCAATGTTACTCATTATTATAGATAAAAAAAAACAAGCAGTCACCTAAGTCACGAGTCAAGATGGCGTTATAAATGAAAATCAGGCTACAACTAATAAAGTTGTTTAAACTATAAGTCAAACACTCACCGCTTTCAACAGGCTTGTCTTCTGGCACGTCTGCAACTGAAACACAATTCGGTAAAATTGATATACAATATAAAATAACATCTCAGAAAAAAATGAAGAAAGAGAAGGAGAACTGTTAAAACTAGGCAAAATAAACATGAGCATATACACAAACAAGACAAGAACAAGACGCGAACAAGAAAAATAACAAGAAGGAGAAAAAGGAGAAGGAGAAGGAGAAGGAAGAAAAGGGTGTGTATAAATTTGAGTATGACTCAAATGACTTCAAATGGGCGTTGTGATTCAATAAGATACATTGCACAAGTTTATAAGTTATTATAAAATTCGAAAACACCTCTAAACAAACAAATAATTCAATCCTAAACTCTTTTGTTTTCCTTACCATTTGCAGTTGCTGCGTTCCCTAATTCTTCTTCTGCCAAACATGGCACTACCACAAAGGTAGCAAGAAAGAGTACTGCAATCAGATAAAGCTTCATGGTGTCGTCTCTTCGATCCTCGATGCTTAGATGCAGGCTACACGAACGGCAACTATATTTATATGATCCAATTAACATATTTTTAATTAAGAATTCAGCAACAGATAAAGAGATTTTACACTTAAATGAATGTTTTGGGTCTTTAACAATAAATTCCATTAAAGAAAGTTATACTTAAATTACTTTCCCTCGTCATACATAACCCCATAATGACGAAAACAAATTTAATTAATCTTTAACATAATCCTTTCATCGCATTCCATCACATTTGAACACGGAAATTAAAAAAGAAAAAAGAAGCAGGCTTTGAGACGACTTAACTATTAAACAACTTTTTCTGCTGCGCTGACAATTTCATCAAAATAAATGTAAAGAAAGATTGTGTAATTTACAAATTTTGAAAATAAATATCAAGTTAATATAGATATATTTATATTATTAATGTATTTGAATTACAGCTGCACACCGCGTTGTAGAAGTCGGCACCCGTTTCTGGGAGTTTAGTTTTACTGGATTTTAGTTTATTTATGAATAGACAACATTTCATGTGTTCGATGTTGAGATATTTTAATTTATTTTGGGTATCCTATTAATCACAAAAACTTTCCTTCCTCCCGCCTGCCCATATTTTAGAAGCCTCTCAAAAGAAATCTCAGTTCATTCAAGCGATATCGCCGATGAGCCTTTTTAAAATTTCAATGACGCGGCAAAGAAGATTATAGCTGGCGCACAAAATTTCCACGAGCATACGGAAGACTCGCTATAGGCAATGTGCGTTTTCTCTTCCAACTTTGTATTATTTTTAAGTTAATTACTTTTATTATAGTAAGGATACTCGAACCGTGAACACCTTGAGTTTGTGTTTTTAATCCACATCCCATTTGCGAATAGATTAGAAATAAGATTTATTATGAACACTTAGTGAACTTGGACTCACTGCTGTATTTTTAGAGGTTTTGATTTTTTTCATGTTATTATTTTCTGAGCCTTCTACTGTTTCAAAACCTCTACAAATAAACCATGGTTGTTTTTGTTGTTAATGTTGACTGTTGTTACCGTAGTTTTGTTCTGTGCCGGACCCCCTTGCATGACTATATTAAGCCTCGCAACTTAAAGTATAAGTTCCAGCCCACTGAACCGATGTCTTCCAGTTGATGTGCCTTTTTGACGCCAAACGCACGTAATGTCAGAAAGCATAAGTTGCAACCACAGTGTACTGAACTCTGTCTGTTTCTTTTTAAACTTTGTATTTATTTTTTAATTAACTGTATGTGTTTATGTTAACTTTAATTGTATTAATTTTTTAGTTAACTGTTTGTGCTTATGCGTGCACATAATTGACGTTTTATTTGAGATTGATTAGGTATTAATTCGATTTTAATGTTTACTTTTTGGTAGATTGGTTGCATTAGGCATAAAGTCCTAACTTTATATCTTTCACACGTACGTCAAAACGAAAAATTAAATTTTTAGTGGAAACTAGTTTCGTTTTTAATCAACCTCTTCAGTCCACTGTACATATTACAATCCGTTAGAAATTATATTCACGCCAACAAACACTAAGGATGTTTACTTTCAAATACGCTGCCTACTTGCAATCGGAATTAACTCTTGTTTTTTTTTATCTTGTTGGTAAAGTTGGTTACACTGGTAATTATTAAAACTAAAACTCGTTGGTGTATTTTGTTATTTCTAAAATCTTATATCTTCTTATAAATCGTTTTCTCTTTCGCTCAAACTTTCACAAATCATTGTCATGGTGAATGTCTATCCTATGATAGCTTTCTTTTTTATACATCAGCAATTTAATATAACGTGATTCGATAATTAGTTGGCGGCTATTAGAGTGGTTTTCATTAACCCGTGAAACAAAGTGTAATAATGAAAGAGTAATAAAATGTATTACTGTGTAATAGTGCTAGCTATATATTGAACAAATGATTATAAAACACAAAGTTAAAGTGTAATAAAGTGAGATGAATCATATTACGTTAAAGTGTGTTTCACGGGTTAATGAAAACCACTCTATGACAAATGTACGTGTCTATACTAATTGCACTTACATCAATAAATAAAATACTCATTAATCAATTAGGTACAAACGTTTTTAACAAAAGCCAGATGGATTGGATTTGCTCTATCAACTATATTTTAAAACCTAAACTAAATCCTTCCGATAGAATTTTCGATATTGGCTATACTGATGTATATAAGCTAGCTTATGCTTGCACAAGTAATGTCAAAAACCAATTAGTTCTCATCGAGATTTGAGTGGGCGTTAATTTAAAGGAAACATGATTAACTAAGTTATGGACGAACCATTAGAAAAACCCGGAGAGGGGTTGGGGGGAGGGGGGGGGGGGGTATTGCAGAGGAATATTGTGAGAAAAAAAAAATCCTGCAGGGAATCAAGACTCAAAAAAAAGGCTTGAACCCAAGAAAAAAAAATCGTGCAGACTTTTGTCTCCGAAAAAAAATCGTGCAGAGGAATATTGTGAGAAAAAAAAATCCTGCAGGGAATCAAGACAAGGAATATTGTAAGAAAAAAAAATCCTGCAGACATTTGTCTCCGAAAAACAAATCCTGCACATATTTTTTTCTGCGCTCCCTAGCTCCGTGTTTTTCGAATGGTCCGTCCCTTAGAGACTGAATAACAATATGGCCGCCACTTAATTAATTATCATATTTTTTAGAGTCATATTTTAATTGACCACTACATCAAAATTATAGATTAGAATGACATCATCAAACGTAAAACGTTTGAGACAAAAATATTAAATTCTTGAGAAGTGCGAAAAACACCACGAGGCTAACAAGGAAGCAGTTCACTGGACACATAGAAATATCTGTAATTTTGATTTCTAATGGCCGCTTCACAAAAATTATTTATAGTAATATTAATAAAGCTTTCCAAAAATTACATTTTTTTGCTTACACATGGTGCTTATATTTTTAAATATATAGCTTTTAATTTTAATTTTTTCAATTGAAATTCTGTCTATATGTCGAAACACCCTAGTTTTACGTTATAAATAACCGCTGTACTATTTAACAAAAGTACCATTTGCACAGGATAAGACTCGACTTGTTGTTAAAGCATTCGCAAATTCCAAGCAAAGCATTAAAAAATGTTACCACAAATGTTATCACTCAACCAGAACAGTCTAAGAAAAGGCAAATGCAAAAAAGTCAATACTTCATTACAACTTTACTTGCCTAAAATAGTCACTAATAGTTACTAAATAAGAACTACAGTATTAGACAGTAAAAAATATATTTTATTTCACGGATTAAGTGTTTGTGCTCTACTATGCTGAGTAAACAGTAAACGCTTTTAGACACTCAGTGCATACATGAAGGAAGCAACTACTGTTTCAGATGACAGATATACACCTGTGATGGGGCTGCTAGTTCACCACAATAACTTTGTTGAACTAAAGAAAAGGGCAACAAAATATATGCTTATGTGTGGTTATGACATTGAATAATCAATAATCCCAAAATATGACAAAATAAACGGAATTCAATGAAATGTGTTTAAAAGTATTTTTTGTAAACACATTAATGAATTTTATTTGTTCAATTTTCATAAAAGAATATAATTTGTTATATATAGATTTGGTATATACTATCGATTTGGTATGTACTTTCGATTTGGTATGTACTTTCGATTTGGTATGTACTTTCGATTTGGCATATATACTGTCGATTTCATGTACTATCGATTTGATATATGTATTATCGATTTGGTAGATGTATTGTCGATTTGGTATATGTATTATCGCAATCGATTTGGTAGATGTATCATCAGTTTGGTATGTATACTGCCGATTTGGTAAGTACTATCGATTTCATACATATATTATCGATTTGGTAGATGTAGTGTCGATTTGGTAGATGTATTATCGATTTGGTAAATGTATTATCGATTTGGTATATGTATTATCGATAGGGTATGTACTATCGATAGGGTATGTACTATCGATTTGGTATATATGTACATTGTATAATCGATTTGGTATATATATTATAACAGTATAACAGTATAACAGTATAACAGTTTATTTGCCATTAATCGTAATAATTAAACTTACAGACTATATACATGAAAAAAGTTTATATAAAATGGCGAGGATATATGATAGAAAGCCAAAAGGCTTATTAATAACATCAGATCTCCTCTATATATACAATTTGGTTATATTATCGATTTGGTATATGTATTATCGATTTGGTATACGTATTATCGATTTGGTATACGTATTATCGATTTGGTATACGTATTATCGATTTGGTATACGTATTATCGATTTGGTATATGTATTATCGATTTGGTATATGTATTATCGATTTGGTATACGTATTATCGATTTGGTATATATGTACATTGTATAATCGATTTGGTATATATATTATCGATTTGATATATGTATTATCGATTTGGTATACGTATTATCGATTTGGTATACGTATTATCGATTTGGTATACGTATTATCGATTTGGTATACGTATTATCGATTTGGTATACGTATTATCGATTTGGTATACGTATTATCGATTTGGTATATGTATTATCGATTTGGTATATGTATTATCGATTTGGTATATGTATTATCGATTTGGTATACGTATTATCGATTTGGTATACGTATTATCGATTTGGTATACGTATTATCGATTTGGTATATGTATTATCGATTTGGTATACGTATTATCGATTTGGTATACGTATTATCGATTTGGTATATGTATTATCGATTTGGTATATGTATTATCGATTTGGTATACGTATTATCGATTTGGTATACGTATTATCGATTTGGTATATGTATTATCGATTTGGTATACGTTTTATCGATTTGGTATACGTATTATCGATTTGGTATACGTATTATCGATTTGGTATATGTATTATCGATTTGGTATATGTATTATCGATTTGGTATATATGTATTATCGATTTGGTATATATATTATCGATTTGGTATATGTATTATCGATTTGGTATACGTATTATCGATTTGGTATACGTATTATCGATTTGGTATACGTATTATCGATTTGGTATATGTATTATCGATTTGGTATACGTATTATCGATTTAGTATACGTATTATCGATTTGGTATACGTATTATGGATTTGGTATATGTATTATCGATTTGGTATATGTATTATCGATTTGGTATACGTATTATCGATTTGGTATACGTATTATCGATTTGGTATATGTATTATCGATTTGGTATACGTTTTATCGATTTGGTATACGTATTATCGATTTGGTATACGTATTATCGATTTGGTATATGTATTATCGATTTGGTATATGTATTATCGATTTGGTATATATGTATTATCGATTTCGTATGTCGATTTGGTATGTTTGTTATCGTTTTTGTTCATGTTTTATCGATTTGGTATATATGTATTATCGATTTGGTATATGTATTATCGATTTCGTATGTCGATTTGGTATATGTGCCATCTGGGTTGGTGACAATCGGTATTCTCAATATATTTTTCACGGCCAAAATAGCCAAACATCGATTCGAAGCCGTTCCGGATGTTTAAGTGTTTTTTCATGCATGCTTCTCAAACTCATTGTTTATTCATGAGGACAAAACAAAGGTAATCACTACCGAGAAGGAGATTTGAATATGTGATCTTAACTAGCATATAAAATATGGCAAACGTTTACTTTGAATTTCTCGAAAATTGATTAATGGTTTGAGAAACCAGATCAACCACTTGAAAGAGTGATTTCTCCTCTATCGAAGCATTTCGAATTTGGTTAAAATAAGGATTCGGCTCGTTTTTTCAATTAATTTCTCCGCGTTTGAATTTTGTGCGGAGGGAACTCATCCTCGGGAACCCAGGGGTATATTCTTCTGTCGCTCGTTTCTCGCTTCCACAACATATACCCCTGGGAACGTAGTCTGTTGGAGCTTGTTCCGGAAGTGAAAGTTCAGCTCTTTCCTGATTGGTCGACCTTATTAGGTCGACCAATGAAAATCAAGATAACCATTCAAAGAAAGTCGTTAAATAAGTTTGAATTTTGACTTCCGGAACAAGCTCCAACAGACTACGTTCCCAGGGGTATATGTTGTGGAAGCGAGAAACGAGCGACAGAAGAATACCCCTGGGTTCCCGAGGATGGAGGGAACTCTATTTCAAGTGGTTGATCTTGTACATCACGTATAGAGGAGCAAGGATGGCACAGCCGGTTGGTTAGTGCGCGGCATTCTGTGCGAGAGGTCCCGAGTTCGACTTCTTCCTTTCCATGTAGCTTTATATAAATATAATTACTATTCACCACCCTACCCCATTGTTCTCTCTCTGCACTAATTCACCGATTGCAGGGTACCCGCATCTGAAAGCAAAGACATCTAGTTATGTTGCAGTCCCCACTCAGCATTATTAGAAATATTGCAGTCCGCACTCTGCATTATTAGAAATAATGCAGTCCGCACACTGCATTATTAGAAATATTGCAGTATGTTCTATTTAGTGTGTATAACAAATAATGTTCATTCTAGTAAAGATCAGACTTAGAATTAATTTACTAGAAAGCGATTTTTGGCGAAAAAAGTCTTTGAGTACTAACGCCAGGATTCGAACCGAGATCTTCTGCTTTGCTGTATCCGCGCCTTAAGCCATTATACTACTGAGGCAACCGTTGGAAAACTTGCAACAAAAACAAGTCTTAATGTCATCAATTGAATGAAATTATTACTAATTAGAGTTTGGTAAGCCTATTGTTATTATATTCAAAGAGACAAGAAACCGCCGATTATTATGCAACAAAGAGAACAATAATGGGGCAGGCTACTGAATGGTAAATACATTTTCATTGGCTGATAACTAATTAAAGTTTGGTAAGCCTATTGTTATTATATTCAAAAACACAAGAAACCGCCGATTACTGTGCAAGAGATAGAATAATGGGGCAGGGTATTGAATAGTAATTATACTAGATAATCACTTCGGCACGCAGCATTCGTGGGACGTATATTTACGCCCTCAGCTGCCTGCAATATACCCACGAATGCTGCGTGCCTCAGTGATTATCTATTAATTAAATACCCGTAAAACGGAGCACTGGTGGAGAGATGAGAGTAAAATGAGCAAGGTTATAAGTCTATGACTGTCACGAGTTACCGACGTTAAATATAAGTTTACTTTACTTTACTTTACTGTACTCAAGATTTGATAGATATATCAGTCCGGAATATAGTCTTATTTGGCGAGATTTCTAATTAGCGAACTGTCCAATCAGGTACCGAAGTTTTGCCGTTACGTCATAGTACGTCACTAACATGAACGAAATCAAAACATCCAAGATGGCGGCCGCAAAGGCGGATTGCAAATATAGGAGAACTATATGATCTAAAGCTCGTGTCTAAGTCAAACTGCCGTAAATATTTCTACGTTTTTAGGAAATGAACATTTATATTTAACCTTCGAGGTGTATGAAATGTATTGCTCAGCTTTATAACGCGTTTTATCGTTGGAAAGACAGTGGTATAATTTAAATTTTTTATTACATGTAATCGAATCGAGTCAAATCAAGTCTTCGCCCGTTGGTGAATTTTAACGCCAATGGATATTAGTTATCCTATTCAGAATGCTTAAGTACCATAGGAGAAGTGAGGTAAGGCTTATCTTGCCTAATTGTTAGTGTTTCTTGACTTGAGCAATAATTCAGCTCGTTTATGATGCAATTCGAATCTGTTTATGTTTGATATTTTTCATTGAGATAGACGTACTCACTGAACTAGATTCGCTTTAAAGAAAGAAAAAGATAAACTAAATGTATGGAGCATATTTAAGGTTATTATTTTCTAAAATTGTCAGCTTGTCCTGGAATAGTTAGATTCGCTTTGCCTTTTGCTTATTTTAATTCAGTGCACTACCAAATAAATTTTCCAAACCCTGTCTTGCTTTTATTATAGCGTTCAATACATAAGCTTATTAAAAATTACTTCACAATGGAATTTTCAACATATTCATCATGAAAAAAACCGTTTGACTTACACTGTAAATCCATTCAATCATGAATTATTTGACATATTGTTTGGCATGCATATGAAATCTACAAGTTTGTGCTTTGGACTTCTTTAATTCAATTCACAATATAAAAGAATAATCAACAACATGCAAAAACAATATCATCAATTTAAATTTTTATTTAAAGTGACTTCATTTTCATTACATCCTGCAGCAGTTTTATCTGAAAACAAATGGACATACAATTGAATTGGTAATAAAGTGACAAATAAGAACACAAGGCAGTGACTGTCATTGTTTTTAAATCATTTATACTGATAACTCATCCTGATAAACTGGAAAGGCCTAACCTTTTTTATACACATAGCATACTGCATGTTTGTACTTTATTACTGTGGTTCCTCTATTAAGCGGTCACCCTCAGGACTTTCCAAAGTGGCTGCCTAATAGAGGTTGGCCTTTAATTAATAGAGATATAGAATAAGTATCTCTAGGATTAGATTTGGGACTTTTTATTGTGGCTGCCTATAGTTGTTGTACCACTGTTTTCTTTTTTTGAGTATATGGATATTTTGTGCAACTATTTACATATTGCATGTGTACTTTGATCCATATTTGATACTTTTTATATCCAGTACTGTACTAAGATAACCATTTCAATTTTCTTGTATCATAAAGAGTTTCATTACAATTTTGAAATAAAGTGTTATTTTTGTCAATATTATTATCATTTTTATTATCATTAAATTGTTGTTGATTAGTTCTGAATAAAAGTTATTATTATATTAATAATGATGATAATGATGATAATGATAATAATAATAATAATAATAATAATAATAATAATAATAATAATAATAATAATAATAATAATAATAATAATAATAATAATAATAATAATAATAATAATAATAGAGTGGTTTTCATTAGCCCATGAAACAAAGTGTAATAGGGAAAGAGTAATAAAATGTAATTAAATTTCATAATTTACTTCAAAACTTGGTAACTGTAAATCTGTACTCTTTGGACTCCCTATTTACAAACCTGCAAGAAATATCTGCTCATCTTCTCACTTAGTGCTATCCTCAAAGTCATACAATATCAAGTCATATGGTCTACAGTCTTTATCTCAGATGCTGCTCCTCTACTTTGGAACTCTCCACCTCCTGGGAGGGGTACTCCCTTTGTCCAAGTGGTAGTGGTGATCGGCGTACCTTTTAGGGTAAAAATGTTCCCTGTGCGTACCTTTTAGGGTCCTTTTAGGGTTCTGGCTCAAAAATCAGTTACGTAACATGATTTCATACCTAAAAGAGTCATTTTTACTCTTTTTTGTTGTTTTGTTGGGGTAGAAATAGACAAGGCTTTATCAGTTATTTTTATCTATGCGTATCTTTTAGGGGTCGTTTTCAAAACCTCCGCCGATCACCCCTACCACTTGGACAAAGGAAGTACACCCCCCGGGCTCCACCTCCTTCAACTAAAGACATTTCAAGTCTATCTTTCTTCGAGTCAAATATCAAAACTCATTTGTTTAAATTAGCTTTTTCATTGCTATCATATCCATTTGTTATTTTAAGCGTTTAAAACAGACATGTATATATAAGCACTATACAAGCCATATATATAATCATATATATATTATTTAGTGTGTAATAGTGCTATTGAACAAGTAATTATAAAACACAAAGTGAAAGTGTAATAAAGCATATGAAGCTAAACTGTGTTTCACGGGTTAATGAAAACCACTCTAATATTACCTAATAATTGATAGTAGAAGAATAGTCTACAATACTGTGCAAATCAAACCTTACATGTTACGAAATTTCTGTATAAAAAATACTCACACTTGTATTGAAACAACTTTGTTTTCATTTAATAACTCTACAGGCCTTATTTACAAAGTATTGCACCCTTCCAACATCGAATGTTAAGCTTAATTATCATGTTTATATTAGTTATGAAGACATACTATAAGCGTACATGTGAGCTTGGATGTTGCTAGCTAATACAAAATGACAGTATAGCCTTCCAAAGTGATCCTAAATTCATCAGAGATGCAAATTCTGGGATGAACTGTAGACCGATCGAATCTGGAGCGCCACGCGTCGAAGTATCAAATATCTTCAAAAAATTATGTCTAACTTTAGCTTAAATCTACCACTACAAAAAAATATCTACCATGCTGACACTTTGCATACAGTTAGAGAGAACATCCAAGAACCCACAAAAAATCGAACTTTCCACCGGAAAATTCAAACATGACGGCAATGAAGGAAAGTAATCATACTTACCGATTGAAAATCAACAAAATGGCGAACAACCAGCACGATGAAAAGACGATTTAAAGTACTTTCTTCTCACTCTACATCGCCCAGTCGCTGTGTCAGCCATGTTTAGGTCCATGTCCTTTCAAACAAACTAAAAGTTCGCGGATATTTCACTTGAGAGAGCGCTGGAGACGACTTTTACAAACAAATCGATTATTTTTGCGTATTTTTCTCTATTTCCGCTTAGACAAAGGAAATATCACGTGACGTATCTCGCCAAATAAGACTATATTCCGGACTGATATCGGATTTCTCACATGCTGGAAAGTGTGCATATAAACAAACATTTACAGCATTCAGCATTTTTCTGCGAAGTTACGACTTAGGTACAGCGCCTAAGCCTAGTTTCTTGCACTTCCATCTCAGTCCCGCGTACAAGAATCCGCCAGTTTCCTCACTCTTATATCTTATCTCTTATGTCTTATCTCTTATGTCTTATATCCTCGTTAAAATTTGGGTTTCCCATAACTATTACAATAGAAAGCCGACACAATATTTCATTGAATTAAATTTATTTAAAATTTGTCAATTACACAAAATGAAAATGTTATTTTTCAACCTAGCAAAGCTCCTTCTCTTTCACCATTAATTATTTCCTATCAAACTGGTTTAGAATTTTATTCCTTTCAGTGCTTTCAAAAATTATCTACTTTCACAATAACCATAATGCCTTATGTTTTTTCGGTAGCTCTTGCAATTTAAAGTGTATATGTGAACTCTCACGGTTTTTGGCGTTTTAAGAAGTTGATAAATAGCTAATTAAAATGATGAACTAAAAAAAAAATTGGATTTGAACATTTTTTCGAGGAGAAATAGCGCTATTAACTTTAAAATAGACCTCGCCCCTTCGGGTAAGCCGGGAATTGGGAGACTGGTAACCTTGTGACGTAAATTCGGAAAACCCAAGCTAGCATCACTCAGTGTTTCTCTGTTTTGAGTAAGAAAAGTTTGATAAATCGGCAGTATTTACGTTGACTGAATCATCCCTGACATCAGTTTAAACTAGACAATCAGATGGTTTATCAGATACCAATTGTAATTCAAATTGAGCAAATTTGGACTACAATATCTACCCTCAAAAAACAAAAGCCCTTATGGTTACGTGAAAGTTGAGAATAATCAGATTTTAAAGCTTCTATCATTATCGTTATCCTTAATTCTTATTGTTTTTCGTTATCGAAGTCCATTTCCGATTCATTGTCAAGGTCATGAGGTACCAACTGTAAACATTCCTACAAAAAAAAAAATTAACATATACATATATTAATATCAATTTATATGCATACATATCTTTTGTTACATGCAGTAGAGCTATAGTTAATGACACATGTTTGCATACATAAGGGCGGATAAGCTTTTCCTGAACCAACGTCCATCATTAAGCTTTGTTAAATGTCTATAACGAAAGAACAAGTCGAAGAACAAACTGCTATAAAAAGCAATTGCAACTTAAGAAAGGCTGCAAATATGCCGTGTAGTTAGATATAGGTCTAGGCTTATACATAGTATTTAGTTTATAGCAGTTAGTTTATAGAGGGGACTGGTTAGGAAACCTTTTGTTGTACTTCTTTGAATTTGTTTGCATTCCGAAGTTGAACCGGTCTTGACCGTGCACAACGTTTTCTTTATGACCAATCAAAATTGCAAAATGAGTCAACATAAACTTTTTCAATGAGATTATTGTAATGAGATTATTGTAATGTAATATTTGTTCTAAATCTTTGAGTGATTTGAAGCAACTGCCAAAATAAAGATTTTTTGTCTGTTCACTCTGGCTAAAACAGTTGCGAAACAAAAGATTATGCACGGTCACGATTGAAACAAAGTGTACAAAAACATACAACAAAGTGTTTCCTAACCATTTCCCTCTACTAACTATGGCTTATAGGACTAAATCTAGGTCTAGCTCTAGCTTTAGACCTAGACCTAGATCAATACTTACATATTGTGGTGTTTATCTGTTGCCACAGTAACGGTAGTAACAAGCACGTGGTCTCCTGAGGTAAAATACATAAAAACCTCCACAGTGTGTGATTTGAATGTGGATCTTCCACCATCTGGCATTATAACAGCAGTTTCTGGACCAGTGAAAGCACACTTGTCTGGTCACGGTCTGATGTCTAGCTGGGTAGTTACCAACAACCCATCCTGCAGCGTGGGTACCACAACGGTTTGAAGGCACGCATCTAAGAAGCACAAACAAATGAATAAAATAAACATGTAATATCAATCCCACGATATGTTACTTATAGTACTGCGACCACCGAGTAATAAAATGAGAATTATGATTTAAATGTACGTTGATATAAATCTTTACTATCATAGTAATATTGGTGATATTGATGGCAATTACTAACACTGAACATTTTCGTCATACCTGTTTGGGATGTAAGTTCCAGTGTTTCCAACAAAGCGATACCATCCTTGTAAAATCTTATTGTCACAAAGAAGCACGTTTCCCCTTGGACGACTTTGGCGACGAGTTACGTCGTTGATGGTCCTGTAACGTCTGCATTGTACTAGTAGTAATGATATACATGATATTAACATTTATGTTTGATATTTCTATCATTGTCAACGTAACTCTCTCCTGGGGGAAGACTCCATTATGAAAGGGGGCGGTGGTCCTCGTCCTCCCTTTTAGGGTTTTAAATCAGTGTTATGGTGATAATGAGGAGAATGCCCACCAGCTGAGTCTTGTGGTCCCTTTTAGGGTATAAGATCAACAACATTGTTTCTTTTCAGAGATTGATTTTAATTTTAAACCCCTTTCCGGTCCCTCTTTGGGATGAAATTTAATCACTGCCAGGGGGTCATTTTCAGAATTTTCGAGGTGGACCCACGCCCCCTTTTATAAGGGAGTCCCCCCTCCCCGGAAACTCTCTACTACTGTGCGAGTCAATAATATGTGGGCATTAACTTATATTTCAGAAATCGTTTATTGTTAATTGAGCAACTGAACCTGAAACATCTCTCTAACTGCAATACGCATGACTGATTCGTAGACAGATAAACTTCGTTTAGTTAGAGCTAGAGTCGTGTCACATCGTTCAACGAACAATTAACGCTTATTCAAATATTTATCGATTCCAACGGTTTTTCAATTCGCACGGTAATAAATTATGTATATGTTTGCCTGCCTAAACGTCGCATCTCACATCTTCCAAATCTATATAGTGTACATGTGTAAATCCCATTGTTTGAATTCATTTGCATTACATTCGGCACAAGTGAGATGTGGCTTTTGAATTGGACCTTATGTTAAAATAAGAACTTACCTGGTCCGCCACAGTGGCCACAGGTTTTTTTACAATAGACGCGACCAATGTTTTGATTACATGCCCTGTATGTGTATTTTACTTTACGACAGCTCAAAGACGAAAGCTTGTCAATACACCCGCCTTGAAAAACAAACAAACAAATCAAAACATGAATATTGATTTCTTTTATATATATCTATATTCTATCAGTTTGTATTTTATACGAGGTGCTATATTTGAATAAGGAATTATTGTTATTTTGATTTCTATTGTTGTTGTTATCAATATTTAATATCATTTTATGAAAATTGACTAAGAGCAACCATTAACACAGAATCGTGCTATGGCTGAGGTTCAAGAAATACTATGTTGTATTTACATTGGAATGGCGACTTATGGTAATCACAATTGTTGTTATTTAGGTGGCATGGGTGGCCTAGCGGCTTAGCGGTAAGAGCGCTGGCTTTGACCAATGTAACCTGGATTTTATTCTCGGCAAGGCTTAGGCGACAAGTGAACGATGTTCTCTCCTATGCCACGAGGGTTTTTCTTCTGGGTTATACGGTTTTCCTTCCTCCGCAAAAATCAACATGTGAGTAGAGTTGTGTGTTGTAACAGTGTAATGTAGTGGTAGTGAGTGTGAGTGAACCTCACGGCTCAGAGAGCCTCGATGAGGAGTTCGTTGTAAAATATTAATATCTATATTTAAATATTTTTTTATGAGTTATATTTTAAGTATATAAAAAACTTACTATTGCAGACTTTAACACAGAATCTTGCAATGGCTCTGTTTCTACAGTAACCATATCTCTTGAGGATCACACAGCTCTGATAGCTCAGTTGAGGAACACGTCGCTTTACTTGCTCAACCTCGTCTCTAAACTCTGAACAAAATGAATTAATAGTTAGTAAATACATGAAAAAAACATGTAATATAAATGATTTTACTTGAACTCCCTGATTTAAATGAAATTCTTCTGTATTGTGTGTTTTAATTTGAAACTTTGCTTTTTTATTAATATTGATGTGCTATTTATATTTATGAGGCCTGTTTTTACAAACCTATTGGATTTAAGGGAAAAAGGGCCACGTGACATAACTGACCAATGATTCATTAATTGGTTGATAATTTGATTAAATTACAGACAAACAAGCTCATGCGTTCCTATCTAGGTCAGAAGATTCAAATAAATGTTCAAATTTTGAACAAAAGAAACTTCCTAAACCTAGCCAGTTCTATTACTTACAGAAACATTGTTATAAATACTTAGTAAAGTTTTTTTTTATTAGATCAGCATTATCAGTTATTGCCGGACTACAGATCGTGATTTCTGGACAATTATCCGTTGACAGTTGAAGTATTTTGAACTTTACTAGTTACGATTCACTTATACAAATAAAGAAACACAATGTTAATCCAAGAAATAAATCGTTATTCCAAACATTGTTAGGAACGCGTCAGCTGGTTTGGCAGCTGTAATGAGCCAGTGAATAAAATAGCAATAACCTTCAAGAGTATATATATGAATAAATCAAACAATTCAACAATGCAACTACCTTTGGGGACGTCTTCATCAGATTCCTTTGCTTCTTCTAAAGAGAACAAAACATTTTAAATGTTAACACTCCTAAATAAAACATGCTTTTGCTTTTGCCTTTTTAGCCTGTTTTGATTGGATGTTATTGTTTTGCAAATTTGCCGGCAGCTTCAATTTTCTTGCTCACAAACCCAAATAAAGCTGTAATGTGATGTGCAAATATGATTTTTTTTTTTAATATTAAAAGCTGTGAGTCATCGAGTTTAAGTAATGACGTGTGTAAGAAGTATGCAACGTACTCTATTGTTCTGCGGCAATAGTATCCTCTCCACATAAGAATGTCTCAGTTTTCAAACTGAAAGTATATCAGCCTATAGGTAACACATTTTAAAAATAAAATGTGCAAAAACTCTGTTTTGGAACAAAGTTTCTTTTATACTAAAATATCTCGTCCAATCATAAGCGCTCCAAACAATAGCCAAAAGACGTTTACAATTTGATATGTTCCCCACATTGAAATTTTGATATTTAAAGGCTCAGGAAATCTTAGATGAAAAGGGAATTAGATAGCAAATAAAATATTAAAAAATCCGCTTAGTTTTGAAATTATGGCAGATTTTCATGTTTTAACCAATGAGATGGACGGATTAGACAATGCACAATCAGCACCTTTCTGCTATCCATTGCCGTTTTCCTGCCTCGTTCTTACACACATCATTACTTAATAATGCTGGCCATAAAATGATACAAATAATATGTCATTTCAATGTTAACCAATTTTTCAGTTTTTCAATTATAAAAGAAGTATACTATTTTTAATAAATATTAATTCAATTTCGTGTTTACCTTCCTTAATCTGTACCTCATCTCCGGTTGAGCCTGGTGGGTTTTAAACGAATATCATAAAATGATCATTAGAAACCACGCATTTTGACTGTTTAACTTTATTTACGACATAAATATTACCTAATTTGTATAGTGTTAGCAACAGTATTAACCGATATGAAAACAGCTGTAAAGAAGCACCCTCAAAAAGGGAACTTCATGTTAATAGTTTATCAGAAAATTGAGCAAGCTCCATGCAGTTTCCATACACTTTTCTCATGGCGTTACAAAGATAAACAAGAGATTTTCGAATTGAGGTCAAGCTATAACTAATGAACAGACTTGAACTTTAAGTTAAACACTCACCGCCGCCTCCTTCAGGCTTATCTTCTGGCAAGTCAGCAACTGAAACGCAAATTTTGTTACAGATGTTAAAAAAATTAAATAATATTGAAGAAATAAAGACGAAGAAGTACGGGAAAGCGAAGTGTAGGAAACTTAGTAAAAGAAACAGTTTTTGAAGAATATGGGTAGATGAAATATTAAAAAGACAAGAAACAAGTTAACACAACAGCTGGCTAATGCCGGAACTGAAATTAGAACTAGCAAAAATGATCTAAGACGAAAGTTACAAAGACTAAATAAATAAAAGACATAAAAGAACTACAGCAATAATATACACAAGAACAGCAAGGGCAGCAAGAAAACTACCAAGGAAAGTAGAAGAAGATAAGAAGATTAAGAAGAAGAAGAAGAAGAAGAAGAAGAAGAAGAAGAAGAAGAAGAAGAAGAAGAAGAAGAAAAGAAGAAGAAGGAAAATAACAACAAGAAGAAAATACAGATAAGAAGAAGAACAACAACAACAACAAAAATGAACAACAAGCAGAACAAGAAGTAGAAGAATATAATTAAGGCAAATATCTATGACTCCATTTATTGTTTGTTTACAACAGGTTGTAGTGCTTGAAACTGAATAATACAGTCCAGTCTAGTTAAACTATATTTAATTGACTAAGGTTTCTACTCTCCTTACCATTTGCAGTTGCTCCATTCTTTATTTCTTCTTCTGCCAAACATGGCACTACCACCAAGGTAGCAAGAAAGAGTGCTGCAATCAGATAAAGCTTCATGGTGTCGTCTCTTCGATCCTCAGCTTAGATGTAGGCTACACGATCGGCACCTATATTTATATGATCTAATTAGCATATTGTTTATCAAAAAAAAATTCTCAGGTACATTATTTTTAGAAATAAAGTGCACTCCACTAATGAAAGTTCCACTTTAAATTTTCCTCTTTCCACTGAGCCGTAGATAAAATTGATATTTTTAGATATTATTAGTGGAATGATAGCAAAACATTTCACAGAGTTTAAATAATAAACTAGAATAAAGAACACTTAGATAGCCATTCTACTACTAATTCTACTACTTATTTTTTATGGCAATAGTTGCCCTTTTAATTCATCATTAAATATCAATAAAATTTATGCAGTTTTATTCACTTGCTTTTTAGCTTATTCATTCATAACGTTGATTTATTGATTTATTAGCTCTCGGATATACTCGTTCATTTGTATAACACCTTTCTATTCATTCACATATTCATTGTATTTCATTTCTTCAAATTGCTTCACAATTTTAATAAGATATCCCGTTATTTTAGTTTTCTTAAACGTGCTTACACTGATGATCAAAGTTCATTTTATAGCTCACTGAACCGTAATCTTTGATGATAGCACTTTAATGTTCAACGACGCCAAAAACGTTAAAGCACATTCCAACACGTGTGCAATTTGAAAACAATTATTCTTAACAGTTTATATCTATTGCCATCTATTTTGTTTATTGGTATTAGTTTTATTGTATATTAGTGATTAATAGAGTTGTTATGTTAACATTACAGATACTATGCTTCGTAATTGAGAACAATGTCTATTTTAAACAACTTCCTTTTAGAGCTAGCTCCAATTAGATCAAAACCTTTCAATAATTTGTTGATAAATACACTGAAGGACTCTCAAAGAGTGATATAATAACTAGATATTTTATTTTCTGAGCTTTCTAAATGCATGGAAGTTTTATATTTTTACGAAAGTTTGTAGTGTCAGTGACGTCATACACTCTGAACCCAAGCATTCAGCTTTATTGATCTTTATTGTATTAAAATTTACTATTAAATATATCAATGTTATTGTTCTACAATAAAGGAAATTGACAAGAAAATACATCACTGGCCTAACCATCGCAATAAATCTCCTTTGCAAAAATGTAAAGCTTAAAATAAAATAAATAGTTTAAGAACCTAAATGTAAAGAATTGTATTGCGTTGAGTGTGAGTTGAGTGTGAGCTTGAGTGCATGTCGTTACTTGAATAAAATAAAATAAACGGCCTAAACAACATATGAAATATATCTCCTTAGCACAAAAGTTTATCGTAAAAAAAATGTAATATCTTAAGCAACTATAGCTAGTTACAAAGAAATATATCAAGCTGAATGTCTACGTTGACTATATGACGTCACGCTAACGATGTTGGTGTAAGTGGCTTATGAAAGATGTTATAGAACAGTCGTCACGTTGTCACAAAAACATATACCGAAATTTGTGGTCACATTTACCAGCTTTACTTGCACGTGTTATTTAGTCAATGTCGTCAAATTTGTTTCCTCATGGCGCCGCAAAGTAACCGACTCTCATTAGTCAGTTTATTTATATATACCATGGTTAGCTGCTCGGTTTAACTTTAATTCGATTGTTTTACCGTATCAACGAATTTAGCAGCTAACTATAATTTATCATCAGGAAAAAAAAGGTCATAATTTGTTATGCCATTAATAGAGCGTTTTCTTATAACCCACTTTTAACATGCAAATAAGCATATGTGTAAAATAACATTGGTGTGCATGCTTTAAAGTGCTTCAGTGAGACACGCTTTCGGCTTAAAATATTCAAAATAAAACAGAAATGTTCGAAACCAAGTTCTAAAACTCATGAATAATTAATGAAGAGAAAACAAAGACAAAATCACTAGCGTGAAGGAGTTTGAAATCTGATGCCAAACACTTGCATAAAATTAAGCCAACTTCGCTTTGAATTTCTCCAATAATTATCCAATAATTTGAGAAGTGATATCCAACACTCGAAAGAGTGATTCATCAGGTTTTCAAACACCTCAAAATGGGCCCAAAAAAACTCGGCTGCGCTTCGTTTTTTCAACCCATTTTTCGGTGTTTGAAAACCTGATGAAACACTCTTTCTCGTGTTTGATATATTACTTCATCAATGCTTTTCACGTGCACAGTGGCTTGTGGCTGATCAAGGGAAAAAATGAAAGCAAATAGCTTCAGACACACCTCATTAGCATGATATTTTACACATATTCTCATGTGCATGCTAGAGGTGGGCAATAGGTAAACGATCTAATATCTCGATTTCACATAACGCATTTTTTCATGCTAGTGAGTCAAATAACATGCTAATGAGCTTTTTTCATGGAAAATTAAAAAAAAGTACAACATGCTTCAAAAGCATGGCTCACACTATAGCGACATAAGCAATAAACGCAGACTAGACTAGGTGTGAGAAAAGACTAATGAGCAAAGCGCAACTGAGTCTGCGTATATTTCTTATGCTTGAATCAGGATAAAGTGCTAGTACCACTGGTTTTTATTATAAATATGTAAAAATATTTTTATAATTTATCAGATATAACGTAAACCCGACATATTTCAGTGTAAGCTTATTTTGAATGCACTTTGTATGCCCCAGCGTCAGGCTCATTAGCATGCGATTTTACGCTTTATTACCGCGATATCTGATCAATTTGGGTGATTTTTATTTGATGCATGGAAGACTGACAGTTTTATTTATGTTAAAACATTGGAATAAAACAATTCCCTGTAAAAAAAAAAATCTGGCTATTTTAATCACATCAAAAGGTTCTTGATGCTGATGGCGTCGTTGATTTTTGAAGTGTTTATGAGCAAGGGGTTGACGTAAGTGTAATTTATACCTCTTGTGATCACTTCCTTTAAACTATAGCCAATAGAGTCTATTACAGGGACAGACAATTAGATATTTTGAGGGTGAAGGTGTTGGGCATTTTCTTTGTGCATGATACATTTTTGGCTTTGATGCTGTGCAAGTTTTTTTTGTTCAGCTTTGCACGATATATATTTTCTTCAGGAGTTTTTGTTATGCACGATACATTTTTTCATGTTAATATTTTGATAAGTTGTGTATTCCCCCAGCGCAAAGCTCATTAGCATGTATTTTTACTCATTAGTAGGTGAAAATGCTTAATATAAATACGCTCTAATAGCCGATAGCAATACCTAAATTTGAAATATTGTTATTTAGAAAGAGACTAGACATGGTTTTAGTTATGTTAAAACATTGGAATGAAACAAACCCCTGTAAAAAATATACCTAGCTATTTTAATCACATCATAAGGTTCTTGATGCTGATGGCGTCGTTGATTTTTGAAGTGTTAATGGACAGGGGGTTGACGTAAGTGTAATTTATACGTACCTCTTGTGATCACGTCCTTTATTTTAAACCATAGTAGTCAATAAATATGACCAAGCTGATAAATGTTGTCAAATATGAAATGATAGAAATATTTCCAATGCATTATGATAGAATAGTATTTCTGTACATGTATTTTCCATTTCAGATTAAATACGTTGAAGTAACATGGTGAAAATAAATAGATAGCATTTTGGTAACTACCAGGTGACTCTCGCACCTTGACGTGATGAGTGATTCTTTGATCTAAGCCAATGAATCTGGTGGTCGTAGTTTGAATAAAAAAAAATGTCTTTTTTTTTGCAGGCTCTTCCTTCATCCTTCTCCTCCACTACCCTTCCCATCTTCTCTCTCCCAATCCCCCTCCTCTTCCCCAATTCCCAAGAGCCGCCATGCAGGCTAGTGGCCATGGGTCTTAAACATTATGCATTTAAAACACACCACATTTTAATAACAAATATTTATTCAAAAATAGCCATTCCATCCTGATTTTTTTTTACATTGTCATGCATGCTAGAGCAAAATAATGCAGTTAAACCATGAAATAATGTCAAGTAAATTCTAACAAATAGTCACTATTTAGTGACTAATTATTACTACTATATTTTAAATAGTAAAACAAAGGATAATGAGGTTTCTTCTATATCACTCTTTTGTCTCAAGATGGTACGTCTGGTTGACCGATAGTGACAAAATAGTCACTATGTGTTAGTACATTTTTAGATTGCATTTCATGGTTTAACTGCATTTGCTCTATCTCCCTACACTAGCACATTCGAATTTATACTTAAAAAAGTATTTCAAAAACATAGGTTACATCAGTTTTTATTACATGTGTTTTTTTTGTTGAAATCCATTTCCATATCCGTTGTCAATATTCCAAATGTAAACAATCCTGGGAAGAAAATTGAAAAATGTTTGTTCTTGTTTGTTATATAAATAATTTGAAATACATGCTTACTATTGGACGAATGCCATTATGGCCGCCACTTCATTATCATTTCTTTTTTAATTCACATTTAAACTGACCACTGCATCAAAATTATAGATTAGAATGACATCAACAGAGTTAAAAAGCTTGAAACAAATTATTAAATTCTTGAGATGTAATGAGAATTTCAAAAGTGTGAGAAATTAACACCACGACCGAGGATAGGCTAGTTCACTGAACACATACAGATCTCTGTACTTTTGGCTTCATGCTTCACTTGAATTGTATCTATAGTAATAAAACCTTTCAAAAATAACCTTTCTGATAGCTTTTTGCTTATTTTTAGCGTTTAGTCTTTTATCTTTGACATTCAATTGGCATTTGGTCAATTAATATAGTTGTTTTCATTAATCGTGAAACGATATGATTGAAACTAAAACTAGACGCCATCTGGGCGTTCACTCGGGCTTCAAATGAGACATGATGTCATTACCGCTAGGAACGCCTGGGACCTGACCCTCCAATTTGAGGACCACAACGAAGAAAAATAACTGTTTCCATTTTTAGACTCGGGCTTTTCCGTACATGGAAGCCCGAGTAATACACCTATTTCAAAAATCGTTGTCGCAGCCGAAGCTAAAAGTCCACACTCTAAAGCCTGCAAAGGATGTCGGTTACATGGACTTCATTTGTGATTTATTGCACGTTTTTTAAAGAAATATTTGTATTTATATCTACCACTGCAACAACTTGTTATGGTCATATAACACAAACACGTATACAACCAAAATATGCTATGAATAAATCAATAACAAGAGAAGAAATACCGACATCCTTTGCATGCTTCAGAGTGTGGACTGTGGCTTTGTTTGCGACAACGATTTTTGAAATAGGTGTATATTACGAAAACAATACATTTAATTTGCAATTTACTAAACCAATTCAACACAACTCATATAGGTTTGAGATCAACCATTTCTGATACTTACCTAATGTGATGTTTACTACGCGCTACAGTAACGGTAACTGCATGCACGTGGTCTCCTGAGGTAAAAGACAAAGTAGCCTCGACAGTTGGTGATTTGTATGTGGATCTTCCACCATTTGGCATTATAACAGCAGTTTTTGGCCCAGTTGAAACAAACTTGTCTGGTCACGGTCTGTCCACTAACTGTTGGGTAGTTACCAACAACCCATCCTGCAGCATGGGTACCACAATGGTTTGAAGGCACGCACCTAAGAAGCACAAACAAATGAATAAAATAAACATGTAATATCAATCACACGATATGTTACTTATAGTACTGCAACCACCGAGTAATAAAATGAGAATTATGATTTAATTGTTGATATAAATCTTTACTATCTCTTTATTATCTGAAAAGTTGCCAACAACCCATCTTGCAGCATGGGTACCACAGTGGTTTGAAGGCACGCATCTAAGAACAGAAACTCAAAAAATTAATGAATCATTGACTAAATCATTGACTGTTCTAATGCCATTATGTAAAGTGCATGTCATTTGAAAATTATCGAAAACTACCATAACCAGCTACTAAATAGTTTGCTCTACTAAAAAAAATTGTGATGCTTAGTGAGAGACATAGTGCCAATTGACTAGTAATAAATGACTATAACTATATATTGATAAAGAGGTACTAAACAAGGAGATCCGATATCTCCATATATCGTTATGTTGGTAAGAGAGATACTGGCGACAATGGAGTAGGAAACTTTGAAGGAGACTAAATACGATATAATAAACATGAAACGAAAAAAATCGAAAAGAAAAATAAATGAAATATATTGATACAATAAATATTAATGTTGGCGGTAATATAAATGATAGTTGCAGCATAATTATAATGACTAGTCGGGGTACTCGTGAAAAATTCACTACTTTTCCTAACGCTTGGGCTGCTCTTTGTAATGATTGGGTTCCCTGTGTCAATGATAATCCAAGATGGCGGCCGAGGTGAGATCGCTGCGAGACGACTTTGATTTTTAGTTTTGCAAGCATTTAATTTCTCGTTCCAATAAATTCCCTATTGCACCCACAATTACCTGCTCCTAGCATTTATGGAATTCGTTTGGTGGCACAGTGGGCGGGTTTATTGGAATTAGATGCGGACATTTTTCGCTTAGCGTATTATATATATGATAGTTGCGGCTTAATTATAATCATTATGGTAACAATGTTATTTAAATTTTTTTAAACGTACTTGTTTGGTATTTTATTTGGCATTCTATTTGCATTGAATCCAGCGAATCGGTACCAGCCTTCATTGATCTTGTTATCACAAAGTAGTAGGTTTCCTCTGGGCTTACTTTTGCGACGAGACACATCGTTGATAGCCTTGTAAATACGGCATTGGACAGGCACTAGAAACAATTAGTGGTTGAATTAGCATGTAAAATGCGTATTCAAAGACTTTATCAGTAGTGATGAGCAAAATTAGCCTTTTCAATATCGAGCAAGGGACTGGAACCAAGTTTCTCAAAATTAATTTAATTCAAAAACATGATATTATGTATGATATTATATTATTAACTTACGCTTTGGTTTTGGTTTTGGCTTGCAGTGGCCACAGGTATGTTTACAATAGATGCGACCAATGTGGTGATTACATGCCCTGTATGTGTGTTTCACCTTTAGACAACTCGCACGCGAAAGTTTGTTAAGACAGATATTGAGTTGTTGTCCGAATGCCAAATGAATTTCAAAAATAAAAACCTTAAAAGCAACTTACGTCCGCATCCTCTAACACAGAATTTTGCAATGCCTTTGGTCCTACAGTGACCATATCTCTTGAGGATCCGACAGCTATATTGGTTCAGTTGAGGGAAACGTTGACGTTTTACTTGCTCAACCTCGTCTTGGAACTCTGAATAAAATGATGATTAAATAAGTAAGCGCAGCAAGCAAGCAAGCAAGCAAGCAAGCAAGCAAGCAAGCAAGCAAGCAAGCAAGCAAGCAAGCAAGCAAGCAAGCAAGCAAGCAAGCAAGCAAGCAAGCAAGCAAGCAAGCAAGCAAGCAAGCAAGCAAGCAAGCAAGCAAGCAAGCAAGCAAGCAAGCAAGCAAGCAAGCAAGCAAGCAAGCAAGCAAGCAAGCAAGCAAGCAAGCAAGCAAGCAAGCAAGCAAGCAAGCAAGCAAGCAAGCAAGCAAGCAAGCAAGCAAGCAAGCAAGCAAGCAAGCAAGCAAGCAAGCAAGCAAGCAAGCAAGCAAGCAAGCAAGCAAGCAAGCAAGCAAGCAAGCAAGCAAGCAAGCAAGCAAGCAAGCAAGCAAGCAAGCAAGCAAGCAAGCAAGCAAGCAAGCAAGCAAGCAAGCAAGCAAGCAAGCAAGCAAGCAAGCAAGCAAGCAAGCAAGCAAGCAAGCAAGCAAGCAAGCAAGCAAGCAAGCAAGCAAGCAAGCAAGCAAGCAAGCAAGCAAGCAAGCAAGCAAGCAAGCAAGCAAGCAAGCAAGCAAGCAAGCAAGCAAGCAAGCAAGCAAGCAAGCAAGCAAACCCACCTTCTGGAACCTTCTCATCGGCTTCTTCATTTTCTTCTGCAAATAAATTAAAAAGTGGGTCTTCTTATTCATTTGTTTTTCTAAGCGCTGTAGCAGAAAATTATCTAAACATAGTCTTAATAATCTAGTCCACAGGACCCTCTCCCTTCGTTTTTAGGAGAGGGTCTAAAGAACGAGTCTGCATAAATAAATGTCATCAATACCTTCATTCGACTCCTCATCCTCTTCTTTTTCTTTTGGTGATTCTGGATAACGAGTAAATTGATTTAGGTTATTATGGTTTGTCTATTAATGTGTTGTTTCTGTCTGTCTGTCTGTCTGTCTGTCTGTCTGTCTGTCTGTCTGTCTGTCTGTCTGTCTGTCTGTCTGTCTGTCTGTCTGTCTGTCTGTCTGTCTGTCTGTCTGTCTGTCTGTCTGTCTGTCTGTCTGTCTGTCTGTCTGTCTGTCTGTCTGTCTGTCTGTCTGTCTGTCTGTCTGTCTGTCTGTCTGTCTGTCTGTCTGTCTGTCTGTCTGTCTGTCTGTCTGTCTGTCTGTCTGTCTGTCTGTCTGTCTGTCTGTCTGTCTGTCTGTCTGTCTGTCTGTCTGTCTGTCTGTCTGTCTGTCTGTCTGTCTGTCTGTCTGTCTGTCTGTCTGTCTGTCTGTCTGTCTGTCTGTCTGTCTGTCTGTCTGTCTGTCTGTCTGTCTGTCTGTCTGTCTGTCTGTCTGTCTGTCTGTCTGTCTGTCTGTCTGTCTGTCTGTCTGTCTGTCTGTCTGTCTGTCTGTCTGTCTGTCTGTCTGTCTGTCTGTCTGTCTGTCTGTCTGTCTGTCTGTCTGTCTGTCTGTCTGTCTGTCTGTCTGTCTGTCTGTCTGTCTGTCTGTCTGTCTGTCTGTCTGTCTGTCTGTCTGTCTGTCTGTCTGTCTGTCTGTCTGTCTGTCTGTCTGTCTGTCTGTCTGTCTGTCTGTCTGTCTGTCTGTCTGTCTGTCTGTCTGTCTGTCTGTCTGTCTGTCTGTCTGTCTGTCTGTCTGTCTGTCTGTCTGTCTGTCTGTCTGTCTGTCTGTCTGTCTGTCTGTCTGTCTGTCTGTCTGTCTGTCTGTCTGTCTGTCTGTCTGTCTGTCTGTCTGTCTGTCTGTCTGTCTGTCTGTCTGTCTGTCTGTCTGTCTGTCTGTCTGTCTGTCTGTCTGTCTGTCTGTCTGTCTGTCTGTCTGTCTGTCTGTCTGTCTGTCTGTCTGTCTGTCTGTCTGTCTGTCTGTCTGTCTGTCTGTCTGTCTGTCTGTCTGTCTGTCTGTCTGTCTGTCTGTCTGTCTGTCTGTCTGTCTGTCTGTCTGTCTGTCTGTCTGTCTGTCTGTCTGTCTGTCTGTCTGTCTGTCTGTCTGTCTGTCTGTCTGTCTGTCTGTCTGTCTGTCTGTCTGTCTGTCTGTCTGTCTGTCTGTCTGTCTGTCTGTCTGTCTGTCTGTCTGTCTGTCTGTCTGTCTGTCTGTCTGTCTGTCTGTCTGTCTGTCTGTCTGTCTGTCTGTCTGTCTGTCTGTCTGTCTGTCTGTCTGTCTGTCTGTCTGTCTGTCTGTCTGTCTGTCTGTCTGTCTGTCTGTCTGTCTGTCTGTCTGTCTGTCTGTCTGTCTGTCTGTCTGTCTGTCTGTCTGTCTGTCTGTCTGTCTGTCTGTCTGTCTGTCTGTCTGTCTGTCTGTCTGTCTGTCTGTCTGTCTGTCTGTCTGTCTGTCTGTCTGTCTGTCTGTCTGTCTGTCTGTCTGTCTGTCTGTCTGTCTGTCTGTCTGTCTGTCTGTCTGTCTGTCTGTCTGTCTGTCTGTCTGTCTGTCTGTCTGTCTGTCTGTCTGTCTGTCTGTCTGTCTGTCTGTCTGTCTGTCTGTCTGTCTGTCTGTCTGTCTGTCTGTCTGTCTGTCTGTCTGTTTGTTTGTTTGTTTGTTCGGTTGTTTGTCTTTATGTTTATTAGTTCGATAGTTGTTCGTTTGTTTGATTGTTTAATATGTATACATTCAATTCAATTTTGATTTTAACATTAGGTCGCAGGCCAATTGGCCTTTTCCTTATCGAGCAAGGGACTGGGTACGAGTGAATAAAACTCATTTAATTATAATTCCGGAAAAAATAACCCCGTCTCATGGCAGAGTAACCAAATATATGCTTATTGACCAAGTTTCAGAACGTTTGGCTAAATAGAAAAAAAAATATGAGCATCCAAACTGCCAAAATTACAGAGAAATGTATGGTCGTTCCAAACCATACATTCTTTGTATTTTCGAAAAAAAAATAAAAATACCATAATTTCGGTGTAATTTGCACAAACTTGTTCAAACTTTCACTTCTTACTAATTTGTATTTGTTCTTTAGTGTGAAGGTTTTTTTTTTTTAATTAAAAATATTATTAAAAATTGATATTGAGAAGCTTTGTTCCAGTCCCTTCCTCGATATGAAAAAGGCTAATCAAGTTTTTTAAATAATGACAACTTCATAATAAACAAAGTTCAAACAGCTAACATCATTAGATTGTTGTTTCAGTATGCTTTTGGAGATGTCGTCAACTTGTGTTGTGTTTTTGATTTTGAAATTCGCTCGTATTTTAATAATGAAATATATTGTACCTTCTTCTTTCTGTTCATCATCGCTCTGTTCCTCATCACTAGTTTCACCTCCTTGTGGGCCTGAAATAATTCATAAAATTACCTTGATAAGCTTTTATAAGTACTGGTATATACTATCTAGTATATAAAACATTGTTCATCAAAACAAATATTTTAATTTAAAAGCATTGTTGACATAAAACCATTATAAATTCCCTCGAGATCCTCAGCTTAATATTTAAGAATGTAAATTAATCGTGAACATTTCAAAACTATTATTTAATGTTCCAAGCAGTAACTCATTATCATAGATTTAAGAATTGAAATTAATACTGCTGAAAACAATATAAAGAAGGAGTGACGTAAGTCACGAGCAATTGTTTTTATCTCAACTTTATGAAACCAACATTTAAGCTAGTATTTGTTTAAAAAGTCTATTTAAAATTTATCAATAATTCTATGTAACTTCCAGATGGCGTTAAAAATGAAAAATTACTAAAGATTTTTTGAAGTGAACTCAGGATATAACAAATAAAACTGCTTGAACTATAAGTTAAACACTCACGGTTTTCAACAGTCTTGTCTTCTGGCACGTCTGCAACTGAAACACAAATCGGTAGAATTTATCTACAATATAGAATAACATCACAGAAAAATATGAAGAAAGAGAAGGAGAACTGTTAAGTAAAAAAAAGAAACTAGGCAAAATAAACATGTTGAGCACATACACGAACAAGACAAGAACAAGACGCGAAAAGGAACAATTACCTAGAAAGGAGAAGGAGAAGGAGAAGGAGAAGGAGAAGGAGAAGGAGAAGGAGAAGGAGAAGGAGAAGGAGAAGGAGAAGGAGAAGGAGAAGGAGAAGGAGAAGGAGAAGGAGAAGGAGAAGGAGAAGGAGAAGGAGAAGGAGAAGGAGAAGGAGAAGGAGAAACCGAAGGAGAAGGAGAAGGAGAAACCGAAGGAGAAGGAGAAGGAGAAACCGAAGGAGAAACCGAAGAATCATGATGAAAAGGAACAACAGGAGAAGTATTAAGAGTGTTAACTGAAATATTGAAATACCCGCCGCTTTAATATACTTGCTGTTCCTTCAAATAACTTCAACGTCGTTGGCTGCGGTATAGATGATGAACAAGACGCACTATGGTCGACTGTGGTTTGTTGTTGAACTGTCTTTGACTCGGTGCAGCTCAGAATTTCAGACATTTTACGTTGCTGTTCTATGTTAACGGAACTATAGTTCACTATACTTTGTAAGTTTTTGTGACCACTTAACTGCATGATGTGTGTTGGAGGAATGTCATTGTCATTGAGTTTCTGAATCATTCCTTTACGAGCGCTGTGATTTGTTAGCCGTTCATTTGAGAAATTGCCCTTTTTCGCCATCGTTTTCATAAGCGTATTTAGTTTGTTTACATCTTTTCGTCTAACCGAAAGAATGAATTCAGCTAGATATCTATCTAGCTCTTCTTCCATTCTTATGCTTTCGACTACTTCTTACAGTAAAAAACGACCTATTTTAGTAGAATAACAACAACAACAACAACACTGACACAGCTGACAAAACTATTTCGCTCAATGACAAAGTTACCAAGTCCACCCGCGCCACCATTCAAGTGCAGTGAAAAAACATCGTTCGTCCAATCAGATGCTGATATTTTCAGTGAGTATTTCTCAGTATGTATATAATAAATACAAATACTCAAAATCTCGAAACTTAATTTTCTAAAAAATATTATGTTTAATTGTATTGATCCAATTAGCTTATTTTCAATTAAAACTCAGGTATTTTATTTTTAGAAACAAACAAACTTCAATGAATGTTAGTTAGCACTAATTGATATTGAATAATAGAAACACTTTCGTTGCAGTTTTGTTAACTTACTGTTTCGCTAGGTCATACGTACATTACTTTCTACTGGATTTATTCATAAGAACTTTGACTTATTCATTATTTGTATATTCAAGTTTTAGTTAACATATCGTTAATGTTAAAAGTGTGCGGAATCAAAGCTCGTTTTATAGTTCATTGGACCGTGTTATATCCATGGTTATTAATGTTCAACGACGCGCGAAACATTCGACGCACTGCACGTTGCAACTAACACGCACGCAATTCAAAAAATTACATTCTGTATTTAATTAATGGCAGTTAATTTTGATTATTTGAATCGGTTTCTAACGTATTAGTGATTTATCTCAAGGATTTATTAGGGTTGTAAATATATTGAATATATACTAGATAGAAGAGAACTGACTAACCCTTGAATCGATAGATATAGGCTTTGCCTGAAAAACGCTTTGCAGAAAAAAACCTCGTTACAAGGGCTGTTCGCTTTTGGATGAGGTGGGAAAAATTTCGAAATATTTTGAATTTTTGGTGTGTTGTTGTGAATGGCCGTATTACGGTATTTTTACTGAAAACTACTGGATTCCTTTAAATTGTTTAATTTAACAAAAGACTTGATAAAACATCGCATTGTCAAACAAACTTTTCTTAAAAAATATGTGCTTAATTCAACCACTACTGCAATACCAAAGAAGCCAACAATTTAATATATTTTTAGTGAGAAGAAATAACAACCTTGGGCTCGTTTCCCAACTGGGGCTCAAAATTTTTCTAAGGTTGTTGTTGTCTTTATTTATCGTGTGGTTATTTTTCAAAATAACAAATTGTTTTATTTCGGCTTTAATATTTGAATGACGCATATTCTTTTGAACACAAAAGGCTATTCTAACCACCTTGAACGTGGTTGTTGATGTTGATTGCATCGTTGATTTTTAATTAAGTGCTGACGTCCAATTAAGTGTTAAATGGCAGTGTGTGATCCATACTTGTTCTGCATCGGTGCTAAATTTAAATTTATTTTAAAACAGCAAACATTAATACAAAAACATTTTACTTTAAAAAACATTACTGACTTTTTGAGATGATTCTAGAATAGTTCTAAAGATTTTGAAATAAAAAAAACAAACTTATTTGCTTCATCAAAAAAAAAAAAAAAAACTTTCCCAATTTTTTCATTGCAATAGACCGTATCAGAATAAATACCAATTTCCATGTGATACATGAATGATATGAAAGCAAAAAAAGCTTCGGGTATGCTTGTTAGAAATTTTCCAAAACACCCGTAAATTAAAAGATACTATAGAACATTTAAAATGGCGTGTCATTTATTTAGTGTTTTGAATTACTGCATGGATAGACACTACTTGAAAAACTACTAACCGTGTCTATGTTTGTGAGGCACACCAATTTGTTATCAAAACAAATAGTCTTATATAATGCTTTCTTAGCTCAATTCAATTTGAAAGATATCGATTTTTAAGAATGTTATATTCGCCTTTGTTGATTTAGTTTCATAGTTTCGCTACAATGGTTGAATTTATTAAAAACACTTGAGAAACTACTAACCGAACCTTTGTTGGTGAGGCACACCGATTTTAAATCAAAGCAAATAGTCTTACATAAGTTTTCTTAGCTCAATTTGATGTGCCTTTAATATCAACAACGATTCGGTAAAAGTTAATTGTCAATTCAAGTGTTCTCTTTTAAAGAGTACGTTGGTCCAAATTGAAGTTAAACCATGAAAGTAAATCAACAAACTAATACAACTAACTTTCTTAAGAATCGATCTTGTTTTAAATTGAGCAAAGAAAATATTCTATAAGACTATTTGTTTTGATAAAAAAATGATTTTCCTCACCAACAAAGATTGGGTTAATAGTTTGTCAAGTACTGTTTTTAATATATTCATTCATTGTAGTGGAATTATGAAAAGACGTACCCCCACGTATAGTTTTTGAACATTTTTGATAAACAGGAACACCGATCAAATATAGATTAAAAGAACTTTGCGTATTTTAAATTTTGTGCAAGTATCATTTGAGAAATCAAGACAGATTTGATACAGATTTGATTAGAGAAACAAAACAGTTTTGTGTGGCATTTTAAGGCGCTATGCTTTAACCAGTTTTGGATGTTTTTTGTTTTTAAATATTTAAAAACAATGTGAAACCTTCGTCAGAAAAATATTTGAAATTATTTTTAGCTGAGTTTAATCATGGATTCATGAAACGTTTTTACCGTATACTTATGGGTGCAAGGCTGATAAACATTAGAAAATAGGTGAATGAAAATATATCTATTTACACAGTACAAAAACGGCTAAGTACTACAACTCAGTATATTTAGTTAATCATGCATTCAGGATGACACTATATAGAGAGTAAACCCCACTCATTATTTAGAGTAGACATAAATGTAGATGTGCCATTGAGTACAATGTACTCAATATATTGAGTTCAACTTCACTTTTACTCACCAAAGAGTTTGGTTTACTCAATATAAAGTGTCGTCCTGAATGCATGATTAACTCAATATACTGAGTTGTATCATCGTGAACAACTACAAAATAATTGTGGAATTGAGCTGCATTCAAAAGTAATACGTATTTTACAGGTTCGTGAGTGATACTTATTTCCGCGAGAACAATTTATTGTGAACATATATTTCGTATATTTCTTGTTCGCTGTTACTCATTTAATCATTGGAATAGCTTGCATAGCTGGCCCTGGGGGATTGGGGAGAGGGGCGGAGGGATTCGGGAGATGGGGGAGGGGAGGGGATGGGAGGGGAAGAATTTCAACTGCTGGAAATAAATAAGCAAAGAATCACGTGCCACTTGTTGTAGTGTTAATCTCTACTTTACTTGCGCAGTGATTTTTGTGCGGAAATTGTATACATTCATTATCAAGTGGCCATACCCCATCTGCTATTTGACGGATGCTATAGTTAATTACAAATTTGCTGTGTGAACGTCTTTTTGGTTGACAATAAAAAATATAATACAGTGTGAAATATTGTTTAAATGTTACCATCACGTTTTTGCATATCTTAACAATTTTTCAAATAGTTGTACAATAATCTCTGCATAGTTAATGTGCTAGAAAAGGACAGCTTTTTGTTGCAAGTTAAGGTACCATTATATTTTGTTCAAACTATTTTCATAAAAAAATGTGATATACGCTTTCAGTTCGTACAACGAGCGAGAATAGCTCATATTAACTTTTAAGGCCAATTCCATTGATAACTTTTACTCCAACGAAGAGCTAAAGCTCTAAAGTTTCTTTCTATTACCTATCGTTCACATTTCATTGAGTTCAGTCTAACATTCGTGTTCGGTGTTTAAAAATCACCGCAAAGTGTTACAAATTGCCTACTTTTACTATATCTGATAACTCTATAACCAATACGATGACCGCCATTTTTTCACGGTTTTTGACTTTACTAACCAATTTTCTATAAAGAAATGATAGGATTCATAAAGAATTTTTTTGGAAATATCAAAGTATACGGACTACCTTAATACTGCTAATTACACACAACTGAAGCATTCACTGTGAATTAATTTGTCAATATCTAATACGAACTATTGTTCAGTCACGGTTCAGAGTTATTAATGACTGAGCGACACGTTCATGATTCTCCGCATTGCAATAAAAACAACACACAACATTTGAATGATTAAAAGTTTATTTTAATTTAAGCCATTACAAAAACTGAAAATTCCATTTCTTTTACAGTTTCCCAAACTTTCCAAACTCCTCTCTCTTTCTCTCTCTCTCTCTCCATGCATTTATTCTATGATGCTTGATGTTTTCCAGTCCTAGAATATTCAGATTATATAGCCTATATCATTATCGTTAGCCTTAATTCTTATTGTTTCTCGTTATCGAAATCCATTTCCAATTCATTGTCAAGGTCATGAGGTACCAACTGTAAACAGTCCTAAAGAAAATAAATATATATATATATATGAAATTATGCGGATCCTTCTTTTGTTGAATGAAGTTATAGTATGACACATACGAACATAATGACTAATATTGGGTGTCTAACACCTTTTGCTTGGATTTTCGACATTGTTTTCCTTTTGAAAAGACCTAGACCTAGACCTAGACCTAGACCTAGACCTAGACCTAGACCTAGACCTAGACCTAGACCTAGACCTAGACCTAGACCTAGACCTAGACCTAGACCTAGACCTAGACCTAGACCTAGACCTAGACCTAGACCTAGACCTAGACCTAGACCTAGACCTTTTGACTTACCTACTGTGTTTATCTGTTGCCACAGTAACGGTAGTGGCATGCACGTGGTCTCCTGAGGTAAAAGACAAAGTAGCCTCCACAGTTGGTGATTTGTATGTGGATCTTCCACCATTTGGCATTATAACAGCAGTTTTTGTTCCAGTTGAAACAAACTTGTCTGGTCACGGTCTGTCTTCTAACTGTTGGGTAGTTACCAACAACCCATCCTGCAGCGTGGGTACCACAACGGTTTGAAGGCACGCACCTAAGAAGCACAAACAAATGAATAAAATAAACAGAAACGCACAAATATATCATTGACTAATAAATGAAAAAAAAAATGGTTGTTCTTATGCCGTTGAGGTATGAGGACTGACGAAAGTGCATGTCATTTGAAATATTATAGAAAAAGTATATTGATAGCACATCAGGACCACCATTACCAGTTATTAAATAGTTTGTTCTACCAAAAAATAGTATAATGATGCTTAGTGAGAGAAATAGTGCTATGCCCATCGAGTAATACAATTTTTTGGAACCACAGTAATTGGTTATGCTGTTGTGGGCGCTTGTCTTCGGACGAAGTTTAATAAATAAATAAATAAATAAATAAAATAATGATAACTATATGTTGATATCTTATAATGAGTTATCTATCTTGTTATTTATCTTATTATCTAATATTGGTGATAACCATACTTGTTTGGGATGTAAGTTCCAGTATTTCCAATAAAGCGGTACCATCCTTCTATGATCCTGTTGTCACAAAGAAGCCCCTTTCCTCGGTGACGACTTTGGCGACGAGTTATGTCATTGATAACCCTGTGTCTACGGCATTGGATAGGCACTAAAGGACAATAGGGGTATAAATTAGAACCTGTTATATTAATTCTATAAAAATCATTACTGTTTTTATTTGATGTCATCATTAGTATCATTACCGCTGCAACTCTCTATGAATTTCAAGTGTTTATATCTTTTTCTGCCTTCGATTTCAACCCCCGAAAAGTTCAAAAGGCACCCATGTTTGAATCAGATTTAATTATCTTATTACGTAGACATTCATTCATTGATTGATTTCTTTACCAATTATTTAATTGATGAAATTATTGATTTATTAAATATATAACCGCAGCGCTCACTCCTGAAATATCTTTTCAACATTTGAAGATAAAATTCAACGCTGAACAATATGTAATATTCTTTATAATTTATATATCTATTTTAATTATTTGTAGATCTTGTTAAATCTTTAGTAACCGAGCCTGCACGTCAAACCATCAAACTTGTTAGCATTGAGCCCGTGCATATCTGCAAAGCGGCGTTGCGCAAAAAGTAAACAAGCTCTATTCGAAAGTTCCATTTGGCGAGATAACTTTGCCCTTAAAACTGACTATTTTTTGAAGTTTTTGTAATTAAACTCCAGAATTCACAAGCGATAAAGGAGAGAATAATTTTATAACCGACAGATTACAATTACAAATAGAAATATATCAAACTTCTTTAGAACAAACATTAATTAGGATTATTTATGTAAATTAATTATAACGTTTTATTCATTCAAGAATAGTGTATTTGTTTTCACCCGCAATTATGTCTGTCTGTCTCATTCTCTCTTTCTGTCTGTCTATGATATTATATTATTAACTTACGGTTTGGTTTTGGCTTGCAGTGTCCACAGGTACGTTTACAATAGACGCGACCAATGTGGTGTCGACATGCCTTGTATGTGAACCTCACTTTACGGCAGCTTACATGCGAAAGCTTGTTAAGACATGGTGCTAGAGAAACAAACAAAGACATTAAAATGAGAAATATATTAAACTAATAAAACTCATAGGTGGTGGTAAATAAACACAAATTTAAAGATATCTAAAATTCAGTGATGCATTTCATATTATTATATATTTGAGATAATATGCGCGTTGTGATTGGTCGAGCGCAATGCTCTTTAAGTCAAAGGCATACAGGTTTTTTTTCGAATCTCAATTGTTTCACTTCACGATTCGGCATTTGAAAAAAAAAAATTGCTTCTGTGATTTTTACCCATGCTCCCGTTCGGGTTAGTCGCGTAGTCGCGGAGCTGGTCAGCGACAATGTTTTTTCAAATGACTGTATACAAAACTTACGATAGCAAGTTTTAAGACAGAATCTTGCAATTCCTTTGTTTCTACAGTAACCATATCTCTTGAGGATCCTACAGCTTTGACGGCTCAGTTGGGAGACTTGGCGACGCTTTACTTGCTCAACCTCGTCTTTAAACTCTGAAAAAAGAAATGAATACATTAACAGTTAGTGAATAACTGGCTGATAAAATAAAACAAATAATGAATGAATTGATTGATTGATGAATAATCGAATGAATGAATGAATGAATAAAACGAATGAATGAATGAATAAAAATAATGGTCCAACTTAATGAATAATGTGCTAATGGATAAAATAAAATCACCAAAAGGTATATATGAATTTATATCACAACCTAGGAAATACAGCCAATCAGAAAGCAGGAAAGGTTGTATACGTGTCTATATTTCACTCTTCCTTCCCATCATGCACTGCTGGTTGAATTAACGGATTTTGTATTTTCTATGGCGTTTAATGAAATGGTTATACAATTGTTTCTCGTGGAATACATGTGAATATCCCACTCGTCCCATGGATTTTCTTTACTTACACATAAGCCAGGCTCGTGTGTTTACTGAAAACTACTAGGATATTCAACGGTATACCACTGGTATAAACCAACAAATTGAAAACCTACCTTCTGGGACAGGTGCATCAGCTTCCTCATCTTCCTCTTTTTCTTCTAAACGCAAAATAAGTTTTCAAATTATTAATAAACCTGAATAAAACAGGCATATGCATTTTGATTGTGTATCTTTTCAGGTAGTTCTAACTTGTTGAACTGTATTGTTTTGTTGCTGCTTTTTTGTGGTTGAAACTAATAACATTACTTAAATTTATTGTTAGAATCGTAATGAAACAGCAAACATCATTTCAAAAATTTTGTTTTGGTTATATGATAGACTTAGATGTGGTGTTTAAAATAATGAAAGTATTTCGAATTTTGCTAATACAATTTATTCATCGCCAGTTTCGCCTTGTAGGGTTTTGAAATGATTCATAAAACAACCCAAAGGCAATTTCAGATGTTGAACTTTCGATCTCAAAAGCAATTACACTTGACGTGGCAAAAGTAAGTTCCATGTCTTAACTGGGCCTTGAGTATAAATATTACGAGTGTACATGTATGGAGAAAACCACTCTGGTTTTAAATTAGCAACAACAACACTTTCGAAATTGTGGGCCCATATAAATACATCTGTAGTGAAGCGCGCCAAAAATCCGGCTTAAGACCAATTATTATTTTTTAATAATAATAACTTCATAGTAAACATAGGTTATAGAACTAACAACTTCATTATATCTTTGTTTCAGTTTGTCTTTGAACGATTTCGTCAACTTGTGTTGTGTGTTTTGATGTATGTTGAAATTCCCTTTTATTTTAATAATCTAATGGTACCTTCATCGTTTTGTTCCTCATCTTTCTGTCCCTCTTCGCTCTGTTCCTCATCGCTCTGTTTCTCATCGCTCTGTACCTCATCGCCAGTTGAACCTCCACCTCCTACAAGCACGTTATTAGTATTAATCATGAAAATGGATTTTATAATTCTAACTCAATGTTCCCCGTTACTCATTATAATAAGCCACAAAGGCCTCTGAGATACGCCACTAAGGCTCTACAAAACACTGACACTGAACTCCTGGTCACGTGATTGCACAGATAACCCAAACACTGTATTCATTATACATGTGAAGTTAAAAATTGAAATTTAAACTGCTAAGAACAAATAATCCACAATTAAGTAGTTTTAATCTCCAATTTAAGTAGACAAACTTTATGACATTCACTGTATATAACTATATAACTTCCAGATAACGTTCTAAAGGATAAACTAAAGGTATTTTAAGTGAACTCAGGCTGTAGGAAAAAGTTTTTGAACTATAAGTTAAACACTCACCCATTTCAACAGGCTTGTCTTCTGGCACGTCAGCAACTGTAACATCATAGCAAATATATGTAAACATTTTATACAACATAAAAAAAAATCGAAAAAGAACAAGCAAAATTAAAAAGCAAGAACAGAGAAAAAAGAAGAAGAAGAAGAAGAAGAAGAAGAAGAAGAAAAAGAAGAAGAAGCAGAAGAAGAAGCAGAAGAAGCAGAAGAAGAAGAAGAAGAAGAACAAAATGACGAAGAACAAAAAACAAGAAAAAGAAGAAAAAAAAAGAAGCAAGGACAACAAAAAGAAGAACATTCATATTCAAGAACAAATTCAAGACTGACAAGAAAAATTTACGAACAACACAGAAGAACAAGAACAAGAACTACAAATAGAAGAACAATCATATTCAAGAACAAGAACAAATTCAAGAACAAGAAGAAAAAGTTACGAACAACCTAGAAGAACATGAACAAGAACAACAAAAAGAAGAACAATCAAATTCAAGATCAAACTCAAGAACAACAAAAAGTTACAAACACAGCAGAATCTTGCTTAGAAGTGACTTTAAATGGGCGTCGCCGTGATCCAATAAGATACATTGCACAAGTTTATAACTAATCACTGACTTTGAAAACACCTCTAAACAAACAAATAATTGAATCCTAAACTCTTTTGTTTTCCTTACCATTTGCAGTTGCTGCGTTCTCTAATTCTTCTTCTGCCAAACATGGCACTACCACCAAGGTAGCAAGAAAGATTGCTGCAATCAGATAAAGCTTCATGGTGTCGTCTCTTTGACCTTCAGCTTAGATGCAGGTTGATGCAGATCTGCACCTATATTTATATGATCTAATTAGCATATTTTCAATTAAAACTCAAGCATATCTTTTTTAAAAATAAAGTTCCATTAGCGAAAGTTCCACTTTAGTAACTTTTTCCTCTTAGCACGTATTGATCTTTAATAATAGAATCACATTTCACAGTTTGATGATTCTCCGTATCTGCTTAGTTTTAAAGCGCCACAGAACGTTTTTCTTTTCCTTTTCGTTGCATTTTTATTAACGTACTCACTTCACAGTTTCGCTAATTCATACATTACTTTCTCATTTATTCATAATTTCTAATTAATATATCTTAAATGTTTCGTTGAAAGTGTATGAAATTGTTGATCAAAGTCCGTTTTATAGTTCATTGAGCCGTATACGCGTATTATGTGATTTTGGCATGACGCACATTCCAACACGAACGCAATTCAAAAACATACATTCTGAATTTTTTTGTTTTTATTTGGCAGTGTAGTTTGTTTATTTGTATCATTTTTAAGTGTATTAGTAATTTTATTTCAGGGATTAATAAGGTTTGTAAATATGTTCAATGGATACTAGATTACATAGACGAGAACTAACTAAGCCTTTTAAGAGCCTAGCTTTACATTCCAAATATTGTTATAGTAGATATTTCAGCTGCAAACATGCAATGGTAACATCGTCACGAATTCCACCGAAACCATACTGATACGTGAATCGTTACGTACCTAGGCTTGCTTGATTCATTCTCACAAAACGTTTTACAGAAATAAACAACCTTTGTACCAGTGCCGTTTGCTTTTGGATGGGCTGACGGAAATGTTTTGAAAACAACTACTGGTGTGTTGACGTGAATACCGCATTACGGCATTTCTACTAAAAAACTACTGGATTCCCCCAATTAACTATTTGACAAATAATCTCGATAAAACATCGCGAACCTATGAACCTATCTTGAGAATTGTGAACATATATAATTCGTCTAATGCCGCAATACCAAAGAACCACACGTCCCTTTAATATATTTTTTATTGAGAGAAAATAACAACTGGCAATATTTAAGTTTTGATATTGGAATCAATTTTGATGAAGCATATTCCTTTGAGCAAAATTCTGGGCTATTCTAACCACTTTAAAAGCGATTGCTGATGCTTATTGCATCGTTGATCTTTTTAGTGATGACGTCCAAGTGGTTAACGTCAGAGAGTGCATGATTCATACTCTCGCACGTTCGCATGTTCTGCATCGGTGCGAAATTTAAAGTTCCAAATTCAAAAATATTTCAACAGCAACAAACACTAATACAAAAACGTTTTTCTTCCAAAAAAGGTTTGTTTTGGATGATTCCTAGAAAGGTTCGAACGTTTTTGAAATAAAAAAAAACCCGTATTTGCTTCATCAACATGGATTTGGTTTGTTAGTTCAATAAGTACTAACGTCACTACATGGTTAAGAAGATGGCAGCTTTTTGTGATTTATATGGACGCCTACCGTATTGATCAATTTGTCCGAGTCATTGCATAGACCGTATCAGTAAAGCCAAATTCCCATATAATACATGAATGATATAAAAAACAAAACGTATCGGGTGTGCTCATTAGAAATTTTCCAAAACACCCATAAAAGATATTACAGTGTGAATCGAAAAACCGTGGGCACCCAGAAATAATTTAAAAATCGTTTATTGTTCGTTGAACAACTCACACCGAACTCTAACTACAAAAGGTTTATCATACTACACATCAGTCAAACTTCTTTAGGTAATATAGTTGTTTCTGAGGTGTTCAACAAACAATAAACGATTTCTAAAATATTTCTGGGTGTCCACGGTTTTTTGATTCGCACTGTAAAATGGCAAAGCACGGACGATTTACCACTAACAGTATACCACATCAAAAAAAAAATGGACTTTGTATGTTTTCGAAAATCGATTAACCTTTTTTTTGGGATACCCTAGATGATTCCAAGAACTGTAAAATATTCTATATTTTTATTTTAATTATCTAAATATAGCAAACCGGGTTTCTTATACAACTATAACACACAACGAGCATACCCGATACTTTTATCCCCGGGCCTCCCCGGGAAAGTTTAAGCAATCAAGTCATATTATTAGTTGCGAGGCATGTTTTCTCCCTTCTTTTAAAAAACTCATTGCTTATTTTAATTTACACTACTTTTCACAAACGTCGTCCAAAAAGAAAAGAAAATAACAAAAAATAATATTGAAATACATTTCTATTTGCTTTGATATATATAACAAACTGGTTTGCCTCACCAACAAAGATACGGTCAGTAGTTAGGGTTAGTCAAGCGTTCTTTTTAATAAATTCAAAATTTGGAATGGAGCTCTATGAAACTAATTCAGCAATCATATACAACCACAGCACACACTTTTTGTTCGTTTGTTGATTTAATTAGTTTCAAAATCGAATTACTAGCTTCAAATTGAGCACTGAGATAATTTTTTTTCATTTTGATAACATATAGGTTTGACTCACCAACAAAGGATAGGTCAATATCGTGCCAAGTGTTCTTTTAAAATCAATTAACCACATTGGAGTGCACGTGAAACTATGTTATAACTAGTTAAATCATCAGTTCAACAAACGAATAAAACATTCGACATTCATCGGCATTCATTGACATGACAATCGATGTTTTCAAATTTAGAAAAGAAAAATATGTCAACAACCAAATCAACACAATGGTATTAAGGTGCATTAAAGAGTAATACAAATTTCACGGGTTAATGAGTAATACGTGATATAATGAGAGCAACTCTAGTGCATGCACGAATTGTGGACATAAATTTCACTATTCGTGTCCCGTGTTTACTGTTACTCCTTAAACGTTTAAAAAAATAACACATAATTACATGTCACTTGTTGTAGCTAGTGTTCATCTCTACTTTTCATAGCTTAACTTTGAAGTTTAGAGTCAACTAGTGTCAACTGAATCTGAATAAGGATTAAAACTTGGTACATTTGAACTTTTAAGATAGATGCAGCGCTACCATGGGTGCCAGAGGAATTATTTTCCGTGGTACGAAATATTTCCTATGGCATCCTGGATAATGCAGCGCTCTTCCAACTTGAAAATCATCATATCCAGCCTTCAGCATGTACATATTTGCAGCTAGTTGCTTTTATATATTTCAGCTTTAGGCCATGAACATTATATTTGGAAACAAGTTTTGTGTTGTTTTGTGCTTTTAGCAGTTGATATTTCAGTGTTTAACTATCTGAATAACAGTGAACATTAAATAAGAATGATAAAATGTTGTCCACAATTAATGCTATAGTGTCGAGCATTTCATTATAGCGAATTTATAAGACGTCACGTGAGTTTTATTTTACTGATAATACCTTTTTTGTCGTCTAAAACAATTTAAAACATAATTATATGATTTTCGTATTAGTCTTTCTAAACTAATAGCTCATAATTATGTAAGCGCCCGACAATCAGTAGCAATTGTGAAGCATTAGCAAATCTGATTTATCGTTATATTTCAAACTTCTATATTGTTGTACGATTCTTGCTAACCAAATTCAGGATATTTTTACTTTCATATCTCTCAACAAACAGTGATTAAATCGGTTAGTATACAGAACATTCAATATATAACAATGCAACAATTAATTTGTACTGACGATTCTTGCTATCCAGATTCTCCATATTTTTACTTTCATATTTTTGAACAATTAACAGTGATTAAATCGTCAGTATAAAGAACATTCAATATATAATAATGTATGCTATCTAAAATATTCAAACGCCTCTACGTTGGCGTCCCTATCAATCAAATATTTGTGACATATTCGAGTTTTTAATGCGTAGCTAGTTTGACTCACTCCAGTGATAGAGTAATTACCAAACCACTTAAGAGACTATGCACCGAGTCGATGTTGATGGAGCCAATTGCAACAGCATGTTTGTTTAGAAAACTCACGAACACTTTGCTTAATATCTACCTAAATCTTTCTTGTAAATAAAACGTCGATTTTCGTAGTAATGTAGTGTTGTAATTGTTTTTGCCCTAGTCTTTTGAGGGACGTAAAAGAACTCCGTGTTCAGAAATGAACATGATCTTAGTGAGACTAAAATTTGTTGTTGTTTTCCTTTTTTTTGTGTGTGTGTGTGTGTTTTTTTGGGGGGGGGGGTCGGGGCAGGGGGTTGTTGACTGACGTCTTTTGCAAGGTTTTAAGATACCTAAATCACATTTTGTGTTCTTATGTACTTCATATTTGCAATCGCACGTCGAATATCATCGCCTCGCTCGCCATGTCTCGATAGAATATTATTGCGACGTTATTGCAGATTATTTAGCTATACTTTCTGACGTAAGGCGGCACATTTGCTACCCTGGGTTCCAGAGGCTCTAGAGGGGATTGGGGCGAGACCCCCGGCGGGGAGGCGAAAGGGAATGCACAGGGAATGCCTCGAATTGCTGAAAAAATATTCACGGCAAATTCCGAGCTGCACACGAGAAAATGTTATCGGTTGTGAATAGACAACACTTTTGAATTTACTCTGAATGCCCATAGTTCTGAATATGGTTCTCAGAATGTAGGCTTTTCCAGTGCAAATGTACCTTTTTTTAAATTGTACAGCGGTGCCAGATGGAGTATTTTCAGTACGTTCAACTGGAATATTTTTAACAGTGATGCAACGATATTGTTTATAGTGAATTGACTGTTTTTCAAGTTATTTTCGTGCTGGATTGTACGTCGAACGTTTCTCGCGTCATTGAGCCGATTTAATTAGTGTCAAGTGCTCACACCTATTATAACGGCTCAGTGAATCGAAATGCAAATGGATCGTGAAGTTCTGTTCCATAAATAATATAAAGCTATTTCAAAAATGGTTGATGAAGATTTTAGGGTTAGAATTAGGGTTAGGGTTATATTATACGTAAATAACTTCAAAGTAAGCATTTAAGTTTATTACTACTAGTGACATTTAGACAGTCTTGGATACCGTGCTATTAATATATAATACTATTATAATGACCGCTATTGCTCGGATTAGCCGTAATGCTATTATAAGCACGAAATAAACTGAAACTGAATTTTGTTTTTAAACATTTCATGATCAATTTGTTATTATAAGTATTGGCTGTTTATAAGACAACCTGTACATCTATCACACTCTTGGTAATGACACCGCGTTGTGTCGAAGCGTCTGGTAAAACAATAAATCTTATCGTCATAAATTTTATTGTAAAGATAAACAACTTAAGCAAGGAAATAAAATATGCTATAAACTTTGCAGTCAAAGTTTCAATGGGAAACATTCCGTATTTTTGTGAGAGTTTAGCTGCTTGAATTCATATCATATCTATAGTGATGGAAACTAGCGAGTAAACTAGTATAAGCTGCGTCGGTGTTTGATATAAATGATAGGTAATATAATTAAATTTGAAAAATGTTGACTTTACTGACGTTTCGAGCTTTAGCCCTTCGTCGGAGTAAAAGAGGAAGTTATATCTATAGTGAATTTAAGGCTTGGTATGAAACATGCAACAAGTAACAATTTGAAAACATGTGCGAGCCTTTTTTGAAATAGGTGTTATCAATAAAGATGTGGATATGTCATTTGATATTTAGCAGTATTGGAGTGCAAAAAGTATAGAGTACAATAATATATAAAGCGTGCAAAACCTAATACTATTTAGTACTAAATAGTACAAACTATATTCATAGAATTGAGCCGTCTTTTGCGGGAGGAGTTAATTATAAAAGAAATAATGTACGGTTTAGATGACGTTTATGATTGCAGGTGTTATTGCAGTAGTTCGACACAGAAGTAAAACATATTGCTATTTAAAAACCCTTTATCACAATGCACCCTGTTTAAACAATCGATGAAATCAATTAATTGATATCGATGAATATCGGTAATCGATGATTAATCGAAAGTCACAAGGAAAAGCTGCTTAATTATATCGATTATTATCGATTTCTATTGATTTTCATCGACTATACTATTGATTATCGATTACTAATCGATAAAAGATTACAAATTTGCTAATAATTAAAATCGATTATCGGATTACTAATCGACAAATGTATTTTATCCGCTGAAATCAATAACTTAATATCGGTAATCGATGATTAATCAGTATTCACAAGGAAAAGCTGCTTAATTATATCGATTAAAATCGATTTCTATTGATTGTCATCGACTATACTATTGATTATCAATTACTAATCGATAAAAGGCTACAAATTTGAGATTAAACTAGACGCATAACTGCGTGAACTCGGGCTTCATTACGATTATGTAATCATTTTCTTGGATTAGCTTGAGATGATTTGAAGCAAAAAAAAGTTATTTTTTTGGTCATCCTCCTTTTCTGTTTGGTCCGTTCCTTCAGTCCGTGATCCGCTTGCCTGTTCTGCTTTTACCTGGATATCGATGTTCGGTTCGTGCAGTGATACATGCGAGCTCAAAGACTGTCTAGAAACAGTGTTATTAAAGTTGTTCTTGCAAAATAAACGCAAGAAAAAGCAAGATAGATACTAGTCACTAAAGCAATTGGTGTTATATTTGAGGCGATTTAATTTAGGCTGTTGGATGTAGTTTTCAGAGAGGCTGATTTCAGCTGTTTTATATTTGTTGTTGTCTAGCTTGACCTTGAGGTTTAAAATCGGTCACGTTATCTGACATATTGTAAACAAAGAAATATTACTTTCATCGTTCAACTGCTAGATAATAGGTTGAAGCGATTAAGTTTAAACTTAACTGTTGTTCTTTGCCGAGAAGCTAAGCGCTCTGCAATCGCCAATCAATCGCGGATCTGAAGCTTGTACGAGCTAATAGTATAGTCAATAAAATTAAACTAATGACAGATAAACTCGTTATTTTAATCAAAAATATAAAATAAATAATTACAAGAAGCAAAATATTTACCCTAAACATCACTAAAGTATTATACTGTTGTTGTCTTCGCTTCTAGTGCGCTGTATCGTACTCTCTAAGAATGCTTACAATACAGTTAAATATCCAGTAGTAACAGCTTCGTCCTTTGTAACTGGTTGTGAATCAATTCCATAGCATTATGAGTTTATAGCAGGGACGATTTCTGGATAAATTCCATCATAATAAGTTGGCTCGCTTATTTAGCCCGTAAATTGCATGATCTTTATTAAAATTCACAGTGACCGCTTTCCGAAAACATTCGACATAAACTTAAGTGTAATTCTACTGCGAATCATGTGGAGTGAGCGCATAAAATATGAGAATATTCCACCTAGAAATCAATCCTTCGACGAATCAAATATCCATGTGCTCCTATTGGCCAGTCTACGCATGCGCTGTGAGCATACGCATGCGCGGTGACGACTAGACGGCGTTTTGCGACCCAAGAAAAAAAAAACATTGAAGCCCATTTTAAGACTCGGGTTTCCTTTGGAAAGCCCGAGTAATAAAATCGATCATCTGATAACTAATCGATAAATGGCTTTTATCCCATGAATTCAATAAATTAATATCGGTAATCGATGATCAATCGATAGTCACAAGGAAAAGTTGCTTAATTATATCGATTTCTATTGATTGTCACCGACTGTACTATTGATTATCAATTACTAATCGACAAAAGGTTACAAATTTGCAATTAATTAAAATCGACTATCCGATTACTAATCGACAAATGTATTTATCCGATGAAATCAATAAATTAATATCGGTAATCGATGATCAATCGATAGTCACAAGGAAAAGTTGCTTAATTATATCGATTTCTATTGATTGTCATCGACTATACTATATTGATTATCGATTACTAATCGTTAAAAGGCTACAAATCTGAGATTAATTAAGATCGATTATTGTCGATTTTCATCGATTATCGGTTTCAACGATTAATTACCCCTGTAGTACCTGAGCATAAGACTCAACCAAATATCACTGCTAATACTTAACATATAATGTTAAGTGATTAATTATCTTTCGCCGGTGCGAGAAGAACTCTGTTGAACTCTGTAGAATAGTTACGTTGTGGGCAAACAGCTTCAACGTTTTATTCGACATCTGTTCGATTTTGTTGAATGGTAATGTTGAAACGGTTTGCCACCCCTTTCAACATTGTTGAAACGTGTTACGTATTTGAAAGACCACTATTAATATGCGCATGGGTGTATTCAACAATGTTTAGAGGAGCAGTGCAAACGACTTCAAATCCGATTCAACATTCACAGAACAAAAGAAATGTTGAATGGATGTTGAAGCAAAGATTAAACTTTTTTAAACTCTTTCAACATCAATCAACATCGCTTCACTGCAACACGTTTCAACAATGTTAAAATAGTGGGCAAACGACTTCAGCATTGCCATGCACATTCAACAAAAATCGAACAGATGTTGAAGCAATTAAATGTTGAAGCAAATGTTGAAGCCGTTTGCAATATTGTAAAGCTTCGATCTATATATATATATAACCTAAATATAGACATACTAAAAGTTCTATTATAATTTCTTTTTTTATGACTTCAGTGATGCGCAAATGAGTTAATGGAAAAAAGCTAATTAAAATCGAATCAAAAAAGGTTTAGTCAAGGATGAGGGAGGTTGCCAACGGCAAAAATATCCAAGCGTCATTAGCTAAAGGCCCTGGCAAACGGTTTCAACATGTGCTTCAACATCCGTTCGAGAAGCGCTGACAACCCTTCATCTATTTAACATATTCTATTAATTTCTTTATTTTATTGTTTCAATAGAATTTAATATATTTTTTAGGCGCATTTGAACATATCCAAATGCTAATTGACTTATAATAATGATTAAATTATCATCTACGAAGCAAATCCTTTTACTCCGACGAAGGGCTTAAGCTCGAAACGTCAATAAAGTTAATTCAACATTTTTTACGGTGAACAAATTTCATTATATTACATATCATTTATATCAAACACCAACGCAGCCTATACTAGTTTACTCGCTATTATTCTTTTCTGAAAATTCGATCGGATTTCCGTGTGACACATATTTCTTCAATGTAGAGTTAACAAGAAAAATTTTAAGAAATAACTCAAAGTTTAATAAAGTTTTGCGCTACTTTTCTTTTTTGTTCGTGTTGGAATGTGCACCAATTTTGTTTGCGCCAGTGAACAGTAACAAAGTGCGTATTCGAGATTACGCAAGTGGGAGTCATTTGATCGAAAATTGATTATTTGAGATTACGGCTCACTCAACTGAAACTTTAATTGTGAACAAAGATTTATTTAAAGTAGCGTTAAAGAGCTCGCTAATACGATTAAACACGTACTCAATTCAAAAGTATTCATCGAATACAAATCCCGTCCAGTTCTATGGTTGGATATACTCAGATTAGTAGCTATTATAATATACTGTATAAAATTACTGGACGAGAGGAGTGCAATTAAATCGTAAACTGTACTGTGCAGAGTACCAATTAGTTTTTAAGTATACTATAAATTAAAAAAAACGCATGATATTTTCGGACAATTTGTAATTAATAGATACTTGTGATGTTTTGAAAGTTATCAAATTGGAATCGCCTAAAAGGCTTGTCGAATTTTGAAAACTTTCAAAACAACACTCGTACCTATTAATAACGAATTGTACTCAAAATCGTGCAATTTCCTATATACTAATTCCTTTGGTTTGAAGTGTAGGAAACTTTTAGATAAAATTAACGTTTGTCAATAATTTGCGTTATTATAAATTACTGAAGTAAAAAACAAATTACTTAATAATCAATCATTATAAGAATTAGAATTATGATCGATAACTACTCTGTAGGGGGCGCGCATTTAAATTAGAAATATGGTAATTTAATTTATATATAAGATTAAGATTGGATAGTGCATGTCATGTCTTCATCGAGGATCGAAGAGACGACACCATGAAGCTTTATCTGATTGCAGCACTCTTTCTTGCTACCTTGGTGATAGTGCCATGTTTGGCAGAAGAAGAAATAGGGAATGGAGCAACTGCAAATGGTGAGGATCAGTTTACAGTTTAAGGAATGAACCATTTCTTTATACTTAGAGGGTTTTTTCAAAGTTTTCAGTCATGTGGAAATTGTCTTACTTTGAGAAATTGAATACACTAACACTATACACACTCTACCATTCTGCTCATTTTCCTGCACCTCTTCAGTATTTGTTCTCGCCCTATTTTAGTTTTTGTTATCTTTATTTTTCATCTACTTCTCGTTCAAACCTATGGCTGTATTTTTGTCCTCATTATTTGCATTTTTTGTTGTTGTTTTCGCCAGTCCTTTGTTTTGATGGGCGTTGATGTTGGTGTAATTTTTTACAAGTTGCTGCACATCCAGCCCTAACAGCCCATTTTTAGAGTAAATATTTGAGACGCAATACTAGTAAAAATACGTATTTATTTTTGAAAGTAATTTGAACATATTTTACTCCTGTGTTGTTGCTCAATGTATTTGGCGTCATTCTGGGTGGTTTTAGACCATTTAGTGTTTTAAATGTTTGTCCCTATGTACTTAAAAATGTAAAGGCAAAACAGGAATAAGATATGTTCAAATTTATTTCAACAATAGATACGTATTTTTTGTTATTATTGCGTCTCATATATATTAAATTAAACTGTAAAATTAAATGGATTGTTTTGGATAGCTGTGGCAATGGCTAGTTCTTATATAGCGCATTTCCAGAAATGCTCAATGCGTTTTCTCAAAGTGTTCGAGTTGAAGGTATATCAAGGCGCATTAAGCTGCCACCATACAACCCATGGCTGAACACGGAGTTCTTTTACGTCCCTCAATGTTGTTAAGTATTGTAGTAATCCCATAAATAAGTATTCATTTAATATATACAATATAATGATTATGAAATTCATTAAACGTTTTACAACTTATTTTTTTTTTTTCAAAGCCTTAATTTAATAGTTCAAGATAATTTACTGTAAGGTTAACAAACTAGACACTGTTATCTGCCGAGCTGAAATAACTCACGACCTGTCCAGGCGCTATTTTGATGACCGTGGTAGTAAATATTTGCAGCCAGTGGTTTTCACAAAAATGCTGACGTGACGTGCTGTCGTCACGGTCGCACGACAAATGTTGTACTTGAAAGTAAATAAAGTCACGAAATATTCTGTCATTTGGTGTTTGCAGCGCAAAAGTGTGACCACTTTTATTATATTCGCATACTTCTATGCACAGTTTTTTTGAGTTTTTATACCCCTTTCTTTGCTTGGTATCAATGTGTCGACTGCTTAAAATACAAAATACTGTGTATAGAAGTATGCGAATACATTTTAATTTAAAAAAATACATGTGGTCCTATTTTTGCTCGTCGCGCTGTTTTTTTTATTTTTTTATTTCTTGTTGTTATTTTCTAAAATTTCCTTTTGGTTCTTTAATTAATGGATTGTTGTTTTATCTAACGAAATCGAGCAACTATTATTCCTAATATTTCTTTGTTACTAAATTACGAATGGTTCTTTTTTCATATGACAATTAACATTTTTGCAAGTAATAGGTAATATATATAGATTACTTCATGGTTAGTGAGGCGTACGATTTTTATTCACGAGTTGTGAAGAATTTCAAACGAACGAGCGAGGCTCTGCGAGCGAGTGAGTTTGTAATTCTACACAACGAGTGAATAAAATCGTACAAGCGAACTAACCATGATGTAATTTTTTTATTTTATAAGTACTGAGATTTATTTTCAACATTAATGACAACATGCATCAAATATACCATGAAATGAGTTCTATGGTTAAACGATTCAATGATTAAAAAAATTCAATATTTTCTTTCAAAATTTTAAACAACGAAAAGTAGCAACAAAATCATGAAAAATACCGTTGTAAAAGGCAAATTTACTTATCTTCAATGCTTTAAAAAAAAAAAGCATTATTAAATGGTTAAATAGTCTTGCATTGACAACGCTTCGGCAGTAGCTGAGCGAGATTCCTCTAGTGTGAACTTTGCCGACTGATTCACTATATTTATAGTTTTTTCTTTTCCTTTTTTCTTTAGCTCTTTCTGTTTGGAAAGAAGGACTTGTCTTTTCAAATAGGAGGTCCTTCATGTCACTTGTTTTCTTCATATGTCGCTCAAAACCAAATAATTAACTTCAGAGCGAGAATAGTCTTAGCTTTCCCGTCTTTGAAAATAATAAATAAACTGGGTTACAGCTAGAAATTTGTCAACTTTTCTTGCTTCTTTCTTGAATTCCAAGACGTTTTTCTATAGCAACATCACATTGGATATATGTTTTCGAAATAGCTTTGTTTTCTTGTGTTAAAATAACATTTTCAGTCGAATCGCTGCCAACAAACATTCCCAACATTTTGACCAAAGGCGGTTGAAAGTTTTCGCGCCAGTGAGGTAGATTCCCGCACAAAACCTTTTTACTAGTGAAAAAAATCGTTCGTCCAATCAGATGCCGCGAACGATAGTGAAATTTCATCGTTCGCATCGCTGATTGGCTGTGCCTTAAAACCGAACGATTTTTACATCACTGGAATTTTATACATAAATCTCAGTACTTATGAAATAAAATGAAATTTGTAACACCGTAAAAAATGTTGACTTAACTTTACTGAAGTTTCGAGCTTTAGCACTCCGACGAAGGGCTAAAGCTCGAAACGTCAGTAAAGTTGAGTCAGCATTTTTTTACGGTGTTACAAATTTCATTATATTACCTATCATTTATACCAAACACCGGCGCAGCCTATACTAGTTTACTCGCTAGTTTCCATTTATTATTGCAAGTAGGTGTATATTATTTTTTACGAAAAGCACGATAATAGGATGTGCGGAGCAATAGGTACGACTACTTTAAATACACATTAGAAAGATTTCAGAGATAAATAATATATATATCAATAAATATAATAAAAATATGAAAATTTAATAATAAAAATATAATACAATAATTACAATAAACTGATACTATACATATGTCTGTTTCAGAACCACCAGGTGAGGTTAGACGTGTCGAGGATGAGATTGATGAAGGTATAAAATAGTTTCACTAATAACAAAAATTATTTGAAATTTCTTCAAAATGATGCTGATTATTTTTAGGTTTTTAAACTGAATCAATTTTGTATTTATACTAAAACAATTATCCACCGCACATCAGGCTCAGTGCACGTTAATATCGGTGAATGACAACCTGGACTTTGTCTCGGTTATTACTCATTGATATTTGAACAATTTAAGTGTAGCTTTCTATAATAAATATGTACCAGGTGATCTCGCTTCGAAGGGCGCAAAGGATTGTTTGTCAAGACGAATATTTCCAAAATGGCGCCTCGAGACAAAAACAATTATGGTTAATTTTAGACTTTTGCTTTTTGTTTTTATTCTTTTTTATCCCTGATAGAGCAGCAATGAGTTTTTATCGTCCAAGTAACATAGAACGTTTTAATGTAAAGTTATTTTTAGGATGTATTTATCGAGGATTAACACGGGAATCAACTCTCTCGGACGAAGCCATCTCGGAACTGTTGACGATGCGACAGAAATACTTCTGATTGGCTTATACTAACCGGAAGTGCGCGCTCGAAATCACCTGGTTGTGAATCGCATAAGTTTTAGTATCTTATATATTTTCTGATATATATCTTATATATATGAATTCTATATATATTCTTTTAAGCTTTGCTATTGTGTATACCATATATATATAACCAAAGTTTTTAATACATGTATACATATGTAGATAGATATCCAAACAATTCTCTGTATATGTGGGCCGGGTGCAAACACTTTTTTGTAATACAATACCATCACTATATTATTATTATTATTATATTCACCTCATTCTCGGGAACCCAGGGGTAATCTTCTGTCGCTCGTTTCTCGCTCCCAGAATAAATATACCTGGGAACGTAGTCTGTTGGAGCTTGTTCCGGAAGTCAAAATTCAGCTCTTTCCTGATTGGTCGACCTTATTAGGAAAATCAAGATAACCATTCAAAGAAAGTCGTTAAATAAGTTTGCATTTTGACTTCCGGAACAAGCTCCAACAGACTACGTTCCCAGGGGTATTTATTCTGGGAGAGAGAAACGAGCGACAGAAGATTACCCCTGGGTTCCCGAGGATGTATTCACCTAGTCTTCAACAAATAATCGTTATTTTTGTTATTTATATCCAGAGTTTCAGGACGGGGACGAGAAAGAAAAGCGAGGCTACCCTCAGCTTAGCTATCACAGCTGTAGAGTCTTGAAAAGATACGGTTACTGTAGACATTCAACTCTTTCACGCTTCTGCCTTCGAGTCTGCTGTAAGTCATATCTATATCGTTATAAATCACAGCAACTATCCTTAAGTTATCAATTAAGTTAATTAATTAGTTGATAATTGATTAAATAATCATAATTAATTAAATAATGGGGGGGGGGGGGGGGTCGACAAAATCCGTCACCTGTATTCTTTTCCAAAGATTACGCACCCCTCCCCCTTTACTGTTTGTAAAAAATCAAAAAAACCCTATATTTGCCCAGTTTATTACTAAAGCTGCATACAACTAGTGACAACCCCCCAATAGAGCTTCCGAGAATAACGTGACCCTCCTCAATATTTAGGCCTGAAAAAAAAAACAGTTGTGGAACTCTAATTAAGTTATTCATATTGCCACACACCCCACCCCCCCCCCCCCCCCCTTCCCCAACAATATACTAATAAATGAAAGCCCCTAACATGCAATCCTTCTATAGTGCCTGCCCAATGCTTTCGACACAGAGTTATCAACGACATTACTCGTCGCAAAAGTCGTCCCCGAGGAAACTTGCTTCTATGTGACAACAGGATTTCACAAGGATGGTACCGCTTTGTTGGAAATACTGGAACTTACATCCCAAACAGGTATTAACAAAATATACATAAATACGAGTCATCATTATCATTAATATTAAAATCGTAAGGATTTTTTTCTCATTTTTCGTATTTTGTTCCGAAAATTATGCAATTTCGGTATATGTTCGATAAGCACCTCTTTTGAATAAGTGCCGCACTTTAACGCTATAATGTTTCTCTAGAACAATTACATTCACGGTACTTATTCGAGCTCATGCGGACATATACAAAAGGGAATTTAAACTTGTAATCAAGGTTAAGTTTTTAAATTTTTGTTATTATTCATTATAATTACAGTGGAACACCGTTAATCCGGCCACCGAAGGGGCATCCCAAATTTGCCGTATTAACGGGATGGCCGTATTAAGCGGGTAAATTTTATAGAAAATGTATGGGCATGCATTTCGTCGGGACCTAAAAAACTGGCCGCCGTATTAAGCGGTTGGCCGTAAGGCGAGGTTCCACTGTAATTCATTTATACATTAATTTGTTTCAATTTTTACATATGCTATAGAAGTCTGGGGTGGTGCCTCCTATAATAAATATCTTAGTCGTATTGATAGATTTTTTAGTAGAGCATTTAAATCAGGATATACCAAAGATTGTTACTCTATATTAAGTATTTTACGGGAAAGGGATCTCAAACTTTGGGAGAAAATAAAGTCGCCAGAAAGTCCACTCTATCGTTTACTGCCACCCACCAGGAATCGTATTTTAAGAAATAGGGGCCATTCATTCATTATACCAAGAATTAGAACTGAACGTTTTAAAAGCGTTTTTATTAATAGAAGCTTACTTAATTTTAGATAATTTATTGTAGATAATTTTTAAATAATGTATCATATATAAATATATTGAATTACTATTTTTCTTATTATACATATTATATTTTTTCTTACAAATTAACTGTAAACTGAACACGTCTGTTGTCCAGTATGTACATTTTAAATGAAATGAATAAAGACTATTACTATTATTAATTGATATGATTCTATGTTTAGTTACTAGTTTGTACTGTTTGTTTATTAACCTGTGTAATTTAATATATATTTTAAGTTAATCTTATTTATACATATATTTTTCTTGTAAAGTACTTAGAGCAATTAGTGAATAAGCGCTATATAAATAAAGTATATTATTATTATTAATATTATTATTAACTTATTTTGTGCTTCTTAGGTGCGTGCCTTCAAACCGTTGTGGTACCCACGCTGCAGGGTGGGTTGTTGGTAACTACCCAACTGTTAGTGGACAGACCGTGACCAGACAAGTTTGTTTCAACTGGGCCAACAACTGCTGTTATAATGCCAAATGGTGGAAGATCCACATACAAATCACCAACTGTGGAGGCTACTTTGTCTTTTACCTCAGGAGACCACGTGCATGCAGTTACCGTTACTGTGGCAACAGATAAACACCACAATAGGTAAGTCACATGTCTTAGCCTGCCTGGCGGCTCTAGATCTAGGGTTTGGGGAGAGAAGGGGAGGGAAGTCTTCCTTTCCTCCTTCTCTCCACTAACCCTCTCCCTCTCTCTCCCAATCCCCAAGAGCAGCCACGCAGGCTACACATTATAGGTAGACGTACAGTGACGTATTTTTTATGGTTTTGCTAACCAACCATTGATATTAGAACAAAAACAATTAACAAATATATTGTTAAAATGGTTGTCAAATAAGCATCACATTATTTACCAAAACTTGTAGTCAGTCGTATTACGAGAAAACATATACAACAAAACTATACGATTTAGTAAGAGCGTAAATATATACTTAGTTCGTAATCGTTATCACTGAAATGTCTCATAGTTAATTAGTCGATTTTCATGGTCAAAGAAATTCAGTCTTTCTCTGGCAGCGTGTGTCATTTAAAAATGCACCATTATATGAATACATTCACAATCACAGTCCAAATTGAAAAAAAAACTAATCCCAAACCTTTTTATATTTTATTTACAGGACAGTAAACTGATGGTACCTTATGACCTTGTATGGCAACGACATGGAACTGGCTTTCGATCTTGAAATAACAAATAATAATAAGTTTAACTCATTAAAGTCAAATTCTGAAGGAAAGAGCAAGCATGGGCGCTTTCTTCTTTGGTTGACATAGATATGTAAAGCTTTATTTTGTAAACCTTTCCTTTTCATTTCATTTTGTTTTTTAAACGTAGTACCTATCACCCAATAAAGTTTATACCTAATGCGAATGCAAACAAGAATAAGTTTAATTACTTCATAAACATGAATTGTAAGTTGTAGAGGACACAGATTGCACGTTTTGTTTTGTCGCATTTTATTCTGTGGAATTAAATAAAACAATATTATTAATCAAAATATTTTGTGCTTTTAATTAGGATTTATCACAACTATTTAAAAATCGAAAACATTTTCGGTTCGGAAAAAAGGAAAATCACTATTGATAAAGCCTGGCTCACACTAGGGACATGAGCAAAAGCATAAAAAACCATACACAGACTAGTTCTCAATTAATTACTCCTACTAAATTACAAAAGTCATAATAACGTTCTTGTAATTAGGTGTATATTTAACAAATCGCACATAGTTTTTCATTGTCTGTGTTGTTATTGATCATAGATGGCGTCAAAAAATGGTCAAAACTCAAGTGGAACCACGAGCGTAGCGAGTGGTTTCACTGCAAAGTTTTGAACATTTTTTGACGCTATCTATGATCAATAACAGGACAGACAATGAAAAACTATGTGTGATTTGTTAATTTTACAACACTTGTGATTTTCGCAACTTTTTACAGCGTGACGCGCGGTACCGTGGCCACCCAAGAAACTTTTGAGTAAGTTAGCCAATCAGCGTGCGATAATTTGTGTTTTTGATTGACAGGATCGTCTGCGCATAAACAGATTATCGAAAGAAGGGAACCTCAAAGTGGCGAAGATGAACGAGGTTTTTTATGTGGTTAAGAACTTTCTCAAAAGTTTCTTGGGTGGCCACGGTACCGCGCGTCACACTGTAGCTGCTGTACAAACAAAAGAAACACTAACTATTAAATCTGAGAAAATGACATGCATCATCTTCCAGTTTGCCTTCTTTCGCAATTTCTTTACAAACCAATGTATAGTTGTTCTGCTTACACAGCTGATTTCACATATCTAATATAATGTTTAATTTTCTTAAATAAGCTTTTTTAAAAAACTGACCAAAAAGCACGCGATATAGACCACTTTCATAAATACCATAATATGTACCGGAAAATGATTTTTCATGTAAACAGATATTTTAAAATTTTAGCACTGTCATATGAAAGAACCACCTAAAATAGGCATGTTTGGAAGGTTTTGATGCTCTGGCTAAAATACCAAATAAGTTATGCTTAATGAAAAATGTACAGATTTGTATGTAATTTTCTGCTGAGGCCTTTGATGCCTCGTTTTGGTGTTTTTCTGATTTTTCTCTTATAGCTTCTTGCAAATTTGATATTTTTCTCTCTCAAACATTCACAAGTTATTGTTATGGTGAATGTCTATCATATGATCGTTTTCTTTTTCTTAAAACATCAATTTCAAAAATAATTATAATTAGTGGCAGCCATTTATGAAAGTCGTCTACTAAGTACAACGAAGACTAAGAGAACAATACTTGATCTTTGATGGTGTGCGCATGCTCATATGTGACTTTTCACGGGTTATCATCCAATCAGAAAGCGTACCCGACCAATTTGAGCAATATACCGAATATATTTTTTCCAAAATGGCAGTCAATATGAGTTTTTTTAAAAAGGGAGTGTTTAAGAGATAATAATAATTTAATAATTTATACAGCGCTTTTTACAAGACGAATTGAGCAAGAGCGCTTAACAATAATTATAAGAACTAAGAACTATAAAATTAATTAACATATGTACAATTTATAAATATAAAATCAATAATTATACTATAGAAAACAAATTATGATTTGTAAAATTCAGTAATGACATTGGCAACGCGTTCCAAAGAGACTAGTGTTTAAGGTGGCTGGCTACTTTCGAACGCTTGATCGGGATTTGAGCCCTCGGTGTGCGCGTGCAAAAAAAAAAAAAACCCGCTGAATAGAATACCACATTTTATTTAGGAGCCATTCACGTCTTGAACGTTAACAGGGCGAAACCCCCGAATTTGGCAAGGGGCTCTATACTTCTAATAAGCTTAATTAAATGAACCAAATCAAATATTCGTTATATATATATATATATATATATATAAAAATGTTGTAGGATCTGTTGTTAAACTTTGTGAGACTTTTGAAAAAGACGAAAAATGTCAGATCAATTCTTTTTATTCCAGAATACCCATGTTGTAGTTTTGTAGAATGAATCACTAGTACTTGTCATTATTAGTACTGCTCTATATAAGATTGTTTTAATATGAATTGCCATTTTGAATTTATTTCTATTATATTTTTCTTTTATTTCTTCGATTCCTTGTTCTTATTCTTGTTTATTTTCGTCTGGAATCTTCCCATTCCTCGTTCTTTCTCTTTTAAATGACATTATTGGTGACATTTTAAAAAAACCTAAATTGAAGTTGCCATTTTTTTTACAGTACGTGACCCGCTTTATATGTTCAGTTGTGAACCGTTCAAACAATGTAATGTTGGTTGCCCATTAGCCTGACACAATTTGCTGCCGATGTGTCTCGTGACCCGCTTTATGTGTTCAGTTGTGAATCATCCAAACAATGTAACGTTGTTTGCCCATTAGCTTGACACAATTCTGTGCAGATGTATCTACAAAGTCTATTACGTCTATGATTTAAAAGGGCTCACATTTGAACATGTTAACCATTTAGTTACTCGAATGCAATGGGTTTCTTGACGCTTCTTCTTGGGTTGAGCTGTTTTGCGACTAGTGCTCTAGCAGGTAAGTGTTATTAATGTCCTTTCATGAAAGCTTATAAGATCATATAATGTTAGTTTCATTAAAACTGGTATAAAATGCGCATCACTAGCTAGGCCATGCCAATTAAAGCCTTTTCTACCAAAAATCGCCTACATTAGCCATTGATTTCATGCTGGATGTTGACGCTTATGCATGGAGACAAGGAAAATCCTTGAGTAACGAATTCATCTGCTGTTGTTCCCTCTACATCCCCAAAAGTATTCGTGAACAGCGAAATTATCTTGCTCTACCCAACAAATACAATTACAAGCTGTTTTCCCTCTGAAACATCCGCTATTTCACCTGCAAATTTTGGATGTTCTCTGATTTTTGACAGGCTTTAATATTTGAAATGCTGTAGCTGAAAATATAGTGGGCAGAAATCTGGGGGCCTGCTGCCCCCATCCCCAGCTACGGGCCTGCGCATGCTTGTTTTTTTTTTTTACCATATGACTTGAATAGTACGAGCCTCATTTTTGAGAGAAATATATTCCAACTATGGAGTGAAAAACAAATATCCCGTTGTCTAAGTGGTAGGTGTGATCGGCAGTCGATTTTGAAAATGACCCCTTAAAGGTACGCATTATTATATATAAAACGAACTGCTAATTCTTGTTAATTTCAACCCCTAAGAGGTACTTGTAGTCCAAGTTATTTATAATTTTTTAATGTAAATATATCTTAAGGACGTTTTTATAGAGGGTTAACACGGGAAACTTTTCTCTCGAACGACGCTATTTTGGAACTGTTGGTGATACGACAAAAATGCTTCTGATTGGCTTATACTAGCCTGGTGAGACGCGTAGTAGCGATGCAAGCGGTTGTAATAAATAAGTGATTGATCAATGATTGTCTTCTAGCACCTGGGGACTGTTCATTTGAAAACGGACTATGTGGCTACACACAAAGCACTTTGGATCAATTTGATTGGTCAAACAATACAGGATCTACACCTAGTGGCTATACAGGACCAACAGGAGATTTTACCACTGGGAAAGGTAACACCTGTTTGTCTGTTTGTCTGTTTGTCTGTTTGTCTGTTTGTCTGTTTGTCTGTTTGTCTGTTTGTCTGTTTGTCTGTTTGTCTGTTTGTCTGTTTGTCTGTTTGTCTGTTTGTCTGTTTGTCTGTTTGTCTGTTTGTCTGTTTGTCTGTTTGTCTGTTTGTCTGTTTGTCTGTTTGTCTGTTTGTCTGTTTGTCTGTTTGTCTGTTTGTCTGTTTGTCTGTTTGTCTGTTTGTCTGTTTGTCTGTTTGTCTGTTTGTCTGTTTGTCTGTTTGTCTGTTTGTCTGTTTGTCTGTTTGTCTGTTTGTCTGTTTGCCTGTTTGTCTGTTTGTCTGTTTGTGTTTGTCTGTTTGTGTTTGTCTGTTTGTCTGTTTGTCTGTTTGTCTGTTTGTCTGTTTGTCTGTTTGTCTGTTTGTCTGTTTGTCTGTTTGTCTGTTTGTCTGTTTGTCTGTTTGTCTGTTTGTCTGTTTGTCTGTTTGTCTGTTTGTCTGTTTGTCTGTTTGTCTGTGTGTCTGTTTGTCTGTTTGTCTGTTTGTTTGTCTGTTTGTCTGTTTGTTTGTCTGTTTGTCTGTTTGTCTGTTTGTCTGTTTGTCTGTTTGTCGTAATCTGGTTGTCATTTTCTGAATAAAATTCATTTTCATTTTCAAGGAACCTACATGTATATTGAAACTTCATGGCCTCGTATAAACAAAGAATCAGCACAACTTATTAGTCCAGCCATTTCCGACACGACTGGCAACTGTTTAGCGTTTTACTACCACATGAACGGTGAGAATTTTGTATACTAAAACTAGCGATAGGCACCACCGGCCTCGGTGAAAACATGTCACTCTAAAATGTACTATTATCGTTTGTTAAGGTTATAACGTCAGGACCCTGAATGTCTACACACAAGATAATAGTGGCTCTAGGTCTCTGAAATGGTCTTTGAATGGCCATCAGTCCAGTAAATGGTCTTTTGCCACGTTTGCTCTACCTCTACCACGAAAATATATTAAGGTACGAACTAAAGAAATTACAATTAACAATAATTATCCAACTACAATCTTGGCAAAAACTAATGAGACATTTTTACAGTTTTCTCTATTTTGACCTTTACCTATACATTTTCGCTATAATCCTCTCCTCCCCCTCCATACAATGTTGGTTTTCTGTTAACATGATTCCTTGATGACTGACAGGCCAACATTGTGTAGTGGGGGGAGGGAGTGGATTTAACAACAAATTTAAGCCCAAAAAGCACACGCATTACGGAATAAGACAAATGTCCCATTTTCAAAGCAGTTGTCTCACTTTGTTTTTGCAGAGATTGTAGTCATAAAAGAATAAAAATATATCGCAGGAGTGGGACTTTATGGAGTGAAAATATCCAGGGATATCTTTACCCGTCTTTGCGGCCTAGTCTTTCAAGAAAAACCTTTTTCCCTGTTGATTGAACAATAAATAACTTATTAGACAGTGTGATGTGTGACATGGATGGATATTTTACGTACTCTTTAAGTTGTATTTTAACTCGCCTAAAGGCTCGTCAGAATACAGCGTCTCTCTCGTAAAATATCCTGCTCTATTACACTTCTAAAACTCATGAATAATTAATGAAGAGAAAACAAATACAAAATCACTATCGCCTCGTTTTTTTCAACCCATTTTTTGGTGTTTGAAAACCTGATGAAACACTCTTTCTCGTGTTTGATATATTACATCAAACTGTCTAATAAGATATGTTTATTCGTAAGTATCGGTGAATAATAACCGAGATGGAGTGAATATATATTCTATTATTATTAACTGATAATTACTTAGCCTGGGGCGAATCGTTGTCTTTGTAGAGTAAACAAAGCTGATTATTTCAAAATGGTAAACATAACCTTTTTTGAAGAAAACTGTTCATTTTAAATTTCTTATAGAGCGCGAGACTCTGTATGAGACTATATTGATAAATAGTATGAATTGATTTTCTTTTGTCATGCATGTATCTATATTATTTCACTTATATACCAAACGCACTTAGATTCCAAATAAAATATATATTTATCAAATATATATTTATATAATAAATATATATAATTAATTAATAAATATTTTGAAAAACTACATCCCATTATCTTTTATACAGATTGTGTTTGAGGGCCTCTCTGGTACCGACTATATGGGAGATATTGCCATTGATGACATAAAGGTCTATAGCAGCCCATCGTGTGTTGTAGTGCCATCAGCAGCAAATCCATCTACATCCGTGCCCGTACTACCTGACAAACCCCTCCCTAGTAAGTGCATGCTATCAACTTTTAACTTGAAACTCACCCCACCCTGGTAAGTATCTACCAATAACTGATTTACCACTCCCTAGTAAGAGCTATGTCAATTTTTAAGTAGTAACTCACCCCACCCTAGTAAGTATTTACAAGTAACGAACTCACCCCTCCCTTGTAAGAGCTATCAACTCTTAACTAGTTACTCATCCCATCCTAGTTAGTATCCACTAGCAACTAATTCACCTCTCATTAGTAAGAACTATCAACTTTTAACTAGTAACTCACCCACCGTAGTTAGTATCTACTAGTAACTGACTCACCCTTTCCCCAGTAAGAACTATCAACTGTTAACTAGTAACTCACCCAACCCTATTTAGTATCTATTGGCAACGAACTCACCCCTACCTAGTAAGAACTATCAACTTTTAGCTAGTAACTCACCCCACCATAGTAAGAACTATCAACTGTTAATTTAATATATACTAACAAGTGACTCACCTCTCCCTAGTAAGAATTACCAACTTTTAGCTAGTAACTTACCCCACCATAGTTAGTATCTACTAGTAACGAACTCACCCCTCCCTACTAAGAACTACCAACTGTTAACTAGTATAACTCAACCCGCCCTTGTTAGTATCTACTAGCAACTGACTCACCCCTCCCTAGTAAGAACTATCAACTGTTAACTAGTAACTCACTCCACCCTAGTTAGTATCTACTAGCAACTAACTCACCCCTCCCTAGTAAAAAACTATAATCTAATCATCAAAATCATAAATATACAGCATGAAACTATTGCCGTATTAGGTGTTATTGAAGTTATTCATACCATTTAATACTTATACAACTAAATGAAATAGGTAGAAAGACACATGCATGCTTATCAATTCAAAAGCGACGATAATTCCCTCCGGTAATTTTATTATATATATCTTTTATAAAGACCCATCGTCACATACCGGCATTCTTTGCGTTTTTTATTATAATTCATTAGCAGTGGTTTTACGAGAAAACAAATAGAATAAAAAGCTAAGCTATATTCGGAAAGAGAGTAAAAACCCACTCACACCATAAACATATTAATATGTCTGAATGTGCTATTTTCATAGTCCATAAAATTCAGTCGCTTGCGTGGTGCATGCTGGTAAGTGGGTCTTTAATTAACAAATAAAAATGTAAAAATGTAAATAAATTGTAGAGTAAATAAAATTGGAATTGTTATAGGTGTCCCAGTGTGCGGGGTAAAGCCATCGGGAACTCGAATCGTTGGTGGTGTAGACGCTACTCCTGGAGCGTGGCCATGGCAAGCCATGTTAATGTACCAACGTCCGAACGGTGCTTGGAGACAATTTTGTGGAGGGACGTTAATTACACCCGATTGGGTTCTTACGGCAGCGCACTGCGTTAGTGATTCACGACCAGCGTCCTACCCAACACTTAGAGTCAGGTATAACACATTAGGTGATGATAATGATGGTAATGATGATAATGGCGATGACGATAATGATGATGATAATTATGATGATGGTGATAATGATAATGATGATGACGATGACGATAATGACGATAATGCTGAAGATAATTATGATGATGGTGATGATGATAATGATGGTGGTGGTTGTGATGATGATGATGATGATGATGATGATGATGATGATGATGATGATGATGATGATGATGATGATGAAGATGAAATTATGATGATTGATGGTGATGCTGCTGCTGCTGATGATGATGATGATGATGAATATAATGGTGAAGAAGATAACACGATGGTCAGAAAGGGTATAAATTCCTCCCGGAAGGTTCACAGCGCGGTGTGACAATATTCTGAAGGTAGCCAAATTTGGTATGAAAATAGTTTGAGGAAATGATCTGCATTCAATGGTATCGGTGTCTCACTTTTGATTGACATGACGACGGCCTAACTCAGTGACCTACGAATTTGGCGCCAATGTTTAGAATTTTAAAATTATTTCCACGAAATGTCTGAAATTGTTCTATGATATGTCAAAACGATGCTTTTCAATGAAACCCCCATCTAAATCCGATGAATGGTTGAAAAGTTATCACTAATTAAATAAATTGAAATTTCCCGTCAAACGCATCCTCGGGAACCCAGGGGTATTCTTCTGTCGCTCGTTTCTCGCTTCCACAACATATACCCCTGGGAACGTAGTCTGTTGGAGCTTGTTCCGGAAGTCAAAATTCAGCTCTTTCCTGATTGGTCGACCTTATTAGGTCGACCAATGAAAATCAAGATAACCATTCAAAGAAAGTCGTTAAATAAGTTTGAATTTTGACTTCCGGAACAAGCTCCAACAGACTACGTTCCCAGGGGTATATGTTGTGGATGCGAGAAACGAGCGACAGAAGAATACCCCTGGGTTCCCGAGGATGCGTCAAACGTGAACGAATGTGACAAAATGACTATGTATGGGCAAAATTAAGGGTGTTTTAAGAGCTAATCCTATTAACATAGTCAGTTAGAAACAAAGCGAGTAATGCATTAATCAAAACACTTTTTCGTCTTACTTCGGAATTTGGTGTCACGTGGAGAATTACGTCAATGCTTTATACATATGACGTCACTCTTGAACTCGGATCACCACGTGACTTAATGCTTATGCCTAACTTCAATACGGATATATTATTAAAGGATTATTTGCGAGATATAATATTATATCTTGTCATCATTTATTTCATTGTTTACGTAAAATGTTCAAAATCGAAATGCTTAGTTACATGATGATGATAATGATGGTGGTGGTTGTGATGATGATGATGATGAAGATGATATTGATGATGATTAATGGTGATGCTGCTGCTGATGATGAAGATGGTGGTGAAGAAGATAACATGATGGTCAGAAAGGGTATATTTTCCTCCCAGAAGCTTCACAGCGGAAAAGCAAAATGCTTAGTTACATAATGCCAATCTACCATTAAATGTTAAAATAGGATGGGTGCACACTACATTAACAAGACGACGGGTGTACTTGTGGAGCAAGACCTTGATATCGAACGGATTTACGTAAACAAGGAATATAATGCCTACCCTTATCAATATGACAATGATATTGCCCTGATAAGGCTGAAGAGTCCTGCTTTTCTCGATAATCGCAAAAACTTGGCGTGTCTACCTGACAACACTGTACAGTTCCCTAGTGGCACAAATTGCTACATAACTGGATGGGGAACTATGAAATCTGGGGGGGACCAGTCGTACGGCTTGCAACAAGCTAAGGTATTTGATGTGTTTATATAAATTCGGGAAGGGGGAGAGGGGGGTTGGGATCGTTTAAACATTGCAACAAGCTAAGTTATTCATATGTTTACATTAATTCAGGGGGGAGGGTCGTATACACCTTGCAACACATCAAATATTTCATGTGTGTTTTACATAAATTGGTGGGAGACACGTTTACACCTTACAACCAGCCGTACATTTGATGTGTTTTTACATAAATTCAAGGGGGTGTGTCCGTTTAAACATTGCAAGAAGCTAAGGTAATTCATATGTTTACATGAATTCAGGGGGGTTCGTTTACAAGTTTAGCAGCCTTCTTTTACGCCATTGATGTTAATACAATCACTGCGTAGGCCCCTTTGAAATGTTCAAACATTTTATTCCTTTCAGGTACCGCTTGTTTCTAAGGCAGATTGCACAAAGCCCGGATCGTATAAAAGCAGCCAAATTACTTCCGCCATGCAATGTGCCGGGTACCCGGGTGTCGGTGGAGTTGACACCTGTCAGGGTGACTCTGGGGGACCTCTTGTTTGTGAAAACAATGGGCGATGGTACTTAGTGGGCATCACTAGCTGGGGATACAGTTGTGCAGATCCAAATTTCACTGGGATCTATGCCAGTGTTCCGGCCCTGAAGCAATGGGTTGCAAATACCATAGGGTATCACAAGAAATAATCACTCACGATGATTTATAAATTGAACGAATAAAAAGTAATGATTAAAAATTAAAAAAAAAATCGTTATGTGTTGATCATAAAATGGTAGCTTATAGTTAGATTTATATCCAAAATATCCAAGTGTCTTTACAAAAGTATCCAGTCTTAAACAATGGATAGCAAACACAATTACCACTTAAGGTAGTTCGGGACCCAGCCGTAATCACATAATTTCGTTTTTTAGCTTTTATTATTTTCCGATTTGAAAATCATGGGAACATTATGCATTCACAAGACAAGCACATCATCTCTGCAAAAAATCTCCTGAATTTAGACCCGTATTCACGAGAAATCAAGATTTTTCGTTAAATTCATGATTTTTTCGCGTTCAAATCCGCGTCGTTTTAGTGTCGATTTTTGGAACTATATTGCGTCACATAAATTAGTGTTTTGGGCAAGAATTACGAATTAAACTGGTCATAATTAGCTTTACATCGATTCTAGAGATACTAGCGGACCAAAAAATGTTAAAGTTTGTTTCGATAATCTTATAGGGAACTAGTTACCAGTCCCGCACGGACAAAAAACAGGTTCACGAAATATACATTTTAAAGGGTTTTCGTGCTATAACTCGGAAAAGAGCGCGGTGTCACCCAATTTTTATTTTATAGATGGATTTCCCTTATCAGAACTCTTCTTTCCGTGAAATAAAAATGACATGGTTTTCGAGCGCAAAATGTGGTATTTTTCACATTTTGAGTTTATTTTTGCATCAAAATTCTCGACATGCACGTACTTTTCGCAGTATTTTTTTGCCCAAAGGATTTTCTTGAGTACAACGTGGCAAATAATTTGTTTGTTAGGAAAGTGTCTTTCTTTTGCAAATGCTTGTTAAAAAGTTTGTTATCGGGAAAAATAGAATAAATAGCGTTTTATGTTTCAAATTCCGACAATTTTTGTCACAAAAAATGACTAAAATGGGCCCCAGTCTACCGCCCTTATCTCCGAAACGAGCACGGTGACCCAAAATTTTAATTTTATTTTTGAACTTAACATAGTTTGCTCTTTTTACATGAGAAGTTTCAAAAAGATCTAACGATAGAATCTATGACGCCCGAACTACCTTAAAAAGCATTTAATGGATTATAATGTATTTTGATTGTATTTGAAAGATGTATAATGACATGTTTCAGGATATATTAAAGTAAGAATCGAATAAATAATGAAAAAGGTTGTTGTGTTTTATTAATGGGCAAAAGTTATCTTTAATTTAATCTGGTCATGATTATTACATAGAGAGAAATACATTGACGCACGGAGAACTGGAGAACTTTCCAAGTTCTGCGCGTTATTTCGAAAGGTAGCCTTGCCTTTGAATCGAAGAGACGGTACGTATTAATAGCCGGTGAAGGTGTTCTTCAAATAGTCTCAAAATTCGATTGCAGCTTGTTAAGTCTTCTCCAATCTACCAACCGTAAGTGACAGATTGGTCAAGTTGGACAACCTGCGGTATACTTTGCGCATTTTACTAATTTACTTCCAATGTGGCACCAACACATATTTTACCAGCTGCATTAGTTTGCAATGCTAAGTATATCCCTGTGCTATTATATGCATATATTATAAGTCTGCCTGTGTACAATTGTACGTTTGCTAACTGAGTTTTATATATACATGTTACACCTAATTGCAATAACCTTGTCATATAAAAAAGAAAATTACAAAATAGGAATTAATTAAAAGAAGAAGTTCAGCTTAAGTAATCTGCTTTTGTCTTTTGATTTAATTCCTATTTTGTAATTTTCTTTTTTATATGACAAAGTTATTGCAATTAGGTGTATATTGAATAATAGCAAACGGCGATTGAAAGTCAGGTGGTTATAAAAAGGACCAGTGCACGGGGTCATTCCATCCAGTCAAGTTTAATAATAAAAACACTTATTAAATTATATATTAATTAGCCAAGTAGTTTCTCTAATTCTTTTTTAAATATCAAAGCATCAAGTGTGTCAAATCCAAAGTCTGTTTTGATAGAAGAATAGAAGTACTCGGGACTCTGAAAGAAGATAATATACATATTATATCATAAGCTAGGTTCAAATAAGAAACACCTTTTGTACGTTTAGTTTAGTAATGTGGAATCATGCATTATCTGGGTTAAATTTATAGAGGTGCAAGCTTGGATGCATGGTCAGTCGTGGTAATTAAGTACTGGTGCAAATTATAATTAGAATGGTTCCCTAGATTGCATGCTACAGTTGCCCATTAAGTAAAGAAGTAAAGAAGCGTTGACGTTTATTTCAATTTTGCATGCACAATTAAAAACGGCACGGTATATTGCATTTAAGTGAAGAGAATAATAATAGTTGGTAGTTGCAAAAAAAAAAAATTATCTAACGAGGATGTATTAGACGTTTATTTAATAAATCTAATTAATTTTAATACGATAAGATTTACAGCAGCTGGTATTTTATGGGGTCACGAGTTAAGTTGTATTGGATGGTATTGTTACCCAAATGAGAAAGCATCATACATACCACTTCGTTCTTAAATGAATGCAAGAGAGTCAGCATGGTGCCATTCAGCTTCTTCTCCATTCGTTTACTGTAAAAATACAAGTTTTATTTTACTTTCGTAAAATACTAATAGGCACTGGCCTTCACGGTTCCATGCGTCATCTTAAAAGGTGGCCGGACCTTTGCATCGGAACGAGATGAACGTAGCCTGCGTTACATCCGGTTTATTCCCCGTAATAACCGTCTGCGAAATAACGAACATATTCTTGTTCTGAGACCCCCAGCGAATAGCAGGAAAATATATAATAGATGCTGATTGGCTGTTGACCTTTCAAATTCTAACGAGTCCTCTCATTGGTTCGATTTTGCAAACGGGAAATCTATTATATATTTTATTATATATTTTTAGAACACGAATATGTTCGTTATTTCGCAGACGGTTATTACGGGGAATAAACCGGATGTAACGCAGGCTAGATGAACGTTGAGCTTGTAATGATAGCGATATTTTAAAACCCTGCTGGACAATTATTCAAGTGTCTATATCATTGCAAACTATACGTTCATCTCGCTTCATTGCAAAGGCCTGTCTATCTTTCGCGATGGCCCAGGAAACTGTGAAGTGGACTATTGATGAATATGCAAACACGCGTGATTAAATAAAGTTATTGATTGATTGATGTGTACCCTTATAAAACACGCGCCTAAACCAATAAAAATGCGTAATTTCAAATAGATTGGTATATAATTGATTTGATATCATGTATTGACAGCGTTCAAAACGCCAAAAGCTTACATTTTAACTGAAAGACCAAACCCATTCATCCATATTCTGACATCAGCGCTTGTCCATCCACTAATGTCTTGTTTAGGTTGCTGTTGCTGTTGCTGCTTGGTGTTTTCGTGCAGATTGTTGCTTTGTTGTGGATTATTGCTGTTTTCTTGTTGGCCTGTGTTGTTTTGCTGCTGGGTAGAGAGCGGCTTTTCGACGGCTTAGGAAACAATTAAATCATTTTAGCTATGGAGATCCCAGTTCAAAGTGCTTCTCTATTTCAAGTGTGGAAAATTACATAACATTATTGACCTATATATATGTCAATGTTTGAGTTTCCATTGTCTTTGTAATTTGCAAAAAGAACTGCATCTACTTTCAACATTATAAAATTTAAAAAAATTATTTCTGAGGTGCAAACTGAGATAAAATATTTTGACATTCAGGAAAACTGCGTTTGCGTTGTGTGTTTTGTATTTTTTATTGTTATAGAGAGGTAAGTTTGCTGTAAGGATGTCTATGGTTTGGAATATGTTTAAAGACAGATTGTAACTTACCAGCATGAACTGAGCGATAAAATGAATTTTGAGGACCATGAAAATCGCTTAACAGAGCTTTTGATACGATTTAACGATTTGAGTTGACATTTACACTCTTACTAAATCATTTAGCGATTCGTTGTATTAGTTTTCATGTATAATTAATACGACTGACTTGAATAAATTATAATACTCAAATCAAAATTAACAACGCAAAGCATGCCGGTAAGTGGCCATGTGTCTTTAATGTTCATGTACATATAAAAAAAACTACAACATCTACAAACCTTGAACTGGTTTAGCTTCTTGTAACTGAGTTTCGCCCATGATTCCCCTAAAACCAAGCTCTTTATACAATTCTTCACAACTCGTCTGCAGTCTTTCTTGGCCACGAGAGAAATCTATCCAGAGTTTTGAGCCCATGAGCATACCTAGCCAGCCGTCTGCTCTATAGCTCGTTTGCATCATCAGTGGAACAATATCCTTTTTTAGCTGGAAGGCATATTCTGCCTCTACAGATAAGGTAAGGGAAGTATAAATTTACATTGCAATTGATCATGACCGCTATATTGATCATCAGTCAGTCAGTCAGTCAGTCAGTCAGTCAGTCAGTCAGTCAGTCAGTCAGTCAGTCAGTCAGTCAGTCAGTCAGTCAGTCAGTCAGTCAGTCAGTCAGTCAGTCAGTCAGTCAGTCAGTCAGTCAGTCAGTCGAACAATTAATCAATCAAAAAATAAAACAATTGATCTGCTTGTTATTTATTCATTCATCTAGCAAATTAATCAGTCAATGAGCAATCAATCATTATATAGTTGGTAAAAAAAAAATTATGTTATTTTTTGTCACGGATGATGATCGTAACATAAAGTTTTTGTCACTCAATAAATATAAATGTGTAAATACATCACATGTTTTGAAGTACCTGATCTACAGTTTGAACTTTCTTTGTATTTCTGAGAAACACCAACAAGCACAACAGCAGAGTTCTCCACCGCTCGTGCCATGGCTTCCAATGTAGATCCACCCATCTGCTCTAAGTCCATCCACACCTTAAAGCCAGCTGACTGCAGCTTATTCTTTACTTCAATCATAACGTTTTGCACGTCCCATTGATAGCTGATCATTATGTGTGTCTCTGGTTCTTGTTTGACATCTGTTGCGAGCTCTAAAACGAACATGCGTTATATCATTCGGATGTACTGAGATAATGATGATATAGCAAGTTTTAGATCGCATTTTCCTTTATATAATACGCTTTAGAAAATTGATTTTATTTTAGTGGTATTCCGGTAGAGTAAGGAAACGTTTCTTGAACAAAAGTGCCAGTACTCCATCTAAGACACGCACAAGAAAGTGAAACCTATGAATTGCTGATAATTTAATAAGACCACAAGGCCCAAATCATACCCTATCGAACGGCACATATACCTGAATAGCAAATAACTGGTAGTAACAGCCCCTGTCCCCCAATGGGACAGAATATTACAATATAATTAATATGAATATTACCTTGGTCATCCGCAGGCACAGATCTACTATTCTTCATTAACATTTTTTTCTTTTTCTTAGCCTTTTCCTCGTGCATGCTGGGTAAGGCTCTACTTGCGACCTTTGGTAGGATACTTGTGCCGTCGCTATCAGCCAGTTTTGAACGTTTCCCTTCTATTTCCCACAATGCACCACTTGCTACTCTCTGCACGTCCCTGCTTTGGTTTTCTTTGAGTTTGCGCAGTTCTGCCATACAATGTTCATCGTCTTGCATTGATTTGCTGTTTTCTTGGTCAAATGCCAACACCCAAAGAACATTAGCTGCAGCAATCTGTTCTTCTTCATCCCGAGCATCACTTAACATTCGAGTTAAAATTGGAATAGCACCATTGGTTACAATCTGTTGAAAGTTATCGGATAAAAGTCACTGGTAAATGATCATGAAAACACGGACGATTTTACTTATGCAAATATGCATTGTAAATTAGTTATTAATCTTATTATGCATTATGATGATCATTAATAATGGATCTATAGCAGAATGTAACCACTTCTTGTCATCTTGTTTAATTTATAAATATGCTTTATTGTCGAAATTATTTCTTAGGCGATCTCTTGCGATCTTAAGTTAAGTGATCTTAAGCGATTTTATGCGATGCGAGGACGCAAATTAGGCCTAATAATGTTCTAATTGGCTTACTAGTTTTTTGTTGTTGTCGTTGATAGCGATTTGGGCCAATCCTTCTGCTAGTTCAATATTTGAGCCTCCCATGGCTTTATGGTTCGGAGCGTTTGTTGCTTTGTCAATCAAAAATATGAGATATTCGATTGGACCTGTTGATAAAAAGGGTGCAAAGTAGTTAATACATGCAGGTTTTATTAAAAACAAAATATAAACCTATACATCAAGTACCTTAGACTGCATTTTTTATTTGGCGTACATTTATGTGAGTATCTCCAAGAAACATTACTTTAAAACGCTATTCAATAGCAATGGAACCAGAATAACTTGTATGGCTACAACTATGCATTGGGACAATTACCTGTTGTTTTTTTTTTCTTTACTTGAAAATATATGTATTCAATATTTTCTTGTTTCCCCTCCCTCGAATTAATGTTGAGTTTTGGAAATGTGAGACAGTTGTGATCGAAAAGGCCAACCAACATTCCTCCGAGGAAGACGGGTTTGCAAATCAAACGAAGGCATCATATATTTTGCATATATGAGATTTGGTTTGAGGCCATGTACTACTGTATTTATTCGGATCTTGAGCTTTCGTCGGACGCCGACATCATCAGAGTGAATGCTACTGAAGGACAACTTTAATATTTGCATATATATTTTGTATATTTTCAGATTGACAATTAATTTTGAACATGATTGATTTTTGAAAATGATTTTTCTCTTGAGAGTATGGATTCGGATAAGCTCTTTCTTCTATGTCAATAAACGTGGTAATAAATGGTGTTTAGTGAATATTGATTCATGTTTAGTTTTTATAATTTAGCAAGGGATTCTTACTTTTATGGGCCAAAATGAGAAAATTGTAGTCTTCGTTAATGATATAAGCCAATATAAGCAATGTCAAGGTAGCGAGTATGGTCACCCTGTGTTCCATCATTGGGAGTAGAGCCTGGACAGCGTTGTGTTCGTGAAATATTGGTCTTACTGGAATACGCTTTGAAAGACACAGCAAAATCCCCTGAACGTTCACTAATATGATCGTTCTTTTCGGCATCCCCTTGAGATCACATGACCTTCGCTGATTCTTAAATAAAATAAAATAATGTGTTATGGTTGCCTGAGGTAGTTGTATTATGATAGTCCGCAGACAACGTAGCAAGCGTTTCTTTAGGGGGGGAAGTTTTTTGAGTTACCAATATGGCCGCGCGAAACCTAAGACGAGTACAAAAAAAATGCTCTCGTCTTAGGTTTCGCGCGGCCATGTCGGCAAAACTTGCAGCTATCCCAAAACAACTTTCTCCCGTTCCCCCCAAAAGAAACGCTTGCTACGCAGGCTAGATAGTCCGCTGGTTAGTCTTGAGACTACTGTTGTTGTTGTCTGGACAACCATGCTGAGCGGAAGTCAGTTATGTGTCTGTATGTCGATGTCTGCCTGTATGTCGATGTCTGCCTGTATGCCGCTGTCTAGCCGCGTTTGTGTGTGTTCGTACCGCTGTCTGCTTGGTTTCTGGTTGGTTTGTTGGTTGATCGTTTGATTGATTAGTCAGTAGGCTGATTGGTTGTTATGGTGGTCGGTCAGTTTGCTGTTTGGTTGGACAATTGGTCAGACGGTTGGAGGCTTGGTGGCTTGGTGGCTTGGTTGGAGTTGTTGGTAAATTAACAAAATGAAAACTGATTTAATAAATAACTTACCGATGAGACGGCTTCAGTATCTGTACAGTCTTTCAGCTTGCCAAACATGTCAAGAAACATTGGTACGCAACCAATATTTGCTAGTCTTTCTATCATTATATCACAACGCTTGGAGTAGTTAACCATAGCAGTGACTAGCAAAAGGAAAAGGTCTTGGGCTTTTGATAGTTCAACTGAGTCTTGATTTTTCTTCGAAGAAGTAATAATAATAATAATGATAATAACGACTCCATATCAAAATGGTAACAAATACAAACAATTTGAAATATAAAAAAATAGCTGCAATAAATTAATATATATATATATATATTAATGATATATTAATGATATATATATATATATATTATTAATCCACCTACAATCTATAACGCTCTACATTTTAATGTATTGAGCACTTTACCGTCAGTATAGACATATCCACATATATATAGCACATTTGCGATAAGAAAAAGCCTACATACGATTAGTCACGTGTCAGTTATATGTTTATATATGTATTTCTGAGGTGGACAACGTTATTGCAACCAGCTATATATATATATATATATATTATACATATATAATGATCATCATCGTAATAAAGACTTCGGCAATAAGCTTACAGACTGGTAGTTGATTACACAATTTCATCAAATTCGGACAATAATTTGCACGGTGACTGTACAACATGACATCATTTTACTACCGGCCTTTTTCTACACTTTTTTTAATCGTTTACATTATAATGGACGTTACACTGGAAATCAAAATATATTTATTTTCTTAAAGCCATTTGGTTCTCAGGGTCCTGATAACTAAAACCTACGCGTTACTATTATATGCTTAACAATAACAAACATGGGTATTGCGTGACTTGAAAGCAGAAATGTAAATTCACATATTAAAATAACTAAAATCTTGAAACTTAACTATTAGCAGCAAACTTACCATATTTGGGTCATCTTTCTCTCTGTCAAATGATAAGAGATTAGGAAACAGCTCTGATAGCTTCAACAATATGACTTTCGAAACGTTTGGAAAGCCAATATCAACAAGAAATTCAGCTTGTTTTGCCTTGGACGTATAATTCATAGCTTTGGAGTACGATTCGATTAGAATAGACACTGACTTGTGAACTTCTGGCATCGAGGAAATGCTTTCTTTTTCCTTGTTGTCTTGAAGGACTTTGACAGCATTAAACAATAACACAAATGTATCAGCAAGGTTAGGAGTTCGGGCGCTGTGACTAGTTACAGCAGGTTCGTTTATAGCACTCGCAGATGACGATCCATTATTGGTAATTCCGTTACTGCTCGATGAAGATGGATTAGACTGAGCGGCTGCAGTGTCATCGTTGTGTTTTACAACTCTTTGTAAGCTTACTCCACTCATTTTCTGTTCTGTGTCAATTTATAGTTGATTCATTGCTTGATAAATTTACTTCAAAAACTGATCAATAATGCATGAGCATGAAACCATAGCCGTGGAAGATCTGAGGTCCACGTCAGACTTTCAAAATTCAACGAATCTGAATCAACGAATTTCAAAATTACTGAATCTGAACTCTTTTTGGGGTATGTTTTTTCCGCCACGGTATCTCTAAAGATGTTTTAGGTAATATTTTCTAAAAGGCAGCAGTCCAATGACTCTGGGTTGTCGCTTTCCAGAGAGAGAAAAACAATGAAAAAGTCCAAACTATTTGAACCCTCAGAAGGTGGTCGCGGTCGCTTACGAGAGTGGTCGCTTAAGATAGAGATTTATTACAGAGTTTCTAATTATTATTATTCGTTTTTGTGCCGTATTAAATAATGTGTTTTAGTAATGATTTTTTGGGTGTGCGTATTCTGTAGATGTTAATCGATGTATGACGCCTCGACAACTAAATGAGCAAATTAAGTCATCCTGAGAGTAAAGAAACGAGATGTTGATTAAAGCAAAAATACAATAGACATTTAATTAATGCTCAAATTCAACAGAATTTCGTTTTGTGACATAAGCATAACCATATGAATCTCAACTTTTGAGCATTGCTTTATACGCCGGTATGTCCCGTAGGTTATTATTTTGAAAATAATTTGTATCTAAGTAACAAATTGTTATTTGTCAACCACATCGATTGCTGAACTCCAAACAAAAGAAACAAACTCAATTCATCTTGCAGACATAGCGGGATATTAAAGAGTGCTACAGCGTGAAATTTATCGAAACACGGCATTCCTATGTAAATTCACGGCGTTTAGCATTTGTACACAAGTTCTTAGTATTGATAAATCTCCCGAAGAGTAAGATATAATTACAAAACAGTTATCTATAGAGCAAAACGTATAGCCATGCTTTGATTACGCCCTCATAAATAGAGTTTCATACATGGACGCGAGGATATATAAAAAATATCTTCGAGTGTTCAGCTTGATATCGCATGCACGAGTGAGCGCAGTGAACGAGTAAGGTATCGAGATTGAACACAAAAATAATCATGAGCTCTAAAAGTAGCAAAGTCGTTATAAACAGTGACACAGAAGAGACAACAGTATCAGCGAAATTAAAAGAAACTAAAGAAAAGCTAAAAATCCGTTGATTCACCGATCCAGTTTTAACTCAATACTGTGATCAAACACCGAAGCTATTTGAATAATTTGTGAAGCTCTTTGAAGCTGTAAAAACTATTCGACAAAGTCTTCATCAAAAGGATTTTGTTTCTGCTATTTCAGACAATGTCCTTATTGTTTATCAAACTAACTTATCAAACGAAATCCAATTGGGGAATTTGCTAGCTGCTTTAGGATTTGGTGAAGTCTGCAGGGATCTGTATGATAAACTTGTGGATACTTTTCCCAAGATTTGTTCATATGATCATGAATTGAAGAGGATCAGGTTTGTCATTTTTTTATTAAAACACATAAACAAAATTTCAAAATAATATACGAAATACAAAATATAAATGTATTTAAGGCTGGTGCATAGTGTTGTCAGCGCGCACCTTGTTCTGCGCATGTGATGTAATAAGCACAGCAAGCCCGCGCCAGCAATTTGCAAAATAAAAACAAACATTGAAACAGTATGCGTGATCATGGTTGAATTGTGCCGGTGTGATTTACTGAACTTTTTATCATGAAAGTTATCAATATCATCGGGAAAGACAGTGGGAAAGACCGTGGGAGAAAAAGAAGGCTAAATAATGGACAGTTCGCTAAAAGTAGAGTGCCTATGAAGCGCCAAAAACTTGTAAACAATGATGATTTTACGACTTTTACGACTGAAAATACCGGCGGTCCCGTGTGGCGTGAGGGAAGACGCATCGTTGAAATAGGCCACCTAGTTGATCAACTGTCTAAAGGTTGTAGCGACTGCCAGGAAGTTCTTTTACTTCACAACCTCATATCTGAGACAAAACAAGGACTAGGCAGTATTTTCCACATTCAGTGTGTCTGCGGCGAAATGAACTCGGTACGAACCGGCAAAACACATCGAGACCCAAATAAAAAACAAGTTGGATCGCCTATATGGGACATAAATACAAAAGCAGCCACAGGTTAGTCATCTGATAACTGTAATTTGCCGATTGTTTTTGTTTTAAAAACATAATTTGATCGTTTGTTGACCTTGTTATGCTCCTTGTGTATCTCTTGTTGTCGCTTTGTGTGGTCTAAGGACGGCGGATGACCGGACCTACTAGTTTTTCGTCTAAAATATTGTGCTTGTTTTTATTTTCATCTAAAAGCTGCTATGAACACTGGCCTTGGAGCAACAGGAGTCAATTCATTTTTAACAACACTGAACATACCATGGATGAATAAGAACACATTTAGAAGTAGAGAAGTGGAAGCAAGTAAGGGGATAAGAGCAGTAGCTACAAATGCTTGCAATGAAGCCATAAAAGAAGAAGTAGAAAAAGTGTTGGAGACCAGAACTGAGTAAGAAATTTATTATGTTACATATTCACATTTTGCCTATTCTTTTAAAAAAGAAAATGACTTTTGTGTAGTTTGTTCAATAAACTAAGTTGATTAAATTTGGTTAATATTCCCAAGATGTGTTGTTTAATATTTTTATGTTGTTATAAATTAAGGTTATTTTCCCACTATATTTTAAGCTGTGACAATTCACCAAAAAACTGCAAGATTGATGCAAGCTTTGATGCTGGCTGGCAGAAACGTGGATCTGGGAGAGCATACAATAGTTTATCAGGTATAATGAAAACAGAAATAATTGGAATTATGAAAAATATAACCTAATAATTCAATCTCCTAATTGCAATTTGCTTACTGATTTTGTTTTCTCTTTATCACCTTAAATTAAATTGTACATATAAATACATTAAATTATTATTATTAACATACATGATGTCAACTTATGAGGTATTTTTGCATTTAAAATTAGGACACTCTACAATGATAGGTTCCAGAAGTAAGAAAGTGCTCGATTACAGAGTAAAATGCAAGCAATGTAGGAAGTGCAATACTGCAAAGAAGAAAACACATTTTTGTGCTAGAAACTGGTCCGGGTCAGCGAAAGCGATGGAACCTGCCATGGGTGTCGAGATGTGCAAAAACCTTAAAGGTATAAATATATATATATATTAAACAGGTTCCCATTTAAATCTGACCTTTACCATTTAAATATGTACTTATGCAAATTGTGTTGATGTGTGCTAAACACACAGATCAACCAATCAGAGAAGTTCACTTCAGAAATAATATACTCCGATTGGTTGATCTGTGTGTTTAGCACACATCAACACAATTTGCATAAGTACAGATTTAAATGGGAAAGTACAGATTTAAATGGGAACCTGTTATATACATATATATGTCTCACTTAAATTTTGATATTTTTTTATTAAGATTCACCACAAATATCAATAAAATAATATCACATGAAAGAAAGAGAAAAAAAGGAAAAACAAAAACTTGGTTGATGTAGGGACACCACAACAGCTTAGCCAATAACAGTGGGCCCATTTTAACATATTTGCAAAAATGTATTGTATGTTATTTTCTTTTTCAATTTCATATATAATATTGTTTTTATTAGGAACTCTACAAACAATTGACAAAACTGGAAATTCAACAAGTGTCCAGTATGGCATAGGTAACATCATCATGGATGGAGACACAACAACAATATCTCATATTCATAATGATGTTGATGAGAATATTGGTGTTTGGTCGGATGTTGGACATGCCAAAAAATCACTGTATGGCCATCTAATTAAAGTTGGAGAACATCATAAACTTCTGTCAAAAAGTGTAGCAGAATATCTAACTAAGTGTTTTGGCTACCTTCTTACTCAAAACAAAGGGAACCCAGACAAAATTGCCAAAGGATGCACAAGTATACCGAAGCATGCATTTGGTGACCACAGTTCTTGTGGGTCATGGTGTACCTACAATACAGACCCGTCAAAGTACTGCCACAAGTCATTACCTCATGGCAAAGATCTACATGGGGATGAACTAAAAATAGAACTAGTGAAGGTACAGCTTATTAATGACTTTTGATAATCTGGAGGTTGGAATTTGCAGTTGGCAATGCATTTTTTTGTGTGAAAAACCCTAATTTTCAACAATATATTTTAGTGACTATTCAATTCAGTCACTGTAACTAAAAGATATCTGAGAAATATGAAATACAAAGGAAACACTACCCTGTTATATATCATTAAGGAATTAAAAATGATACACATGTCTATATACTGTAATAAACACATTGGGAGCTGAAGAGCAAGAGAAAAGTATTGAAAAAATAAGAGGTGTAGCTGAGTATTTCCCAGAGTATTTATATCACAGTACACAAACGGGTGCATATTTCAATTTATATATATATTTTGCTGGCCTCAGCTATAAACATGGTAGTTGGCCAATCAGAGCATGCGCATATATTGCAACTGTATATAATGGCGACACTCTTACTGTTGAGCTCAGAATTGTATTTCTAATTTATGATCTATTTGCTTTTAGGTTTTCAACCTGTTCTCTAAGTATGCTGAAAAGCTTGCTCCTTTGGGATCCACTCAAGCTAATGAGGCAATGAATCATAGTATTTCTGTTCGAGCTCCCAAGCGTATCCATTTTTCTGGGTCAACCAGTTTGCTAAATCGTGTAGCCCTGACTGTTGCAACAAAAAATAAAGGGAATACAGTAATTTGTGAGGTAAACTGAAACTGTTTTGTTAATACACTTTTGATGTTTAAGCCTTCTTCTTTACACAGGATTGTATAAATCAAATTGCCCAAAGAGAAAAAAAAAAAACATAAACATTATGTGACTACATTTAAAGTGCCCATACAAATATAAATCTTTAAACAATAATTGTTTATAAGTTTATCAATTCATTGGAATAAATTAAAATAATCTCCTATTGTTTCAGGTCAATGAAGCAAATAATATATCTCCCGGCACAATTACATTATCATTTAACAAGAACAAAGACCAACAGTACAACAAACGTAAAGACAGGGAAACTACTAGGGAGTTCAGAAGAAATAGGCTGTCCCTTAAAAAGGCTAGATCACAACATACCCTGCATGCTGAGGTTGTTGAAGGAGCAACATACAAGTCAGGAATACAGTATCAACATGAAAATAATGATGATCTGACACCAATTCCCAAAGCATGTTATGCGCCAATACCGTCACCAGTTGGTCTGAACATCTCAAAACAAAATTCTACTGTTGTTGTGTTTGATCTGGAAACTTCCAATTTGGGTAAATATTGATATAAAATAAATGACAACCAAAGCTACAAACAAAGAAACAAGCAAACAAACAACACTTTAGCAAAGACTGTATGCTTGTACAAATAAACCTAGTTATGTATGTGGCAACTAGCGAGTAAACTAGTATAGGCTGCGTCGGTGTTTGATATAAACAATAGGTAATTATATTATGAAATTTGTAACACCGTAAAAACTTTTGACTTTACTTTACTGACGTTTCAAGCTTTTGTCCTTCCTTTTATTCCGATAAAGGGCTAAAGCTTGAAACGCCAGTAAAGTTAAGTCAACATTTTTTTACGGTTTACAATTAACAATTTTTTACAAATTTCATTATATAATTACCAATATTTATGTATAAATTTTTCAAATAACGGTTTTAAACACTTCAATTAATGTTTTTTTTAGGTCTAAGTACTGCAGAAATTTGTCAGCTTTCAGCAGCTTCACTTCCCCAAGAAGATCAACCATCCGTCCTATATGACCAGTATGTAATGCCATTGAATGGTATTGCCTCGCATGCTTCAAAAGCAAATAGCCTTACAGTGGTTGCTGGACAACTCCTCTACAAATGCCAGCCTGTCAACACATCAAGTCTTGTTGATTGTTTGCAGAGCTTTCTACATTATTTAAAGTCATTCAATAAACCAGTAGTACTAATGGCCCACAACAATAAAGTCTTTGACTCCAGAATCCTTGTAAAAGCATTTATGAAGTTAAATCTTGTTGAAGAGCTGCAACTACTAATCCAAGGATTTGTCGACACTCTTCCCCTCTTTCGAGAAATAATACCGCACAGACCATCCTACAAACAAGAACAATTGGTTAGAGATATACTTGATGTGTCCTATGATGCCCATAATGGGTTAGAAGATGTCAAAGCACTGAGAGACTTATTAACACATCTCAAACCAACAGACCAACAATATGACAGAAACAGTTTCTCATTTGGTCATGTTTCGGACTCATTAGAGCATCATACAAGAGTTGCCTACAATCTGCCTTCATTAATGCCACTTGTTGATAGAAAAGTTATCTCAAAAAGTATGGCTCAGAAAATGGCTGGTTCTAACCTGAATTACCATCATTTAAAACTTGCGTTTCAAAGGGGTGGCATGGAGGGAATAAAATGTCTCTTGGCAGAAAAGAATAGCAACACTTTGAAAGCAAGAGTCACAATATCTAAGAAAATTGTAACAAAACTTATTAATTTTATGGAAACATACTAAATAAACAACTTTTTGAAGCCTAATTGGCTTAATAGCAGTAGAGGTTTTTTTACATTTAAGATTTTTATAAATATAACTGCCTTGCAGGGTGGTGTCGTGCAATTACATAATGTTATTCTAATTGACTAAATAAATAAAAGCCTTGTGACCAAGGCTTATAGTAACAAGCCAAAATTGTACACTTGTATTTTTGTATCACTGTGTCAACACTTTGTACATGAAATATAATATAGTTCTGCTCTTTCCATGCTGTCTAATGTAGATTTTACTTAGTGAATATTAGTCTTTAACATAGAAAAGTAAAGTTGTAAGGAGGAAGTGTTCCCTTGTAGTTGTTGTTTCTGTTTGAATAGGGTGATAGGGCAAAATTACTAAAATATAGGCTCTAAATTACTATTAGTAAAGTGAAAACACTAAAACCATGAAATAATAACAAAATAGTTTTTACTAATAGTTTAGTCATTTTCACTCAAACAGAAACATCAAATACAAATGGAAAAACAATACCTCTTTACAACTTTACTTGTTTTTGATAGTGACTATATATTAAATAGTCACTAAATAAGACCTATAACACAGCAATTTGACTTTATTTCTAAGATTAAATGTTTAGTACTCTATGGGAATTGAATTATGTACGACTGAAAATGTGATAATTATCAATTACTCACATAAGAGACTTTTCGATTATCGATATTTTCACCTGATTTTATTGATCGCTATCGATTGAATGTGTATATATTGACAACATTACATAACAAACATGTCATGTACGCTAGTTTTTTGACATAATTATGACCGAAATCATATTGTGTAAATTATCAGAACAAAAAGCCAAAAGTACAAAACAAAAACAACAAAAAACAGATATCTTCATTCATGTGTATAAACTAAAAAACTATGTAAGCATATTTCCCAAGCAACGTGCACTGAAAAATTATATGACAATCTTCTTACTCCTCTTCTTTATACTCACCAACAAACACTGAAGAATGAATTGCATCCATCCAAAAAGAAACTCCATTTCTCTTTATAGCCATAGATAACTTTTGAAGATCTGTTTGTGTGATTTGATTTTATAATTATGCGAAATGAGTCCACTTTCTTCTTCGTAGCCATTCCTACTATACGTGCATGTGCTGGCCGCCATTTTGGAAGCACCCAAAATGCAATGCAGACAGCATGTTTTGAATTTTACCGGGGAGGGAGTGGGGATAAATTGTCACCAACACTCAATTCAAAGCATAAATTCGAGATATACCACCCATTAACTCAAAAAAACGCGTGGGTACCCCTACTTTTTGTTAGCAAAAATTGTGATGTACATATTTAAGTAATTTTTTAAGATGATATTTTAAAAATAAAAATGGTTTCAATTGGGGATTTACTCATTAGTTCATATCCCGCGCAAAATCACTTTTCCTCTTTTTTGAGTCAAAACTCATTAAAAGTAATAGTTGAGCATTTGATGGAAGAAAACCTTAATTTATTATAAAAAGCACCCATGTAGTAGATTATTATTTCACGTTTATTTCTTGAATAACTCTTAACAGTATGAAATATTATTTCTTTAAAATTCGCAAAAATACACCTACGTCATCAGGTATTTAACATTAATTATCTCGCTTCGATGCGAGGTGACCCCCCAATTTTTTTCCAGTTTTAGATAGCCCATTAGGTGTTTCAAATAACTGGTATAGTTTCAATGAAATAAAAATGGGTTGCAATTACTAGGCACCAGCCTTAAACTAACTGATAAATATATCTTATTAGACAGTTTGTGTAATATGTGGATATTTTACGAGTGAAACGCTGTATTTTGACGAGCCTCCGGGGAGTCAAAATGGAAGTTAACGAGTAAATATCCAGCCATATTACACATCAAACTGTTTCATGAGTTATTCATTATCCTATTAAAAGGTTTTTGTTCTTTTATAATGCAAAATATTGTTATACTTGAGAGCTAGATAGACGAGTAAAAATATCGCTGGATATTTTTAATAATAAATATTGTTACAATGAACATTAATATCCTTATTAAAATCTTAGAATCTTATGAACCATTTATAATTCATGAGAAATTTACAAAAGCTATAAATAATAACCGTAGTTTTAGTATTTTCTTTTATAACATAGATACATTTTTCATACATTCTTCATACATTCTTCTCGCTTTCAGCTCGTGCTTTTTGACATTTTCTCGTGTTTTCAACTGTCCATCGTGCAGTTATCAGAGTATAAACCACGGCTGAGCCTTAGTTATTTGGTAAGTAATTTAAACGCATATTGACTTTATTTTAATATTCACCCCAGGAAAACAGAGACGATGAAATTCTTCAAGGACAGCAATGCATGGCAAACTTCTGTACCATTCTTGGTAACTACACAGACAAAAGTTATGATTTCTGTGTATCTGTAAGTGAGGCTGGCCTAATATCAAGACTCTTGGATATGGTAGAAAACATGAAAGATTGTATTCCTTATCATGCTCGATTAATGGTGAGTAATTAAATAAATTTAATAAACTTAAGCTAATAGGTGAGGCCCTATACTGCCGGGATCGGATTCCGGGGCTGATGGTCGTGGCCAAGACAATGCTGTATCCTTGTGTGAAATACTTTTAAAAATAAGGTCCCAAGTTGGTCCTAGATGAAGGTTTTCCATTTCTGGTACATTTATCTTTTTTTTAAGGATAACATGGGTGTACTTAGCCAGCGAACAGTAAGAGGACACGTTCTAACCATGGCGTTGGCGACGATGCACAACATGTCCAAACGTGTCCAAACAAGAGCAATTTTTGCTAAATGCAGGCAGTCTCGATTATTCTTCCACTTATTGATAACAAAGTGTTGGATTACGCTGCAATGGCTCTGCTAACACTGGCATATCTGACCGATGATAGTAAAAATAAGCAGATTATATATGTCAAATGAAGGTAAATTATACCGCTCTTTATAAAAAATATCAGGTTTATGGATACCGAGAAAGCTGTTTGATACTTTTTAGTAAAATGGTTAAAAAATAAATTTTATTTCTTCTAAATGTTCGATATCAATAATTTTAGTTTGGACTTAGTCAATACCAATTTAAAAAACATTTCTTCGTATGACAAGGTTACAGTTTTTTCGCTTTTGATAGCAGTATTAATGAGCTAGCTTATTTATGTTTACTAGGGCCAATTAAATTCCTTATATCTGGGATTGAGCAAGCAATAAAGTACAGTTCAGACCATATGTATATTGGCTACACTAGTGAAGAGCTTGTCCAGGGTTTGGCACAAATAGCGGTTAATGATGATAACAAAAAGACGGTAATAAACTAACCCCCGGGGGTAAAAGTATCGGGTATATGCTCGTTGTATCCTTAAGCAAAAATCAGTGAATTGGTATATTTTAAGGTATAAAAAAAAACCACCATAACTTTCCAAACTTTTTTCATTTGATGTTTTTGTCTGTTCGTTTAGGGATGTTATTAACATTCTCGACGAGCATATCCGATACTTTATCACGTACCGAAAAGTATGCAACCACACTATGTTATTATACTTTCGCGCTATGCGCTGCTACAAGGGCATATCGAATTATATTTATGTCATTAGTAATGAGGAGCCATTGTTGAGTACTTTGTAGACGGCGACATTGCCTGATAATCGATCCAGTCGTACGCGTACGTTATCTAGCACCGCTGTACGTTTTGACAAAAGGTATATTTGTATAGGCTAAGCCTCGAGTTGTTGCTAAAAATTCACAAATTTCAAGCAAAGTACGGGAAATCACATATAATAGAATTTAAAAATATAATTTTCGCTGAATAGAGGTTACCCTGTATAAATGTACATTTTGTACAAACAGAACATCGGTGCTAAACAACAGAAAATTGGAGTATTTGTAGTCATCCGGCTTTGGTCTGTTGTAGGCACGGTTTTTCGGTAATTTCAACTCAGTTTTGACTACGGTATTGCGATTTCTTGTATATCTGCAGTTTGCCGTTTAGTGCTGTGTTTTTTTTCTATTACAAATGTAGTGTCTTGTGATAGCGGATGGCTCAGTAAACTACTAGATTGAACTGGATTATAAACACTGATTTATTCGTCCGCCATCTTTCATGTGTATCTTACCACAGGTAACCCATTACACAGGGATCCCAATACATGACACAAAAGGAAAAAACTATAATGATGAATCTAATTCAATAATCGTGCCATCAACGTTGATACAGTAGACGCTGTTCCACCAAAGATTGATATTAGTGGCTGGACCAGTAAAGATGTTATGGAGTGGTTCCAACCCCTTGGACTGGAAGTGAAAAAGGAAGTGAGATTAATAGCAACCAAAAGGTAGAGATGTACATATTGGTATTTTATTTTGCGCTGTTTTGCTGATTGTAAATGTCATTCTACTTATGCTTACATAAAAAAGACATGGACTTTGCCGACTGTAACATTGTTGATAGTATTATTACAGCTGTTTTTTTTGTTTATGTTGGTGCAAGTGCCGCAAATACTGTTACTTATCTCGTTGTCGTTGTTGTCGTTGTTGTTGTTTGTTACTGTTTTTGTTGTTATTATTATTGATGTTGTTGTTTCTATTGCTACTTTGTAGTTGCTGTTTTGTTATTGTAGCCATTCTTGTTGTCTGACACTGCTATCGTGGTACTTGTTGATATACACTGCTTTGGTTGTTGCTAATTTTTTTTTTCCTTCGATTGTATTAGTATAGTCGTTGCTGTTCTTTTGTAATTAAGAATCCCAGTCATACACAATGCATTGCGCTCCTTTATTGTTTTTTGCAGGCGGGTTATGCAATGGATTGAATCACGCGTGCCGCAACAATTAGTAGATTTATCAATAAATAGATAGTTTATTGATAATGATAACATACATATTCATAAGATACGGTTCAAATGCCGTAAAATTTAGAATAAGTTCATGATTAAATTCAAGTTAAAAGTTACGATAAAATATAATTACAAAACTACTTACTAACATGGACGATTTACTTATAGAAAACTGTCTATTAGTTTTCTGAGTTGCTTTTCAGACTTGAGAATGTATTAAAAGTACATTGTTTTTGAAATGAACTGCTTGATAGTCCCCCAATAACTAAATCCTCTCTCCTATGATTCCAACGAAAGTAGGTTTAATTTTTTAGAGACATTCCCTTCAAGACATCTCGACATTTTGGTCCATTGCATTCAAATTGTACATGCATCAATAACGGATATGTTTCTACTTCATAATTTTTGATGGTATTGAAAAATGTTAATGGATTAACATTTTTCAAAACCATCAAAAATTATGAAGTAGAAACATTTGTGAACTTATCACGATATCTATGAACCATCTTGCAATAATACAAAAAAACGATCGAAATGGATTTACCTTACCAATTTGCCTGGCAAGGAAAATGGCGCATAGCATAGCAGTTATTTGGCAATGTCAAACATGTAATGCATTTTGGTTGACTGGGATCGTTTATCTGTCATTGTTGATATTAATTTTATTGTTACGGTTTTTTTACTCGATATTTTACAATGTTGAAATACTCTCTTTTTAGAAAAAATGCCTTACAAGAGCTAAATGGTTCTATGTTGATGGAACTTCACAATCTTAGAAGCGAGGTACGATTTTGCTCCATGTTTAACTACCGTGACTCAGACCCCGGCTACACGGATCCGGATACTTTTGAAACCGCATACTTTTTGATGCGAATCGGCATATCGTCCACACGAATCCAGCGAATCCGGTCACCGAAATATATATATATATATCACTGGAAAAACTGATACATTTACAAACTTTGTAAAATTCCTGTAAATAAAAATTTACATGGTATTTTCATAGTATGTAAATTAATTTACATTGTCTGTAAATTAATTTACAGGGTATTTTTATAGTCTTAGTTTTGTGTAACTTAGCCAGTCTGTAAATACTCTGCAATTAAAAACGACTAAACTATGTAAATTTATTCATACGATTTCCTCTTTCTGTAAATATCTGTGAAATGGTAAATCTGTAAATATACTGTAAATTTTGAAGCACCAAGTCTGTAAAAACTATGTAAATACTTAAAGGAAAGTTTGTAAAAAATATTGTAAATTGAAAAAGTAGAGCTTGAAGGGCCCGAAAAGTGTCTGTAAAAATCCTGTAAATTGACATGGCGAAGTCTGTAAAAACTCTGTAAATACTTAAAGAAAATTCTGTAAAAATCCTGTAAATGCAAAAAGTAGGGCCCGAAAAGTGTCTGTAAAAATCCTGTAAATTAACATGGCGAAGTCTTTAAAAACTCTGTAAATAATCAAAGAAAATTCTGTAAAAATCCTGTAAATGCAAAAAGGAGGGCCCGAAAAGTGTCTGTAAAAATCCTGTAAATTAACATGGCGAAGTCTTTAAAAACTCTGTAAATAATCAAAGAAAATTCTGTAAAAATCCTGTAAATGCAAAAAGGAGGGCCCGAAAAGTGTCTGTAAAAATCCTGTAAATTAACATGGCGAAGTCTTTAAAAACTCTGTAAACACACAAAGAAAATTCTGTAAAAATCCTGTAAATGCAAAAAGGAGGGCCCAAAAAGTGTATGTAAAAATCCTGTACATTAACAGGGCTAAGTCTGTAAAAACTCTGTAAACACTCAAAGAAAATTATGTAACTGTAAAAATCCTGTAAATGCAAAAATGTAAAAACTCTGGTGAAATACTTAAGGAGGCTCGAAATGGTTTCTGTATATATCTATATACCTACTTTATATTGCATATTATGCAGCATTATTGTGAAGCTATACAGTTAACCAATATATCATTTTAAAGCTTATGGATCTAGGATATCATTTTTGTTTTAATTATTGCGTTTGACGTTGTCATGACAACAGCAGGCCGCTGCAAAAAGGACCTGAAATTCCTTTATTAAAGCTGATATCTCCAAATCCTTTAGGTGAAAGTTTTTTTAAACTTGTACATGTCTAGTTCCCTACCTGGTCTTGCAACTGAGGAAAAATAAAAAAAATCTGTAATGCGAAACCTTTAAAATATTAAAAAAATGATTTTTTCTAGATATAAATGGTTTTTCATTACAGATTTTTCTTAAAAAAGACCTACTAAATCTAAACATTAATTGGAACAAAATGCCAAAAAATAAAACAAAATTACCATTTCATTGTGTTGTTATTAATAGAAATACATTTTGTACGCGTCAGAGGGGTCTTGTAAAATTGGCGATAGTGCGCGATAGTGCGAAAACTATGTGAATATCATGTAAATGCAAAAAGGAGGGCCCGAAAAGTATCCGTAGAAATCCTCTAAATTCAAAAAGGAAAACATCTGCAACTGTTTACAGGACGAATTTTGTGGAAGGAAGAAAATAAAAAAATTGTCCAAATTTCGTCTGCATGGTGTCGTTTGCCTTGCTTTAGCATATGGCACCATGCACAAGTTTACTACTATTCGTCACTATTCGCGACTATTCGGTCATTATTCGGGTTTTACATTATTCAGGATATACCAGATAATACTGTATACACATTTTTATCATCTTAAATAAATTCAACATTTTGTGTTTATTGAAAGGATCTGTCATTGGGGTGGTCGCTTACGAGAGAGGAAAAACAATGAAAAAGTCAAAAACTTGAACCCTAAAGGTGGTCGCGGTCGCTTACGAGAGTGGTCGCTTACGGGAGAGTTTTTTTACAGAGTTTATATTGGAAACAAAACGGGAAATTGAAAGAGTGGTCGCTTATGGGAGATCGTCGCTTACGAGTGGTCGTTAGGAGAGAGTCAACTGTACTTGAGTTAAGAAATCCATTTTAATTATCGGTGCGTGATTGGTTAATAGAAGCGCGTGCGATTTCTTTTCAAATGTAATCATTTAAACAACCTTTCATTTTTCTTCAAATCAAGACTGCGGAATTCGTAGAAAATCTCTACAGTTGTGCTCTTCATGTTTGTTTTTCTCTTAATTCTATAAAGTGCGTATCAAGACATTTTAATCACTAACCCTGGATTGGTTTTTCGTCGCTAGTGGTAACGAGGGAACCGCTGGCCCACAATACCGAATGTTCTGAGTTTGACATTGTCGCCATTTTATAATAATGAAGGCAAACAGGACAAATTATACGTTAAGAATTGGTAGAAGAAATGAAGCTATTCGAAGGTATATATATGTTTGATTCATTCAGCTAAAAATTAATCGCCACATTCAAGTACATTGGTTTTCGTTCTTGCATTCCAGGCTAAAGGAGAGGATAAAATCAACAAACAAATCGACAAGGATCAAAGTCAAAGAGTTGAGAGAGATTATTTTGACTGAAGACCGATCACTCTCAGTAACAGAATGTGGGCTAATTGTAAGGAAAGCCTTCCCAAGTGTTGAACGGAGAAAAGTACACTCTAATTGGTATTATTATGGGGTCGACTTCAGGGAAATTAAAGTCCCAAATGCCTCAAATGAAGATACACACAATCTAACAGTCAACAAAGCAGAAAAGAAGATCACACAATCAATCCAAGATGAAGGGAAACTACACCACATTCCTTGTCTGAATATTTGTTTGGAATCATTGACACCCATTGAGAAATGCTCGTCAATCGGCGAAGGGACATTTGGAATGTGTGTTGCTGGTACATATCAGAATATCCCAGTAGCAATAAAAGTGTTGAAAGGGAAAGTGACAGCTAACATAGTTCACAAGGAAGCCAATTTCCTTCTTAAAATCCCTAGCCACCCAAATATTCCAATATTGATAGGGGTACAGACATTGACACGCCCATACTTTCTGTTAACAAGGTTGTGTTTAAGCAATGGCAAACCTAAAACTTATTCAAGCTATCTACATAGCTTGAATACACAGAATGTCCAATTGAAGGAATGCATGCATCTTCTATATGAAATTGCTTCAGCAATTCATCATGTTCACCTTCAAAAAATTATTCACAATGACATAAAAGGAAATAATATTGTGATTGAGGACAATAAAGGAATTCACCATGCAATGCTTGTCGATTTTGGGAAAGCAAAATATATTCAAGATATTAAAAGTAAGTATAAATATATATAATAATAGTATTTAATATTTATATTGCGCATGTTCTATGAAATGATTAATGATTAATCACATGCGCATAACTTACAAATTAATCTAAATACAAGTAATTAATAATTATAATTTTAAGTATAGGGCTGATATGACAAAACATAGGTACTTGATAAATGAGTCTAGCACTAGCGTTCATTACTTGTTTCTTTACTTGACACTCAGAAATTCTATACAGCAATATGTTACAGTAGTCCAAACGATATTTTTGATATTTTTCAAAATAAGACAGACACTCTGAGATCTGTATGAGGATTTAAAACATCAAGCCGCAGGCAAGATGTTTTAAACCTCATACAGATAGCATGCGAACATTGTATATTAATTATGCAATTTCAATATTAACTGTACAGCATATTGTACTAAAAACTTCAAGGTAAAATGTTATTTTTTCAGAGAAAAAGTTAAAGTTGTATGCAAATCAGGACAAACCTCTTGCTCATATACAGATTTGGTCATGGCTATGATTTTCCTGAAACAAGAATTTGTAATCTAATATGTTCAGTTTAACCTTTTGTTTTCATTCATGACAATATGGCTTTAAGTCATAACCCCCAGGGGTTAAAAGTACCAGGGATGCTTGTCGGAAAGTTTGAAAAATACCCCTTAAACATACCGGAAGTCTTTGAAAAAGGGCGTGGTTGGATGAATTTTACCCCCTAAGAGATACCAGAAAATGCTAATTTTCAAACATTTTCTCCTATGTCGACACCCTAAGAGATACCAGAAAATGCTAATTTTCAAAATTTTGCATTTGACACCCTACAAAAGATAATGTGAATTGTGTTTCAGGATCTTTAATCATTTTTTTTTTTTTGAAGGTTCTCAATTGAAATATCTAACAGAAAAAGAAAAGGAAACATACAGAAGAACATACCCCCACATTGCTCCAGAAGTTGTCAATGGTGGACCTCAAAGTTACAAAAGCGACACTTACTCATATGGATATGTGTTCTGTAATACACTCAAATATTTAAGGCAGTATCTTCATAAACTCGGAGATAGCAAGGAAAAAGTCCTTGGCTTGGGGAAAAAGCTAACAAGACCACAGCAGATGAGTCGAATCTCTCTTCAATTCACTTTAAATACACTTAAATGTTTAAGATAGCTATTTAAAATAAATTATTTAAGAGTGGTTTCCATAAATTCGTGAAACAGATATTAGACTAGAGTGAAGTCCTAATACACCTTAGTAGTCTCTAATTCCATTGTTTTCTTTTGTGTCTATTTGACTATTACACCTTAACTATTAGATTTTATTTCATGGGTTTAATGTTTTCACTCTAACATTACCATAACAGTTTCTAAATCCATTGTTTCTATTACACCTTGACTATTAGATTTTGTTTCACAGGTTTAATGTTTTCATTATTTTGTATCTATAACTAAGACCTTATTCAGAATGAACGCCAAGATGGTTAAGTTTATATTGTAATGTAAATTAGCCATGCAGTCTTCTTGGTGGCAAGCATGAAAAGAAACAGCAAATTTATTATTATATATTATTTAAAAACTAACGGCCAAAACCACTTCATTTGAAGAGATTCATTCATTTGATAAGTATAGACTACTCAGCTTGGGCAATGTTTGTTTTATATATCTTCTCAAACGTTGATGTAAAACAAAGAATTTTATTCCCAAGGGGTCTGAAATGGGACAAACATTGCCCAAGCTGAGTAGGTCTATTGAATATGCACTTGTAAAGAAATTATAAATTTCTGTCAAAATCTGCTAAAATATCCAAATTTTAATTTGCTTGTCCCCTGGAAGACCCCATGGCTAATTTGCATTACAATATGAAAACCATCAAGGTAGTGATATTGAATAAGCCCTGCAGTTAATAGGGTTTGATGCTGGGATCATTGTGCCTTTTTTTTTGCTGAACAAGCATCACATTATAATGAATGATACTATCATTTCATTTTATTTATTTTTATTTTACAGATTTAGTACACACTATATATATAGCCGTACATGGCTAACAATAGGACACAAAGTCCCCTACAAGGTTAATCGGCCAAACCCAACCCCAATAAGAAGAATATCCAACCCCAATATAGTCCTATAAGAAAAACACTAATGATAATTATAATAGTAATTATGAATAGTAATTATAAGTAGTAATTAAATATTGAAAATTAAAGTATATTTATAAGATGTATGTACAAATTAGCACTGGCACTTAGTATAAGTGTTAGTCCTGCGACATTTAGGGCAGATAAGTTTATACGTTCTAATATTATCTTGGTCAAAAACATTATTTAACCTTAAAAAGAGAAAGGTCTTAAGTCTGTTTTTAAAAGTAGAAAGAGAATTGCTTAACTTAATATCGTTAGGTAAGGCATTCCACATATTAACGATGCAAATAAAGTATGAATCTCGAAAGCTAGATGTTTTCGGGATACAAGTTTGCTTAAAATAAAGCCCTGGGGAAGAACGTCTAGTCTTGCCTTCCAACTGACATGTATGTTCATGCATGTTCTATTACATAACCTTACCAAAAGACTGTATAACAAACTTCAGTAAAACCAGAATTAACAAAAAAACAGTTATGATTTATTGTTTTCCTATTAATTATTATTAATACGTACAATATGAATGTCGTAGCAAAAGTTTTATTTTCTAAAAACCACTGAATACAAGAGAACATACATCAGATTTCATGACTGCAACAGTACAGATCACAACAAAGATGTAAAACCTGTCCAGGTGGCAATGTCAAATAATTAAAATGCTGAGGGCAGAGTTCAGCCACAGCCAAAAAGTGCTGTTCATTTTGCAGCACATACAGAATCTACTTTAATGCTAGAAACAGTGTTTTTTTTGGTAAAAATTCCACAATTTGTATCAAATAGTGTTTGAAACACTATTACAACAACATCGATAATTTGATAATTGTTGTGATAAAATTTAGAAATGAACCTGCAGTTGTAGAGTACAAACACTAACATTACTGTATGCTTATTCTACTCAATTTATTGTTCAACTAACACCCATAGTTTTCTTTAGACCATACCTTTCATATTCACTTGGCTGATTTTTAGTCTTAACTTAAACCTATATACTTGGTTTTGGGACCAGTGATAATGCAAAGCAGGAAGTTTAGATAAATGTCAATGTCAGCTTGATTGGCGTTACCATGACAACGATAAACAAATATGGCCAAAAGTTTTTTTGTCGAATAACTCTAAAACAAGTTTTAGTAATTTGCAGAAATATTCTGAAGTCGTGATTTTCATGTGTTAGAGTTGTTTATTCGACAAAAAACAATTTTGGCCATATTTGTTTATCGTTGCCAAGGTAACGCCAATTAAGCTGAAATTGACATTTATCTAACATTTCATTTTAGCATTATCACTGGTCCAAAAACCAAGTATTTAGGTGTAAGTTAAGACTAAAAATCAGCCAAATGAATATGAAAGGTATGGTCTAAAGAAAACTACAGGGAGCCACCTTAACATTAAAAAGTGAAAGATGTTGCATGATTTTCAATCATTAATATTATAACGTCATTATTAAAGCATATATGTGTATGAAAAGCCAAAACGCCTAATAAACAGTTTCAAGCTTCAAGTTCAAGTCCTAATTTTCTTTGTCTTCTACTTTCTATTTGTTTTTGCCATTTTTTAAAAAAGTTTAGGTATATACATGTATACACCTGTTTTCAAAAATGTAGTCCTACATGTATTTGAAAATAGTAAAAAGAAATTGGTAAATAGTGAAATAGGAATTAATTAGCAAGCTTATTCTAAAGAATTGGTTCAGCAATTATCTGATTTGACTTGCAATTTCCTCATTTGCCCTCATGCAGAGAAGTTTCAGTCTAATATTATTCAATATTTAGTTTCACGTAGTAGAGCAGTTTATTCCTGACTGGAAATAAAAACATCACACGTCTGCTGAATAGTTCCTAATTCACTATTTGCAAAATGCTTTCTACTGAAGACAGGTGTAAATATTATATACATGTATAGAGTGTATGCTATATATCTGTGAAATAAAACTTGATATACATTGTCTAATGTCACTATTTTGTACAAATTAGTGGTGGAGTGGAACAGTGTAAGGAACAATAGTCACAAAATTAGCTGCCTTCATGTTTCTTTGTATGATTTCATGCCTGAGTAAAATCTTAGTAATACTTTTAGGTGATACATAGCTAGTAATTATTTCACGGATATATGGCATGTACTCTAATATACAATACCAATACAAAAAAAAGGTTTTTACAAATGCAAATGTATTGGTAACATGATGAGTACAATTACTTCAAACAATGGGATAAAACTAAATGTCAGTAATTCCAGTTCCTCCAAATACTCTCTGAGTAAGTGCTAACCCAACAACACATCTGAAGTGGATCTCATCTTCATTGTTCGTACATAGGGTCCAGACATTCCTTCTTCTAGTTTCTTGGTACCAATGGACTTTAACTTTCCTTTCAGGAAGATTAACCTCTGTTACTTTGCCATACCAAAATTGGTTTCTTATTCCTTTTACCTTTATTGTCTCATCGATAACAGGGTAAATTGGAACTTTCACATTATTTGTCAGGTCAGGCTTCTTGAAATCAATACAGAGGCAGTAATTTGGATTGTCATAGTTGCCTGGCTCTGGATACATCATGACCTTTCTACAAAATGCTGTTATAGGTTGTACACTCTGCCTTTGATATGACCGTTGAATATACTTGGGTGTGCCTGTCCATCGGTGAACAGCTACCTGACCATTTTCAAGAACAGGTATATTATAAGGGCCATTTAGAAAACTATAAAATAACCCATCAAATGGACCAGCTACAGCAATAACATCGATCTCCACAATCCATTCCTCGGTGTTGTTGGGACTTTTAACCTTTACTGTATCATTGAGTGATAGTTTCATAACTTCTCCAAATTGATTTAGAACAACAGCACTTTTCGAAGTTTTAAGAATAGGTTGTACTTCTACATCATTCAGTCCTGTACATGCTCTGACATACCTCCCAATATCTGCTAGTACTGGGTCTGGTAAGTTCTTTTCTGAAATGGAGCCCAGGAGAACACCATTCTTTATAGCATGTTCCATTCGCATATCTTGGCAGGCCTTGAAATCTTCTATCAGGTTACTTGCCGACTCTAGTGAACTTTCCTTTAAAAAGAAAGGCTGCCTTTGTTGAAGAATTTCCATTTTGAATTGGTATTTTAACTTCTTTTGATAAGTGGATATTTCACCATGTTTAAGCTTATACAAATTCAAAAAGTCCCTCAAACTTTCTCTTGAGACGTAGGTTTTCTCAATTCCCCTTGAGTTATGCTTCTGTTGCTTGTGACGCCTTATGACACGTTCATAAAGTTCGCAAGAATAGTTATCCAAGCTTGAATGTCGTTGTATTTGGGCTGCAGCATGTGTCGAATATTCTAGGTTTTCTGTGCAGTAGCCCAGTCCATAATAGTCTTCACACATAATAGCATGAGCCCATAGCAGGTTATTCAAGCACTTAATATTCTCCTCAGACCAACCAAATACTTTAAGCTCTTTTGAGTACAGCATCTTTACTGCTTGAGATAGGACCATGTAACAATCGTAGGCTTTAGATGGAATCTTCTCGGCAAGAACTTCTTTTGCAATTTCACTGAATCTAGGAACAGAATGATAATAATTAATATGTAATTAAAAATCCATTCAAATTTCCCGGAGTAAGTGGCCTGACTTGGACAGTGCACTGCGACTACATGTATTTGCTGTACTATATAAAATGCAATGATGATACTGATTATGGTATATTTTTTTCTAATTACTAGGTTAACTTTAGAATATGCTTCAGTCTGTAATTTTTGTTAGTTTACCACAATATCTATCTGATTCAATAATGGGAAATCAGAATTTTATGCTCTTGCAATATAATAAACATAGAATAGAATAGAATAGAATTTTATTACAATATTTACATGGCAGTGTACACTGAATCACGTAAATTTACAATACTAAAATTGACTAATTACAATTAAATGTAAAATATATATTTATATTAAATTTTATGATATAAATTGCATGTATATATTGCTAACGTGAATTAATATTATAAAAATTATGTGTATATGTATGTATACTTAATGGCTTAGGATAAAATTTAAAAAATTGTACTCATAGATGGTATAAAAGTTTTCTTAAATCTGTCAGAATGTACAACAGGCAATTTAAAGGTACGTTGGTTTCTTAGGTTGTATTTGCAACTGTGCTTCGGTGGCAGTAAATTCCTTAGCTTATGGCTAGAATCACATATTATATCATTGAATAATTTCGTGCAAACTCCTTGTGGTGTTGCTCAAGAGTATTGAGATTGGAAATGCTAAGGGCTAATTTATAGGCTAAGTTTGGATGGATAATCGACATTGCTCTTCTCTGTATTCTTTCTAGATCATTAATTAAGTATTTAGGTAGAGAGCAATGAAAGGCTTGTACTGCGTAATCAATAGCAGATCTAATACAAGTTGTGTAAAATAATACTAGGTCAGTTGTTGGTACCCTTGCCCTTTTTAGTTGGACAAGAATTAAAGTAAAGCTTTTTGGATGCTTTCTTGACAATTTCATCTACTTGCAAATTCCAACTAAGGTTACTACTTATAGTTAAACCTAGTAATTTGGCATTATCTACAACATTGATAGGGCTATTATTCACCATAACTGGATTGAGATCGTGTTGCTGTTTTGCGAAGGAAATCCTAAGTTCCTTGCATTTATCATTATTAATCTGAAACTTATTGCTAGATGACCAAGCAACTATTCGGTCAACAGTGGATTGTATACCACCCAGTTCACCTTTCGGAATGGTTTCTGAAACAGTTGTGTCATCGACAAACTTCCATATATATGCTTTGTCTACATTCAGGTCATTAATCATAATCAGAAATAACCAGGGACCTAATTTCGTACCCTGCGGGACGCCTGAAGGGACCAGACCCCATTCCGAAAGGCAACTGTTAGCTAGTTTGACCCTTTGATACCTATTTGACAAAAAATCTATAATCCAATTAATAGCACTAACTGCAAGATCTAATTTAAGGACTTAAGTTTACCTACTAGGATACTGTGATCTATCAAATCAAAGGCTTTACGTAGGTACTTGCATCAGCTAGAGTATATTAGGGCGAGGTTAACAGTGTACTTTGCATTTTACTATTGTATGTTACTATTGAATTATTGTGGACTATTATCTGAGAAAGAAATAAGGCCTAATGATATAAAATATAACTAGTACACAGCAAAATCTTCAATTAAAAAAAAATCAAAATTCAATGTTGATCAGCTGCATCATTTGAAACATTACCTCTTAAACTCATTTGACTTCCAGGTTCCCAACTTGTCTGTTAAACTGCGAAGTTTAGCAACACCTTTTTCTCTTTCTTCCTTGGGCCATGATACATGGTTTAAGGCAATTCCAAAGTCGTTGTGATCAATGAGGCCACCAACATCAGGATCTCTGGCATTGACATCAGTTTGTGCATTGTTGTTCACATCAGCCCAGATTTTATCAATGAACTCCCTTTTCAGCATATTGAAAGTCAAGTGCATCCTGTCGACCACCAAATCATGAGCTGGATTGAACTCATACAAATAATACAGCTCAAACAGAATACTAATACCAGACACCCCACACTCTAATTGAAGTCGTTTTCGTTCGGTTTGAGTTCTAGCATTCTCTACCTCCTCACCATGAGCAAGATAGTATTCTGGCGATTTTTGTATGCATGGGTTCCTGTATCTTACTCCAAAATTACCATAGTAATAGTGGCGTTTAGCTGGGATATATGTTCCCTGGACTGAGCAAATTCGGCAACCAAATTTTCCTCCTGCAAATCAATCAAATATGCACAATTTATAAAATATTTTATAGCAGAATTATCAAACTAATTAATAATGCATGAGCTACATGTAGTAGTCCAATCATGATCGTCCATTGCAGTCACATGCATGGACTTTATAGCCCAATAAAGATACTCATGTATAAAAACATGAATTCTTTATCAGGCGCTTATACATAAAACATTAGTGTTCGTGCATAACACTAACAGTTTAGTTTATTCTATCAATTTTGTATTTGTTTTTCTTTCTATCGTTTCGGTTCGTTAATTTTGTTCTACATTCCTTGCTCTGTCATTGTTCATATGCAAATCCAGCTCAGTTTTTCAGTATATCTTAGTGTTGTAAGTTATTTTCGGTTAGTCGTCATTCTGTAGTTCCGAGTCACTTCTGGACAATTCACAGTTAGTTTGTAAGTATTTTTCTCGTTTTATCTATATTGCTGTAATCTATTTGCAGCATTAAGGTTACCGTCCACGTTCGCGGGGTGCTCTCAGTTAAAAATTGTTTAGCGCGTCACTTAACAATAAAGATAGACAAAGTATATATCATTTTAAAGCTTATATAACAGAGAATAAGACTATGTAAGTCTTTTTAAGAAAAATAATATCTTTAACCAATGTTTCACGTAAAACCTCAAAATCGAGCGCTTTCATTAAAAAAAGTATAAGTCCAAAAGTTCCTACTACTTCGCCGTCATTTCTGCATTATGTCAATCAGCACATACATGTGTTCAAAACCGTGTCCAGTTTTTTCGATAAAATGCTTCGTTCTTGAATAAATGTGTTTCAAAGTCGACTCATTGTTAAAACTTCAAGTTAAATGACAAAACGGGTCATAACTCTAAAACTAAGCATTTTATCAAAAAAACTGGACACGGTTTGGAAGACCAATATGTGTTGATTGATATAACGAAGAAATGACGGCAAAGCAGTATGAACTTTTTGACTTATACTTTTTTAAACAACTCGCACTGAAGGCGGTTAATTTTGAGGTTTTTCGAAGAGCATATCTTATAGAAAATTGTTGTATATAACAAAACATACACAGTCTTATTCTCTGTTATATAAGCTTTAAAATGATATATAATATGTCTATTATTATTGTAAAATGACGCGGTAAACAAACTTTTAACTGAGAGCATGTGAAAGCACACCGCGACCGTGGACCATAACCTTAATGTTAATTGTATATTGTATATTGTATATTACTTTTAGGAATCCTTTGATATTAAACAGTCCTGATGATGGCTCCATGAGCCGAAACCTTGACAAAATTCAATAAAATTGAAAGGCTGAAGTAACGTATAGTTATTATGAATCAAAAACCAGCCTACAAACAACTCTTTGATTTAAGTCAAATATGCTTCTTGAAGGTTTTATAATTTCATATTACTGTTGTATCACACTGTGATGACATAGGCGAAATTCAAGAATAGTCCTAATGTTGCAAAATTGACCCTAAAAGAAATGGTTCGTGGGTAGCGTGTATCCATCAGTTGTTTTTTTAGTTGTTTGGTTGTTATTATATAAATTTCATGATGCCAGTCCGGACAAATTCTTGCAGGAAAATTATGGCCTCTTGCGAAAGCCAATTAGCCGATCAGAGCACGCGAAGTTTTGATGCCCTACAAAAATATACAGTTATTAACCTCACAGCAAGGGCAATATCTGTTACAGTAGTAAGAGTGCAATAAGTAAAAGTGAGAAACACTAATTAATAATTTGTGCAAAATATTGCTAGTCAAATAAAAGAAAACGAAAGTATTACTAATGTTTCACACTTTTACTAAATGCTATCTACTAAGCTTGAATTCTCAATGACCAAGGATACAAAGCTCAATAAATATAAAAGAAAACTGCTTCAATAACATAAAAGCTTAATCATATTGTTGTATTGCTAACTACATGTACAGTATTTAAGAAAATGAGCTTCAGACTAACCTCCAGCATACAAAAGCATTTCCTGGTGTCCTTTTATATCAGCTGTTCCAACCAAGAGCAGCATTCGGATTTGGTACTTTCCAGGCTGAATGACATTGCCATTTCTTAAGACTATGTCATTTTTGATAGAAACTGTAATTCCATTGATGTACAACTCTTTCACTTCATCAACCAAAGGTTTAAGAAAGGGATCCATTTTGTGTTGGATACCTTCTGCTATGAATTCTGTCGGTACAAAGCTGTAGACTCGGAGGTACTTCCCACTTGTTCTTTGGTCTTTAGCAAGACATGCACTTGCAATGTGGATCGCAGAAATTCCTCGACTTTTTTTATCAAAGACATTGAAACCGTCTTCATGGAATACAAATGCCTGATTGAGCTCGCATCCTCTCATTGTCTTTGGTTTGTGTAAAAAGTCAAAACAACATTCTCTGCAGCTTAAGTATAATTCATTGTGACGAGTATTTCCAGGAGGAACATGTGCAGTAATTTCACGCACAGATACAACACTATTACAGTTAGGACACAGTGCAGGGAGAAGAGACTCCACATTTTTATCCCAAAAATAGGATAACTTCCTAAAATGCTGTCCATGCCAGGTCTCTTTGTACTTGATTCCATCATCATCATCATCAATATTTAACCATTCATCTTTATGTTCCCAATGTTCAAGATGATCCTTGATGACAGTATCATTTAAAAAGTAGTTTTGAAGTTGAATGCCAAGCACATAATAGTTTAAACAATCATCAAATGATTTCCCACAAACAGTGCAGTCTGTTTCATTTTCAAGTAATCTGGTATGGTCAGGTGAACAGCAAACTTTGAAATAATAAGATTCCTTGTAGCCAAGTTTTTTCAAATAACTCAAAACAGAATTCCAAGACTTATGTGGGATTCGATGATCTTTTAACAATTCATAGAGATTTCTAAGTTCAGAAAGTGTTTCTGCTTGTGACCTACCACTTAGAATTTTTGATTCTATGCTTCTCAGAACTGCATTCTTTATGTCCTTTCCAGTGTACTCACAAGTAGAAACATTATCTTCTCCCGGGTCATCACTGCCATCATCAGAGTCAATCTCAGAACCATATGAATCTCCGACATCTGAGTCTGAATCATTGCTTGTGTGAGAATCTTCACTATCGGAGTTTGAATATTCTTCCAAGTTTTCTTCTGTTATTTCATCTGGACCATTTGCAGCAAGTAAAAAGCCTTCAGAAGGTCCTTCTTCAAAATATCCTCTAGCATATACAGTTTCAGTTAAATTATCCTGGCTACTTGAGCTAACTTGTTTATCCAAGGATGGACTATTTGCACTATGAGCACTTCTATAATGATTTCTTATTGTTCTTTTATCACGCAGCCTTCCATTGCATAACGGACAGTGACAGGGAGATTGATTACTTCTCCCCCCTGCAATATAAGGAATGAATAATATTTCAAATTATGATGTAAAGAGAGAGAAACACTTTCAACAAATGAATAAAAAAATGCTTAGAAGAGGTGGATATTGTAAATCAATAACTGCAATTGATATCAATCAAATGCCACTAATCAATGATTGTCGATGATGAAAAGGACAAACCAACATCTCTCATCGCGGGCTCATATCAACAAATTTTGCTGCTCTATGGCCATTAAATTTTATGAATAGTTTAGTTCATCTACAATAATTGATTAACATTTTTAATGAGGAAAAATAATAAAAGGTGAAAACAAAAGCACCCATTTCATTATGAGTCAGAGTCAGTGCGGCGCATACCCGTATAGCAAATATATGGGAGTACACTATATCCTCCATTATTATCCAACTAGTCATAGACGAGTAAAAATATCACAGTAGTAGGACTGGGTTGAGTAAAAATATCCAGCAATATTTTAACTCGTCTATCTAGCACTCAAGTAAAACAAAAACCTTTTGATTGGAAAATAAATAACTTATTAAACAGTTTGATGTGTAATATGGCTGGATATTTTACTCGTTAACTTGCATTTTCACTCACCCGGAGGCTCGTCAAAATACAGCGTTTCACTCGTAAAATATCCAGCCATATTACACATCAGACTGTCTAATAAGATATATTTATTCAAAATGTATTGGGTGCTTTTGTTTTCACTTTTTATTATTTTTCCTCACTAAAAATTTTAATCAATTATTGTAGATAATATATAAAATCTTAGAAAAATCGCCCTTTAATAACCGTAAAGCAGCAAAATTTGTTGATATGAGCCCGAAATTATGAGCGGATTTTCAGTAAAAACAATATGGCGGATAGGGAATAAATTTTCTTAAGAATTACATGTATATCAAACTTTCGAAGGCTTTTACGAAAAAACCGCAGGTTTTTAGAGATGTAAACAAATTCGTATTCAGTAAGTTAAAAACTATCGATAAATGTAGTTTTAAAGTATTTTCACCATGCATCTCAAACTGAACGAAAATCCGACGACAGAATGCGAAGTTCAAGCAGCTAAAAAGAGTTTATAAGCTCAATATTTTTTGAACTTACCATCCATATGCGATCACTGTAACCATCCGAAAGGTTAGCAATACATGTAAACCATCAGTAACCAATTTGTTTCCGTTTTACACTTCGTTTTACAAGCTTTCTGATCTTTAAAATATACTTCAATACATGTACAAAGGCGACAAAGGCCCTGAAAACAAAATCGCCGTGAGAGCCTGGTAGAAAAGGTGAGCCTGCATTATCTAACCAGCGGATATACACCTACGCGGGTCGCTTTGCCTTCGGTTCAACTGCAAACAAGGTCTTTTTCGTCTTACAACTTTCAACCAGCTTTATTGTAGCTTTTATAGGGAACATTGATCATGGAATCCCAAAATGTATCGGTAAGTGCTTTATGACCACTTTTAAAGTTAATTGTCGAAGAGTTATTGCTTTTATTTTAGAATTGTTTGTGGTTTACGCTTGAAGACTTTTGAATGATCATGCGTTTAAAGCTTACCTTAACTTATTCCTTTAAAATAGACTTCTTGTGATGATGCGAAGCTCTTTCTTCAGATAAATGGTTTATCGGGACTTATACCACAAATTGTTGAAGAAAATAAGGTAGGTTGAATTTAGAATAGTTCCAGTAAGGAGTTGAAAAGTTGTTTTATAGAAAAGCGCGGGAAAACCTCACAGCTCGAGAAAAAATAGGCAGTCTAGGACTGCATAAAGCTACTGTTTTAAAAAGCTAAATATATAGATAAAAGAAAAAAAAATTAAAAACAAATTAACGGAGAACTGCTGATAAGGTTTGGAGATTGGAGATTAAGGTCCATTCAGAAAATTATATTTTAAGAATGGCTAAGAAAAACAGTAGTGTTCGTAACGTTACCTTGCATATAGGGGCGCCTTGCATATTAGGGGCGCCTTGCATATAGGGGCGCCTTGCATATAGGGGCGAGGGGAGGGGTGGTATAGAGTATATAAACATTCGAAATACCGGCATTGTTGTACAACATAAAACACTAGATGTTTATGAATTACGCGTAAACTCAGCTTTATTTAATTCAGCAAATTTTCAATATAGTATTTATCTATGTATCTCTAGATATCTCATATTATTTTATTGTCTTAGTGTTTTTGCTCTATTTACTTTTAAATGTGAGGTAGCTAATTTATTTAACTTAACCAAATCTTGCTTGTATGTTCAATTTCACGTGTGCCAGTTTTGCTGAGCTCAACGCCATTACACACATGTGTACGATCAAGTTAGACATTAGTCCTGAATATCTCCTCAGCTACCGAAGACACAACAACTGTACCTTATTGAGTCAGCTGTTGAAGATTAAACTATAAATTTCGCCAAATTTGCAAGAACTTTGAGCTGCCAAGCAAACTAGTGATCAGTTGTCAAACTTGCAAACGACCTGTCACATGACATTTTCAATGTAAAAAGAGCATTTCCGTTTCCGGTATTGTAAAAAAATCAATAAAAGCATGCTGTAAACTACAGTTTGATTTCAAAATGGATATAATTAAGTGGTAATTGAACTTCGTGTCGTGCAATTTTGGTTCGAAATCAAACTTGCGATTCAAATCGCACTCCCGCTACGCGGTCGTGCGATTTTGTAATCGCGCGTTTGATTTCGAACCAAATTGCACTCCACTTAGTTCAATTACCATTATATATAGCGTTCATGCAGTATGAAGCCTGTATACGGTAGTTCTAAAAGATCGGAAGGAAGTTCAATGAATTAGCTAACTCAAATTTAAAAGTGATAGAGCGAAAACACTAAGACAATAAAATAATATGAGATATCTAGAGATACATATAGATAAATACTATATTAAAAAATTGCTGAATTGAATAAAGCTGAATTTACGCGTAATTCATAAACATCTAGTGCTTTATGTTGTACAACAATGCTGGTATTTTGAATATTTATATACTCTATACCACCCCTCCCCTCGCCCCTATATGCAAGGCGCCCCTATATGCAAGGCGCCCCTATATGCAAGGTAACGTTACCAACCCTGGTCAAGAAAAATGCTATTACAAAGCTATTCTAAAAATTTAAGGACAATACAAGGAAAGTAAGTAAATGAGTTTAAACAGGTTGACTTGGTTAGCTTTATCAAGTAATTACGCTAGAGGCAATAGAATTCAAGCTACACGGCTTTGCATCACGTCCGCCATTTTGTTTTCGACACAAGCGGCAAATTTCGCGCATGCGTAGTAGTCAGTGTTACACTTTTTCTATCGGACATTATAAAATATTTGATATAAATCGCGCGCTCTGATTGGCTGAGAAGCGTTCTCTATAACTCAACAGTGCACGGAGCGTCGATTCGTTTCATTTTAACTACTGAATATTTTATAAAAGAAATAGAAAACTCGGCAGCAGTGCTCTATTGAGTCATAGAGCACTTGGGAATTTTAAGAAGACTTGAGAAGCGCTGAGAAGCACTCCGCTACGCGTCGTGCTTCTCCTAACGCTTCTCTCGTCTTCTTAAAATTCCCGCGTGCTCTATTTAAACAATAGAGTAGTTGAATCGTGGGCATTATGCTGTGATAGTTGCCCGCAGAAACTGGATGTTCAGAAAAACAAATAGTCGCCCGAGAACATACCGAAGCGGACAAAAAGCACACAAGAAAACCATTTCAATGCAAAATTACGTCAGTTTATTCAGTTTATCAACAACAAAATTTTCCACAGCGGACGAAAAGCAAACTAGAAAACCATTTCAATGCAAAATTACGTCAGTTTAGTCAGTTTATTTTAAATTTTACGAAAAAAACTGCTTTGTTTTCTCACTCAGCAGGCACTATGCGCTGATAGTATCCCTCCGCGGCGGGCACTATCACGTCACGTGATCGCCCCTCGACCAATGAGAGCGGAGGAAAATTTGTTGTTGAATTATAAGACTCGATAGAGCACGCTGCCTCGTTTTCTATTCCTTCACTACACCATGACATAGAAGATACGCCTCCATATATGGAGGACAGTAGCTTCAAAAAGTTATAATCCTAGATTCTTCGAACCTTATTTGACTATATAAATGTTTTTTTTCCATATTAACCACAGCACGAAAGATCGTACATATCTCTGTCGAGGCTTGATACATTACTTTTGTTTTGAGTTCAAAGATCCTTTTTATAAAGTTTGTTTTTGTTTAGTTTTTCGAGTGCAAAATCAATTTACCCTTGGGGCACTAGGATTCCTGTGTAATGTCACTAGACCAAAATGTAAACATGGCATTTTTCAATGAAAGTTTGAGCATGAAAAAAACATAAATGATATTGCCTAAACATAGACTCTACTGCCTTAAAAGTGGTTTACCACAGTCTCTTAATGAGATCAGACAATCTTGGTGTGAGGAAGGCAAATTGTTCTTTTATGTTACAATAATGTTGCTATGTTGTTTATCTCACCAGTTCGAGACTGTGACGGAACTCCGGCTCCTAGCAAAAAATCTAGACATGATCCAAACCATGAAAATCCCTGGGAAATATTTGATTATGCTGAGAAGTGCCTTAAATAATTTACAAGGTTTGTTATTATTATTATTATTATTAATTACTAATTTTTTGAGAAATTTGAATCGGATGAATTAATGTTTTTTTTTAATTCAGGGAAGGCTTAAATGTAAATATGAGCAATATATTAATCTTAACTTGATAGTGTATGATCAGAAACTCATTAGGGGATAAAAACGTGTAGCGTGGTTCTATGATCCACCATATTCAAACTGATTAGCATATTTTTGATACCATATTTGGTAGTCAAAGCTCAATTCAAAATGGCTACTGGTGATAAAAATATATATATCATTAATCTTTGTGGGTTTTTAGATATGTTTTTCTAGTATTTGTCTATTCAAAAAGTTTCCAGTGTTTTGGAAGCATAAAGTTATGTTTAAACGCAAAAATATTTCCAACGAACAAGTTGAATATTGCCTAGCATGGGACACAAAAAATGTACGGCGGTTGCATGTTTCAATCCCCTTATGAGTTTCTGGTATGATACATGATTTGAAATAATATCATTTCAAAATCATTAATTATTAGTATTGATAAGTGAGAAGAATAAATACACTTTTGTTGCTATTATCACATTCTTAGAGGAGACCTTGTGTGTGGATAAGCTGCAAAATAACAATGACGATGTTGTGGTTGAGCAGCAAAAAAAAGATGACCACCATACTACATGTAAACCACACAAGAAACTTGAAAATTTAGACACGAAACAGCCTTCAAGGGAGATTGGGAAGAAAGAACTCCTTTTACTGGCAAAAACAAACCAACAAGCACAAGATGCGAACATGCTGTTGAATAAATTTAATGCCAGACTGTGCCTCTTAGTGGATACAGCCAAAAAAGAGGGGAAGGTAGTGTATTTTTTATCTTTGTGTGCATGTCTGCAAAACTTCCTATTGTCAATCATTTGATGTAATGTCAGTGTAACAACGTGTGCGGAAAGAATGATGGAATAAACAAAATCTCATAGTATGACTGGTAAAATGATATTCAATTGGGGTTTTAGGAATATTACTGACAATATTGTGAAACTGTTAAATTCGACATCTCTAAATTACAGAAGACTTCAGTCGAATATATACCAAATATATCAGATTGCATTAATAATTGTCATTACTGCAGTAAAAACCCGCATATAAGAACCAGTGGATTAAGAACCACTAGGCTTTAGGCTAAAAATCTAGACTGGTTCTTATATGAAAGGTTTCAAGATTTATTTGGTCATTTGAAAAAATATAATTTGAGTCTGAATATGACCAAATTTAAAATCAATGCAAGTAAAATGTTTACAAATGTATTATCAGTTAGTTCTCAAATTATGAGAATACATTCATCATTCAGATGCTTCTACATAACAATTTATATTACATAAAAAAAAACAATATATAAGGGAAATTGTTTATGCTTTGTAAATAAGAACCAGTTAAGAACCACCTTAGCCTAATTTCTCACTAAATACCAATTATATAAGAACCACTTTAGCCTAACCTTGAAAAATAGTGCTTCTTATATGGGTTTTTACTGTATTTCAAGTGGCAGGGAAGTGGAGCCCTGAAAGTGGCCAATGGGACATGCTATGAGGAGGCTAAAGGGAACTGTTTGCTTATGGGAGAGATCTTACAAGATAATGAACTGGGAAAGTATATTGGAAGACTCAGGATTGATGGCCACGGAACTGTCACATTATCCAGCCAGCGGGCCAGAGAATTTATTGGTCAGAAACTTAGCCAAGGCAGAAAGCCATCAGCTTACAAGGTAATACATGTAGCCACAAGCAGCTAAAATGTCACATTCATGTGTTGATAAGATTAAAATACTGGGATCAAAATAGGAAGAAAGTTTGGCCTGCCACAGCTTTTGGCACTTGACAGGTGCAAGAATTTGTATGTTGTTAAGAATTGTGTTTTGGTATGCTGCATGAACTAGACTAACACATGCTTACATTGAGAATCATTGCAAGATAATATGCTATTTCAAGACCTGGAATAATGTTTAACAGAAGAAACTATTTTAACCAGCATACATGTAACTGAAAAACTCACATGTATACAGATTGATGATTAGAAATGAGCAAAACTTGCTAGAAAACCAAACAATAATCAGGAACATGGAATTTATATTGTTGCATGAATTAATCGTTTTAAATACTGCTATTTAGGGTTTACATGTAGAGGGCAAGACAAAAAGGAGGGCAAAGACTGAACCTCCCCAGGACACAAAAAAAGTAAGTCGTAGTTCATACAGTGTATTTACCAGCCTACATTGCCGGCTCTTAGGTACAGTATGTGTGCACTTTTAATAGTGTGTGTTGGTATTACTTATTCTAGTCAGGTTGGGCTAACCATTGATGTAAGCAATGTACCTAGTGGAAATGGTGTACAGATGTGTGTACGCAAGCTACCACATAATCGAGAAGTAGAAAACATTTTTCTGTGTTACAGTTCTACCGACATATATTTAGCAAAACTTGCTAGAAAACCAAAATAATCAGGAACATGGAATATATATTGTTGCATGAGTTGATCATTTTAAATACTGCTATTTAGGGTTTACATGTAGAGGACAAGACAAAAAGGAGGGCCAAGACTGAACCTCCCCAAAACACAAAACAAGTAAGTCATAGTTCATACAGTGTATTTACCAGCCTGCATTGCTGGCTCTTAGAGGATTGGGGATGGGGATTTAGGAAGATGGGGGGATGGGATGGGGGAGGAAGGGAAAGGAGAGCCTGCTAGCAAACCCCACTTTTTCGTGTACCCGGCGGCGGCCAGGTATTTTTTTATGCATTTTTTCTTCATCTCTTTTTTAGGTTAAGTCCACTTCCCGTGCAGAGCCTCAACAACCCAGAAATGTAAGTTTCAACTTTTAAGGATGCACAGAACTCAACTTGGTCTATGTTTTTAAATTTGCTAAACCTGTACGGACCAGCTACTCGAGACATTACAAAAAATGGCGCGCGCCGGACAAAATATACGAGTCATATGATAAAAAACTTATTGACTGAGTTAGGTCGGGCCGTACCCTGGTGAAAATCCTAGACAGGATCCTGCGTAGGAACTACAGAAATCCTAGACAGGATCCTGTGTAGGAACTACAGAAATCCTAGACAGGATCCTGTGTAGGAATTACTACAGAAATCCTAGACAGGATCCTGTGTAGGAACTACAGAAATCCTAGACAGGATCCTGTGTAGGAACTAAAGAATTCCTAGACAGGATCCTGCATAGGATCCTGACCCTCAACAGGATCCTGTATAGGAACCAACTCCTAGACAGGATCCTGTATAGGAACTTAATCCTAGACAGGATCTTACATAGGATCCTGACACTCAACAGGATCCTACACAGGAATCTAATCCTAGACAGGATCCTGTGTAGGATCCTGATCCTAGACAGGATCCTGTCCAGGATTTGCACCAGGGTACGGAAAAATATTTGGCTCTTGGTCATTTTGTACGTCATGACCGCGAGCCAAATATTTCCCCCGTACGGCCCTCCCACTCAGTCAATAAGTACTTAGTATTTTGCCTATTTTTACATGAAGTCTTTTGTCTTTTAGGTTGATAAAAGTGGTGCTAATTCTGAGGTATAGCACTCATAAATTGTTTTGTGTGAGAAGCATTGATATTCAAATGAACATGTTACAATATGAACATGGCATCCTGGTACCACAAGATGCTTTAGTTTTATTGTACATTTAGAATGTAGATTGTCATATAATCAATGCTGGATATATACGGTATGTGTGAGTTGTTCATTATTTATCTTTTCTTAACTCTAGGAAACTGCATCAGCAAGTAATTTTGGGGTTGAAGAAAACGTATGTACATCATCTTAGTGTGGAACTCCCTTAATATATTAAACTGAGTTGAAATCTTTCTGTTATAGGTTCTATGAACTTACAAATATTTATTTTATTATACGAATATTCATTTGATTATTCGAATATTCATTTTGAATATTCGGAGAATCGTACAAGATGTCAAATGTGTTGACTGTAAATTTACTTTATTAGATGGAGGTATGTGAGTCAGCATCGGATATTGAGGTAATGTAACGGGTCTTAAAGTGCTTATGAAGTCAAAAATGGGACATATTTCCCTCAATTCTAGACATCGTGAGATTTAAAATGATATATGTATAAGCCTGATCGGGCAAATCCATGGCGAGTTTAATGTCGAATACCAGTCGTGTCAAGCTTTCTCCTTCCTTACATAGTCTGTTCCTTCCACATTATAATTCTTGTCGAATGAATCTTTCGTGAAATGTTGACAACAAACGAGACTAGATATACTTTTACAACTTCTCTTGAAGTAAAGTTGTCAAAATGAATCCTCAGTTGACACTTCAATGCAGTAACTTGTGTCGTCACCTCCGGTAACTCGCCCCAGACCGAAAAATCCCGGCCAGGGCGTGGTCACAACGATGTTTAAAGATCGATAAAATATTCCCAATTGCTTCAAATTGAATTCTGACAACGGGAATCGATTAACTAAGATGTCTAGAATTTAGGGAAATATGTCCCATTTTTGACTTCATAAGCACTTTAAAAGCATGGTATTGATTCTACAAAAGTACTGTTAAGTGAAGACTGATTCCATAATTAATAATACACATGAAAAAATTACTCAATTCTAATTGTATGATGAAATCTCTGTTAATACATAATTCAGTGCAATTACATTTGTACAATGCAATTACAGCAGTACAGAAATCTGTAATTGGTGCAAAAATGTGTAATAGGTACAGAGTTTACACGTTGCTGATTGGTTGATAAACAAAAGAAAACAGTTTGAGTAATCAGATTGAATCATGGAAATGGTTGTTCGCTGTTCATTGTCATATGCAATTTCAACTCTTTGAAAAACACACTCATGCAAATTATTACCAAATTGAACTCAAGACCTCTTTATTACCTATATCCCTGTCTGAGCTCTGGGATTATTCACTTTTAATGGATTTCACAGGCAACTGTACATTTAGTGGAGCAATAAAAAGTGTACTTACATTTTTTTCTACTTATATACATGTAGGATGAGCCTCAAATCTCAGAGTACGAGAAAAAAATAAATGAAAAAAAGAAAGAAAACAAGAGAGCTTTTATGGAAGCTGGTCTGGTAAGGGACAACATTTTCTTTACTCATTCATATACCATCTTCACATGACAATATAGCTCCCAAATTCAACATTGGTGTTTGATTCCCATTGATCTGCACTCTGTACTTCATTGTGTAAGGCCCATTGTCATGCAATGAATATCTATGTCACCAGCAAGGTCATCTGACTGAAAACGACCATTTTTGTTTACTCCTAGATTACATTTGAGGAAGGCATTATTATAAGTTTGTTCTACCTAAAAGAACTGCGCATCTCTAATGTCAGCATGGAGAAACTAAAGGAAGTATGTAAAGAAAAAGGGGTTGCTGGCATCAAAGGATGCACCAAAAAGAAACAGCTATGCCAGCTTCTTTCTGAATCAATTTTTGGGATCGAAGTCTTTAGAATCAATTCTAAAGACACTATAAAATACAACAATTTGAAATTTAAGTAATCTTTTTATTCAGCTTTTTTTTTTTTTACGAATCATCTAAAACTTTATTAACAGTTTCAAATATATTTATAATATTTTATATATTTATTTGATTATTTATTTGATAGTTTTACATTTTTTAAGAGATTTATAGAGTAGTTTTGGTATTTCTATATTCAGATCTTTACAAATCATCTAGAAGTTATTTGATATTTAGATTACATTTGAGGAAGGCATTATTATAAGTTTGTTCTACCTAAAAGAACTGCGCATCTCTAATGTCAGCATGGAGAAACTAAAGGAAGTATGTAAAGAAAACGGGGTTGCTGGCATCAAAGGATGCACCAAAAAGAAACAGCTATGCCAGCTTCTTTCTGAATCAATTTTTGGGATCGAAGTCTTTAGAATCAATTCTAAAGACACTATAAAATACAACAATTTGAAATTTAAGTAATCTTTTTATTCAGCTTTTTTTTTTTTTACGAATCATCTAAAACTTTATTAACAGTTTCAAATATATTTATAATATTTTATATATTTAATATTAATAGTTTAATAGTTTCAAATGTATTGTTAAAGCTTTTTATTCAGCTTTTTATTTATTTACGAATCATCTAAAACTTTATTAATAGTTTCAAATATATTTATAATATTTTATATATTTAATATTAATAGTTTAATAGTTTCAAATGTATTGTTAAAGCTTTTTATTCAGCTTTTTATTTATTTACGAATCATCTAAAACTTTATTAATAGTTTCAAATGTATTTATAATATTTTATATATTTATTTAATTATTTATTTGATAGTTTTACATTTTTTAAGAGATTTATAGAGTAGTTTTGGTATTTCTATATTCAGATCTTTACAAATCATCTAGAAGTTATTTAATATTTAAAATGTATTTTTTTATATTATCCATATTTATGATAGTTTTATGAGATTAGAGTGGTTTTCATTAGAGCGCAAACACTTAATCCATGAAATCTATGGTGATACTGATCTATTTGATACTGTCTGATAGTTCTTATTTGGTGACTGGTAGTGAATATTTTAGACAAGTAAAGCTATAATGAAGTATTGTTTCCTTTGTATTTGCCTTTTCTTAGACTGTTCTGGTTGAGCGAGTAAACTCACTAAATAATTTAGATTTTGTTTCACGGATTAAGTGTTTGCGCTCTAACCCGTGAAATACAGTCAAATTTGACTTGTTTGTTTGCTTTTCATTTGTGTGACTAAATATATCTTATTAGACAGTTTGATGTGTAATATGTCTGGATATTTTACGAGTGAAACGCTGTATTTTGACGAGCCTCCGGGTGAGTGAAAATGCAAGTTAACGAGTAAAATATCCAGCCATATTACACATCAAACTGTTTAATAAGTTATTTATTATCCAATCTAAAGGTTTTTGTTATTTTATAATGGAAAATATTGTTTTACTTCAGGGATAGATAGACGAGTAAAAATATCGCTGGATATTTTTACTTGATCCAGTCCTACTCCTGCGATATTTTTACTCGTCTATGACTAGTTGGATAATAAATCCTTATTTACTCTTTTTACACTTTGTCTCAGAGGTTAATGGAAACCACTCTAAACTAACCAGATAAGTATCTGGAAAATCCGGCCCATGTGTACAATGAATTGCAAAAACACCTTAAAATTACACAGTATACCCAAAAGTATTTGCTATTGTTATGGTTCATTTCAAACATTAAAAAAAAATTAACCGGGAAGTAGAGTTCATGAAATTGAGAATTTCGCCAAACAGTTCATTCTTTTCAAATTATAAGAGAACTCGAGTTATTGTTACGGTTTTTATATTTGTAGTAAAAAATATTATTTTGCTAACACTGAATTCATAATAAACAAAGTTATGTTGTGATATTTGCATGGTTTGGGTAGTTACAGGGTTTGGTTTGGGTACCGGTTATGTATTTACAGAATATTTACAGGCTGTGGGAAATCCATTTACAGAATATTTACAGGCTTTGGGTAATTGATTTACAGAATATTTACAGGCTTTGGGTAATTGATTTACAGAATATTTACATGCTTTGGGTAATTGATTTACAGAATATTTACAGGCTTTGGGTAATTGATTTACAGAATATTTACAGGCTTTGGGTAATTGATTTACAGAATATTTACAGGCTTTGGGTAATTGATTTACAGAATATTTACAGGCTTTGGGTATTTGATTTACAGAATATTTACAGGCTTTGGGTAATTGATTTACAGAATATTTACAGGCTTTGGGTAATTGATTTACAGAATATTTACAGGCTTTGGGTATTTGATTTACAGAATATTTACAGGCTTTGGGTAATTGATTTACAGAATGTTTACAGGCTTTGGGTATTTGATTTACAGAATATTTACAGGCTTTGGGTAATTGATTTACAGAATATTTACAGGCTTTGGGTATTTGATTTACAGAATATTTACAGGCTTTGGTAAAATTATTTACAGAATATTTACAGGCTTTGGGTAATTGATTTACAGAATATTTACAGAGTCTTGATTATGAGTATTCACAGGGTTTTTACAGGGTTTGCGTGATGTATTTACAGAGTTTATCAGAAATTTACAGGGTTTCTAACCATTTTACTCACGTATTTTCAAGATATTTACAGAATCTTGGGAAAATTTACAAACTATGTAAAGATACTATAAACCTGTAAATTTAATTTACAGTATATTTACAGGAAATTTACAGGAATTTTACAAAGTTTGTAAATTTATCAGTTTTTCCAACTGCATACTTTTACTTGAATCCTCCGGATACGCAGATTCGTGTGGACACAAATATTTCTATGCGGTTTCAACCGGATCGGATTCGTGTAGAAGAGGCCTCAGTTATAACATTACAATTCTAGTTCTTTTATGATTTACAGATAAAATTAAAGAATCTTTAATGTTTGTATTCCTTTTCAAACGTACCAGATGTTAATGCATTTTTATTTGAAATGTTTCAGTGCCCTGGCTATTATTACTCTTCACTAAAAGAAGATATTGGACTTGATAACGTTTTTTGTGTTTTCAAGTTTTCAAGAGAGCTTCAAAAGCTTCTTAAATAACTGCATTATTAATATCAATGCAAAAGGAAATAAGAAAAATTGTAATAGATACTAAAATAAACAATAATTGATCATGAATAAAATAAATAATATACTTGTTAATATTTGTACTCTATTTTAATATTATTAAAAAAACTCGTTCATAATGGAACAATAAGTAAATAGACAAAGATATTCACTGCAAAAGCGATTCAATATCATAGTTGATTATAAATAAATAGTTTATTATAAACCTGTATTTGGTATTGTATATATTCTTACTAAATCAATTCTTTTGTACAAGTGGTAGGGGTGATCGCGCTCTTTTTAGCGTCGAAATTATTCCTTGTGCGAACCTTTCAGGGATCTATTAGAGATAATATTGTAGCGTGTTCAAAAGTCATTTACGTAAAATAACTCTGTACCTGAAGTAAGAGTTACATACCGAGAATGGAGGCTATAATCCATAGATACATTCGTTTCTACTCTGTTTTGTAACTAATAATAAGCATAGCTGCCATAAAACTGGAACAGTCGTATATTTTAGGGGTGGAAATAAACAAGGCGTTACAGCGCAACGCGTAAAAGTATGGCCACTGATAATGTATTCGCATACTTCTGTCTCGCAATCGATCCAATCAGCGACAAGATAACACAATCCTACAACGCTGATTGGATCGATGGCGAGACAGAAGTATGCGAATACATTATCAGTGACCATACTTTTACGCGTTGCGCTGTAACAATTCTTTTAATCTGTGCGTATCTTTTAGGGGTTTTTTTCAAAACCGACCTCTGATCACCCCTACTACTTGGACAAAGGCAGTTCACCCCCGGGCGAAAAAATAATAAACAGTTGCTGCATGATTCAACGTAACTTAATTTCGTGACATAAGCCCATTAACTTTAAAAGCATCTCAACTATTGAACAATACTTTATCCGCTTGTCCCGCAGGTTGTAAATAATAAAGTTCTTAATTGTTAACCGAGTTAACAAAAGAAACGAACTCATTTATCTTGTACACATGACGGGATAAGACCGTCCCAGCGTGAAAACTAGCGAAAGACGTCATTCATATGTAAATTCACAGCGTTTATTATTTGTAAACAAGTTCTTGGGTGAGGTGTACTCACGAAACGACATTTCTGCAATGCAAAACGTAGTCATATTTTTATTACAACCACATGAACAAATATATACATAAATATATATATATATATATATACAGTATTTTTTTTTTAATCGGGTGCTTGCAGTCAACATGAACTCAAAATAGATTTTCTGCAAATTGTTTCAAAACATTTTTTTTTAATTAATTCCAATTGATAGAGGCTAGGATTGACGTATATTTTAAGTTTAAATTAACAGTATCACAAAAATGTTATTATGATCATTATGATTATATATTCTTTTAGAAACACACCCTTTGAATTGAATTGTTTGCATTTTTTATTGGTTGAATTGGTTGGTGTTTGTTTTACAAAATACCTTCTAAAAAGCACCGTTGGTTTTATGTTACGAGCCATTGCGATTTATACACCTAATTCAAAAAAGGTTGACGGGGCGAACGGCGATTGGCGATTGAAATTCCTATTGTCCACGACTGTGGATAATACGAATTTCAATCGCCAATCGCCGTTCGCCCCGTCAACCTTTTTTGAACTAGACGCATAACTGCGTGAACTCGGGCTTCATTACGATTATGTAATCATTTTCTTGGATTAGCTTGAGATGATTTGAAGCGAAAAAAAAGTTATTTTTTTAGTCGTCCTCCTTTTCTGTTTGGTCCGTTCCTTCAGTCCATGATCCGCTTGCCTGTACCGCTTTTACCTGGATATCGATGTTCGGTTCGTGCAGTGATACATGCGAGCTCAAAGACTGTCTAGAAACAGTGTTATTATAAAAGTTGTTCTTGCAAAATAAACGCAAGAAAAAGCAAGATAGATACTAGTCACTAAAGCAATTGGTGTTATATTTGAGGCGATTTAATTTAGGCTGTTGGATGTAGTTTTCAGAGAGGCTGATTTCAGCTGTTTTATATTTGTTGTTGTCGAGCTTGACCTTGATGTTTAAAATCGGTCACGTTATCTGACATATTGTAAACAAAGAAATATTACTTTCATCGTTCAACTGCTAGATAATAGGTTGAAGCGATTAAGTTTAAACTTAAAAGTTTTGCGTATAAGTTTGTTGTTCTTTGCCGAGCAGCTAAGCGCTCGGCAATCGCCAATCAATCGCGGATCTGAAGCTTGTACGAGCTAATAGTATAGTCAATAAAATTAAACTATTGACAGATAAACTCGTTATTTTAATCAAAAATATAAAAGAAAGAATTACAAGAAGCAAAATATTTACCCTAAACATCACTACTGTTGTTGTCTTCACTTCTAGTGCGCTGTATCGTACTCTCTAAGAATGCTTACAATACAGTTAAATATCCAGTAGTAACAGCTTCGTCCTTTGTAACTGGTTGTGAATCAATTCCATAGCATTATGAGTTTATAGCAGGGACGATTTCTCGATAAATTCCATCATAATAAGTTGGCTCGCTTATTTAGCCCGTAAATTGCATGATCTTTATTAAAATTCACAGTGACCCTTTCCATAAACATTCGACATAAACTTAAGTGTAATTCTACTGCGAATCATGTGGAGTGAGCGCATAAAATATGAGAATATTCCACCTAGAAATCAATCCTTCGACGAATTAAATATCCATGTGCTCGTATTGGCCAGTCTACGCATGCGCTGTGACCATACGCATGCGCGGTGACGACTAGACGGCGTTTTGCGACCCAAGAAAAAAAAAAAAAAAAACATTGAAGCCCATTTTAAGACTCGGGTTTCCTTTGGAAAGCCCGAGTAATTAGGTGTATATTGTATCATGATTGACAAGAACATATACTTCTTCGATGAAGTGCACTTCCAATAGACCAAATCGGCTAACGCGTTGCTATGTACGTATTTGACCCAATTTAAAACCTCTGGGTTTGTTCCAAACATTTTTTACGTGATATTCAAATACATATATAAGACAACGAACGTTTTATGATTCCCAAAATATTTGAATTGAGCTAAACGCTTAACAAAAGAAACGAACTCATTTTAGCTTGTACACATAGCGGGATAAGACCTCCCAGCGTGAAAACTAGCGAAACACGTCATTCGTATGTAAATTCACAGCGAATATTGTTTGTAAACAAGTTCTTGAGTGAGGTGTACTCACGAAACGACATTTCTGCAAAGCAAAACGTAGTCATATTTTACCGATTACACCCACATGTACATGAACAAGTATATACATAAATATATATATATATACACGTATTTTTTTAATCGTGTGCTTGTGGTCAATATGAACTTACAATAGATTTTCGTATATAATAGACGTATATTTTTATTTTAAATTACCAATATCACAAAAATGTTATTATGATCATAAAGATTAAATTTTCTTTTAGAAACACACCCTTTGTATTGTTTACATTTTTTATTGGTTGAATTGTTTGGTGTTTCTTTTACAAAATACGCCTTCTAAAATGCATTATTGTTTCCAATCATTTTATTTAAATACACCCTTCAATGGGTATTGCATTTAAATATTATGTTACGAGCCATGGCAATTTATATATTGTATTATTGACAAGAACATATACTTCTTCGATGAAGTGCACTTCCGATCGACCAAATCGGCTAACGCGTTGCTATGTATGTTTTGACCCAATTCAAAACCTCTGGCTTTGTTCCAAACAATTTTTACGTGATATTCAAATACATATATATATAAGACAACGAACGTTTTTTGATTCCCAAAATATTTGAATTGGGTAAAAACGACACAATAACCGATTTGGTATATGGATATAAAACAAATTAACATAATATTTACTTAGAGTAAAATTGTCACACATCAGCTGCCATGTTAAACGTCAATCAAATACAATACAAATACAACTGTCAATCAACAACTGCGTCGTTATTCTCACCGTTACTTATTTGCAAAACTTCGAACAACTAACAGGTATAATCATGAGCTCTGCCGCTAAAGCGAAGTTAAAATCCCGTGGAATCACCGATCCAGTTTTAGTGCAATACTGTCAAGCAACACCGGGATTGTTTGACAAGTTTGTAGAGCTCTATGAAGCTGTAAAAGCTATTCGAGGGAATCTTAAAATTAAGGATTTTGCCTCACCTATTACAGAGAATCTGAAATCTATTGGTTTGGTTTACAAAACCATTAAGGACTCGAAAAAAAGTCTAACAAACGAGAACCAATTATGTGGGAATTTGTTAGCTGCTTTAGGATTTGGTGAAGTCTGCAAGGATCTGTATGATAAACTTGTGACAGCTTTTCCCAAGACTCTTTCGTGTGATCAAGACGACGAACAGGTTTGTCTCTTATTTATTTGTTTAAATATTTTTTATACTTTAAATATTTTTTTATTAAAACATAAACATGTTCAAAAAAACGCATAAAAAGTGGAAAAACTATAAATCATTGAAGGAGATTTATCAGTTTAAAAATGATATTCTTGAAACAGATATTTGACAATAGGAACCTGTTCTTATTTTTGAACGAAACGGGCTTAATTTTTGAATTATTTCTACGAGTCAGTCCTTCCTTTACGCGAACGTTTTCATCACGATATCGTGATATTATTAACTTCATCTCTTGGCGAGGTTGGGCGTTTACTTCAACAATGAATAAACGTTATAAAAAATAGTGAAATTATATTTTGATTTCGAGCTCGAAGATATAATTACGTTTAAAACCAATTATAAGTTTCTTGAATGAATAATACATATTTACAACAGTCCTGTTCAATTTTCGAAAAAATTTCGATCATTTATTTTTTCAAGTTTGTAATTAATTATCATTTCTAAAGCTATTGTTTTATTTATCGCTAGCTTGCGAATTCTCAAATTTAATTACACAAAAGCTTCAAAAAATACTTTGTTTTTACGACAAAGTTATTTTACATGCAAATGGAACTGTAAAGTACATACATAAATACATACAAACTTTATTGTGCTTCTTCATATTTTTCAGCTTTTCACAAGTTTTGTGGTTTGACGTGCAACCTCGGAAACAATAGATTTACTTAGAGTATTGTTATATCCTGATTTGCATACTTTTAATTTCAACTTTCACACAGGATTTACATTTATTTTTTAAAGTTTGGTAAAATATGAATAGTCCTATTCACAATTCCCTGTGTCATCTTGAAAGGTAGCCGGGCCTTTGCATCGAAGCGAGACAAACGTTGAGCTTGCAATGTTAGAGACAAGTAAATAATTGTACCGTAAGGTGTTAAAAGGTCTCTTTCATTGCGAGGTTAACCTTCGTCTCGCTTCGATGCAAAAGACTGCAGGAACTATTAACTGCACTAGACGTTTTATCAGTCGTTTACAACATTCGCGTCTGTGCTGTATGCTATACAATCACCAGCCTTCGGCTTGTAATTGGATCTGTCTGAGATATTTATATGAAATGTATATATGTATGTATAATGTGTGTATAAATATCTATAATTGCAATTACATAAATTGCTTATTTCTCCGCGACGATCATAATCATACACAAATCATATAACCGCGGATCAGACCCACATATTTACATACATTTCACTCTGTGGGCGAATGAACTCAACAAAATGACCTCCTACCAACATATGTGGCTTCATAGCTCAGTTGGTAGAGGATTGCACCGGTACTGCAAAGGTCATGGGTTCCAATCCCGTTGAAGTCCCGAATTTTTTTCGGGCTTCTATAATTGCAATTACATAAATTGCTTATTTCTCCGCGACGATCGTAATCATACACAAATGTATTTAGAGACCTACTGAAAATCTCCTTTGCGAGTAGATTTCCTTATTTGAAAATGTAATATTAAAACATATAAAAACGCATATATTTTTTATTGATTTAAATATCATTATTATTAAATGTATTTAAAAAAAAAACATTGAAAAATATTGATTGTTATTTTTCCCAGAAAAAGAACGCTGAAATTCATAAAGGGCAGCAATGCATGAGAAAACTCTGTTTTATGCTTATTAACCACACAGACAAGAGTGCTGATTTCTGCGTGGCTTTAAGTAAGGCTGGCCTTATATCAAGACTTTTGGGTTTGATAAAAAAAACGAAAGATTGTATTCCTCATCATACTCCATTTATGGTGAGTTAAAAAATAATTAAAGCTTAAGGGATGCGTGCATGGTGGTCTAATAGTTAGTGGAACGGATTTTGAATTTCACGGCAGAGTTGTGTGCTAAAATATGTACTGAAATGGAAGAAGATTGTGCATGTGTCTGACTCCCCAATGAGTAGGACAAATATCCATGTTAGTTTATACTTCTAATTTTCACGGTGACTAACTATATCGAATACTTGTTTCAAAAATCGTTGTTATTGCCGAAGCTACAGTCCACACTCTGAAGCTTGCAAAGGTTGTCGGTAACATGCATCAACTTGGTTTGATCATACAACACCAACATAGACAACATACAATATGATTTAAATAAATCGATAACAAGATAACAAGATAAGAAATAAACGCGACATGATTATGAAGCTTCGGAGTACGTCTGTAGCTTTGATTGCGACAATAATTTTTGAAATAGGTGTATAGAAAAGAAACGCAGAAATAATACTATTACAAATGTATCTATTTGTACATTTGTCTTTTTTTAGGATAAAATGGGTGTACTCAGCAAGCGTACACAAAGAGGAAATATGCTATCCTGCACGTTGGGGACATTGCACAACATGTCCAAACTAGTCCAAATAAGAGCAACGTTTGCTCAATGCAAGGCAGTCCCGATCCTTCTTCCACTTATTGATAGCAAAGTGGTAGGTTTTGCTGCAGATGCCCTTCTAACGCTTGCATACCTAACCGATGATAGTAACAATAAGCAGATTATGGCAAACGAAGGTAAATTATACTGCTCTTTATAAAAAAACGTTTTTCACCGATATCAAAAATATACAGCTTTGGACGTTATGAATGCTACTTATTTTTTGTATTTAGAAAATACATATAGGTATACTAAACAGATTTGATATGTGTATAGAACATGTGCTTTAAGGATATACAGGACACAATCGGGACGTTTTTTTGAAAAGCTCTTAACGCGTTTAGTTTACATCAACTTCCCTACAAAGTATACATTTCCTGAAAGCTTAAATGATAAAGATTACATATTTAGTTGAAGTTTTAAATAAAACTTATTAGTTTTGGAGAAATCGGGCATATTGTGAGAGAGTGTTGTCTTAGCGCGAGATGTTTATTTGCAGAAGTGTTAATGTGAACGGATCAAAATGTTTTACTTTATTATTGTACATATATTGATCTATCAAATTGTGCCTGCGATTTGTCTTTTGGCGCTTCGTTAATTTTTAATTGATTTTTTAAGTGCAACCTAAATATTTTTCAGTGATTCTTTAGTAAATGGCTAATATCTGATGAAAGAAAACGAAAAAGGACAAACGCCGGCACACTTTAAAACTTGAGATATGTTTAAGTCATCATGACGATTTTCGCGTTAATTGGTACGGTCAAAAAATCTCTGCAAATAAACCTGTTAAAGTTGTATATTTTATCAAATTCTACTACTGAGAAATTTGTAGTTTTGTTTTAATAGGATTAAAAGATTATTTATTCGATGTTGCATGACAAGTTTAGGCTTTGTAAGTCAATATGCGTCACGTAAGAAATATGATCCTTGACTGATCGTAACATGACTAAGACGATCTAGAACTCTAAAAACTCTAAGAACTAGTAGAAAGATGAATTATCAAAATAAATATCAAAAACTTTGTATGTTGTTGCAGTTTAGTTTGGTTTTAGCTTACTCTGTTCAGTTTGTTTTCACTGTAACAACATACCATGTGGTCGTGACCTCTTAGATAACAAATTTTGACAGCACCTGTCAATATTCAAACGCATTCATTAGACTATCGAAAATGCTTTTTCATTTATATCTTCTTTGCAAAAAATATATTTGGACTCAATTTTTTATAAGGTTGTGGGTTTCAATCTGTTGTTTGATTTAGTTTGTTTTTGAAAAAACGTGTACTTTGAGGTGAATTGTGTCCTGTATATCCTTAACACTACATCCATGAAATTTTTCAAAGACAAGGAATGTTATAAGACTTATTACGAGTGCCGGTATTTTGTACTTTTATATGTGATGTTTCTGGTTGAGTGATGAGTGCAAATAAGTAGAGCTAAAAAGAGACATTTCTTCCTAACTACGTTATTATATGATAATATAAATGAAAAAATCGAATTTGATTAGCTTAGAACAGTGCAGTTCAAGTGTAAAACAGTGCAGAAAAGTGAAACACAATGCAAATTACAGTCCGTACAGTGTAAATTACAAAAAAAGAAATCGCTCATGATAGGCTCTATTCCTGAATCATTTTAGTCACTAGTGCTTGACAATAATTAAAAAAAAAAAAGCAGTTTAAGTGGCAATCCTTTTAAAAATCGTCGAAAATTTGTAAGAAAAAAAAACAAAAAAGAAAGACCAAGTTTTTGGTGGAAACTAGTTTTGAATATTCCGCTTGAGCTCGAGCGCGCGCTTGTTACGACACATACACGTCATTTTTGACGCGCGTGCGTTAGGCAAAAACTTCCAATCAAAGAGCTTGAATTTTTTTCATATATATAATTAATAAGTACATGTAACCATATGTTTTTTTTTTTTTCACTTATTTATGTTTATTAGGGCCAATCAAATTCATTATATCTGGGCTTAATCAAGCAATAACATCCGATCCCAACCATAAATTTCATGGCTTCAGTAGTGAGGAGCTTGCCCAGGGCTTGGCACAGATAGCAGTCAATGATGATAACAAAAAGACGGTAACAATCTAATCCCCGGTGGTAAAAGTAACGGATATGCTCGTCGTATCTCCTACGGCTAAAAAACAGCGATTTGGGATCTGTTAGGGCATTTTAACAATCTTAAAATATTGAAATTTTGATATATCTTGGTATGTTTGAGGGTATCGAAAAAGCCATATTCCGTTGCGTTTTGCACTATTTTTTATTGTGTGTGTGGTATCTCTTAGGGGCTAAAAATATTTCATGGTACACATTTTAAAAAAAAGACTTAACGCCCCTTTTAGGTGTGTTTTGAGCATTCTCGAAGAGCATATCCGATATTTTATCACCGAAAAGTATGTGAAACATTAATAGTAATTACACTTTCGCGTATAGCCTGCCGTGCAGACCAAAACAGAAATAGAGTGTGCTGAACCGAGCCGTTAATCAGTTTTCAATATCATGCACAATGTAACATCACATAATAGTGCAAAAAAAAAAAATATGCAATCAGAAGCTCCATTAGAAGACCGTGCAAACCATTACACCTTTCTGATATGCGCGCGAAATAAACACAGCGTATTGTCAAACTAAATTACAAATAGTTCACAGTAATTTAGATCACCATGGAAATATATACCAAAAAATTCGTTATTGGCGAAAAAAAAAGTTTTTTTGTTATTGTTGAATGGTCCTACAGAAATTTCTGTCAAATTATGGGGTTTCGGTAAGAGTAGCTATATGGTATGTATTTTGGTTGTCCATGAATTCGTTTCAAAATTGGGGCCTGCCTAACGCGTATTTTCTCCCCACGTACAATCTTAAAACGCGTATATATGCATCCTTTTGCGTGTATACGCGATATTTTGTGGCACACTTCGATAAATTTAGCGACCGCGTGCACGCATGTGATTGAAGAAGAAATGTACGCTCGAAATTAAAATCGATCACAATCATGTCCCATTTGGAACCATATATGTGCGGTACAAATATACGCATACAAAAAAACACGCGTATACAGATTTGAAATCAAATTTCGATAAACAAATTGAATGTTCTAACCTTGATAGGAACGCTTCAGTAGGTTTGGCTGTAAGGGCATATCGAGTTCCTTTTTTTTTTTTAGATTGCAGCCAACAACGCAATTCCAATATCAAAAACGATGTTTGAAAAAGCCATACGGGATGAGGAAAAGATCCGTGCCATTGAACTGCTCTGGGTGCTTGCTTTTGATGAAGGCAACCAAGTACAAATGAGTCAGAATAAAGGGCTTATGGAACTATTGAAGTATTTGAAACACCACGACAATGCCAGCGTTAAGAAAGCTGCAAAAGGTGCATTGTGGGAAATTGAAGGGAAAAAGGCAAAGGCATCTTCCAAAAGTAAAGTATAATTTTAAAATATTTTATTGTAGAAATCATTAGTCTGAGAATTAATCTATAATAGAAATTACAGCTAATCATTTTTGCAAAGGAGTTTCATACGGGTGGCCAAATTGGCAGTCCTGGCCTGTCCATCATTCAAAGCCTTAAAATAATTGAAGATAATGAGTTACTATGATCTGCAAATTCATACACTTCTCAGATATTTTTAATCTGTTTAATGTTTTTAAGAAAATATCTTCACACTCAAAAATATCGATTTTATATATCAGAGAAAGAAGTGAAAAAAGATGAAACTGGAGACAAAAAGCATGTGATGATCAGCTACCAGTGGGACGTGCAGGAAACCATAATTAAAGTCAAGGATATACTAGAGAAAGCTGGTTTTAAGGTGTGGTTGGACTTGGAACAGATGGGTGGATCTACACTGGAAGCCATGGCAACAGCTGTTGAAAACTCTGCTGTTGTACTTATTTGTGTTTCTCAGAAATACAAAGAAAGCTCAAACTGCAGATCAGGTTTGTATATTTAACTGTGTACAATATTGGTAAAACCAAGCAAGCAAGCAGCCAATAAAAAAAGGAAGTACTTCGAGTGTGCGCATATTTTGGTAGCTTCTTGGTTGTCTACAACAGTTTGAGGGTCATACCATTTTAAGCTTGTCTATTTTTTTATTATAAAAGTATTAATTCGATCATTTTGATTGTTTAAGAGAGGATATTCGAACCGTGAACTCATGACTTGTTTTCATGTTATTTTTTTGTGAACTGTCTAATGCTTCAAAACCTTTAAGGTATCATCGAATACAATTATCTTCCAAAACATGTAAATTAATATTTCAAAAAACTATTTTTGGAGTTCGTTTTATTAAAGACTATAGTTTTAGGAAATAATTTTTGTGAAAAATACTTTTCTGCAGTAGATATTTTGAAAAAACGATTTTTCTTGCTTAGCTTGAAATATTGACGCTTAGTTGACAGGAATCTATCAGCAACTGCATATGATAATATCATGTCACACAACAACTGTGTCTCATTGAAAGTTTTATTGAGCGAGTAGAAGCATAATTTTAAAAAGCGAATAATATGATCACGATTTACACAGATTATTACCAAAAAAAACCTTTATATTTCTTCAGATTAATCTCAAAAGTATTGATATGTTCATAATCTTTATAAATACCTCAGAATGCGGGCATTTCCCTCAACATTATTTACAGTATGCTCTCAGCGTTTTGCCGCTTCTGCCTTTCTCTTTAACCTGCCTCTTGCTATACATTTGCCTATGCCTCTCAACCTCTCTTTTTCCAACTTTTTTTGCTGATCTTTTCATATCATTGTTTTACATGTATACTCAGAGCAAAGTTTGATTGTTTACAAGAAAGTAGCCTCCTCCGCATGCAACCCTGCTGGGTTTCCTTTGTCCCCTGCTGGGTTTCCTTTGTCCCCTGCTGGGTTTCCTTTATCATGCGAACCGGAGAGGAATGGGCCCCAAATAAGAAAGGAAGGGGTTGCCTGCCAAATTTGAACAAGGTGTTTGCCAACTGCGCATATCGGCTTGCGCATACCAAACAATACTCACCAGGGGTAGGAATAGTATTTGCAACTTACAAATTTGTTTACTTTCTGTGATTTCTTGATCGAATATAATGGAGTCGTTGAGAGACGAGGAGCGTGATTTACTAAGCGAAAAGTTATATAATCTGAAACCGTTAGTCGCTGATAGTTACTCTTCTTATAATATAGAATTCGAAGATTTTAAATTCTCTATCAAAGCCATAAAGTTTGCTTTTGAACTGCTTCCTTTGAAGTAGCTCAACTCGAAGGACAAACCACTGTCATTCACGCGCGAAGCTAAGACTGATTTGTTTTCAAGGCTCGAAATCAAGAACAATGCATTTAAAGTCGTTGAAGAAGCGAAAGAGAAACCCATAGTTATTCTTAGCCGTTATATTAATAGCGTGGTTACGAATTCCGCCGAAGAAGACCTTCAGTTTGGCGATCATCAACAACAAAAACCGTTTGGCCCGATGGCCGTTGACGCACGGCGTGTATTTCGTGCCAAAATTTAAATTCGGTTCAAACATTCAATTCTTCGGTTCAAACATTCAATAGTTCGATATAAACATTCAATTCTTCGGTTCAAACATTCAATAGTTTGATAAAACATTCAATTCTTCGGTTCAAACATTCAAAAGTTCGATATAAACGGAATTCAATCTTTCGATTCAAACATTCAATAGTTCGATATAAACGGCATTCAATCTTTCGATTCAAACATTCTATAGTGCGATATAAACGGCATTCAATCTTTCGATTCAAACATTCAATAGTTCGATAGTAAACATTCAATATCTTCGATTCAAACATTCAATCGTTCGATATAAACGGCATTCAATCTTTCGATTCAAACATTCAATAGTTCGATATAAACATTCAATTCTTCGCGGGTTCAAACATTCGATAGTTCGATATAAACATTCAATTCTTCGGTTCAAACATCCAATTCTTCGATTCAAACATTCAATAGTTCGATATAAACATTCAATTCTTCGGTTCAAACATTCAATTCTTCGGTTCAAACACAATGTACAACTTGTTGGCGTACGCCATTTCCCGAGCTCCGACTAACGCTTCCCCAGTTAACCCTAATAGTATATTTTATCGAGCAAATATTTGCCCATGGGACCCCGGGTGAATTACAAAGTCCAAACGGTGAAGGACGTGGTCCAATGCTTCGATATTTGACAGGCAACTCCTCCTCTTCTTTTCTCTCTCCCTCATCCCCTCCCCCCACCATTTGTTCCGCCACAGGAAGCCCAGAGTCAACAAAGGAAGCCCAGAGTCAAGAGTTGCATGCGGAGGAGGCTAACAAGAAAGCTTGAACAGAACATGAGACAAGGTATCGGGTATACACCAAGACCTAGGGCCAAGGATTAACTTACAATGCTTTATTTTCATTGGCGTAAAGAGAGTCAGTCTTGATTGATAAGTTAATCCCTCTTGAGGGATCAGCGTTAATCCTTTTAAACTAAAAAGTTGCTTTTTCTCGATAAAGAAAATTCCCGATATATGCTAAATTCAACTATAAATCCAGGTACACCAATATTAAGGCTATAAACGCAAAACTCGGCTTTTGAACTGAAAAACTATTCATTTCAACAATTGTGCCTGGGTTTGTCGATATTTGTTGTATTTCACTATAGATATGGATTGTTATTCACAACAGTACAATAAAATTACACTTCTCAAAGTTTGAAAATCGATAAAAAATTGAAGAAGCGACGAACAACAAAACACAGACACAATTTTGTAGATCCACGTCGCCTTAATGAGATGAAACAACAATCTAGCGCGTAGACTTTCAATCCGTGTACCTCAACCTCGTTATTTCGCGACACCCAATTTTCAAAGATGACTTTATTTCTCAAAAATGAAACATTTTTTGTCAAAATAAATACTATTTTCGTCTTCTTTGTGAGATAACCTTTCAGTAAATGTATACTTGTTATACTTGTAACGGAAATCAAGCGATTTGTGTTCTATGATACCTTAAAATGAAGCAGTGAATTCAAATACGCTAAGTGTTCACAATAACTCGTATTCTTAATATATTCGCTCGTGGAATGTGGGTGAAAAAAGTAACAAAGAAACTCAAAATGTTCACGGTTCCATTGTCCTCATTCTAATCAGTTTTACCCGAATTTCTAAATGATTTTTTCTTTAAAATACAGAGGCAGAATATAGTTTCGCGCTTAAAAAAGACATAGTTCCACTGATGATGCAAAACAGCTACAAAGCAGACGGCTGGCTTGGTATGATCATGGGCTCAAAACTCTGGTTCGATTTCTCACAAGACCAGAAAGTTGATAGTAGCGCTAAAGACTTGGTGAAGGAGCTTGGTTTGAGAGGAAAGAAATGATCTACATTAAATAGATTCCATGCCCCCAGTTCTCGCATGAGAAGTAAAATCATGATCACCTGTAGAATAGTTGCGACTATTTAGTCAGTATCTCTTTATTATACCCACTATCACCAAATGCATGCAAAAGGAAGCTACTCTGCTAACAACGCCACCTTTCTCCCCAGCCGAAAAGCGAGAGAAAAATGTCTCTTCCGACTCCCGATATTTACATCCAAACTTCTGGATGTAAAAATGATGGGTTATCCATCCAGTAAACTGGTTTAAAACCTGTGTTTCCCGCTTAGGTCACCAGCATTTGTGAGTTTCCGTTGACATTGACCTACGTCATACGCGTCACCCTCACGCTTGCTCAACAGGGTAATTATCGGGAGTCGGCAGAGCCATTTTTCTCTCGTTTTTCGGCGGAGGAGAAAGGTGGCTCTGTTCGCAGAGTAAAAGGAAGCCATACCTCGTTACAGCTTTAATTGTCTTTGATAGTGACTAACAGTCACTAATTAAGAACTACATGTATTACATAGTAGTACATTTTAAAGCTTTAAATGCCTTTATTGCGATTATTTTGCACTCACCTGGGCAGTACTTACAGCAATTCATTGTAAGCCATTGTTAGGTAATTCGATCTTATTAAATGTTATTAAACAAGGCTGTAAGTCTAGACCTACAGCCATTTTAATCCAATCCATGTCTGTGTTTCTCTGCTTACTCAGCAAACGTAGCTCGATCAATGCGGTATTTTTGACGCACAATTTTTACTCGAATAAGCGCCGCCCCGGAATAAGCGCGGCACGCGAATAAACACCGCACTTTGACGCTATAATGTTACTTTAGAACAGCATTGGAAATGAATTCTTATCAAAAGCTATATTCTTCAGCTCAAAGTAATTATATTTCACCGCTCGCTCATCAAGTTATCTTCCCAATATTCATTCGTAGTTCTGGTCAAGAAGGGGACAGTGAAACCGAGAAAAATTTGATAAGCTCGCCGGTGCTTTTTCGAGTAAATACGGTTTACATAATTATAGTGAGTAAAACATAAATGCAGTAAGAAGAGGCAGAAATATTTACATCAATGTCAAAATAGAAAACAAAAAATAATCAAGGCAAGATAATAGTCCTTTAACAGTGCCGTTCAGTGACCACAAATGATAGCTCCAAGTCGAGGCTCGCTTTGTAGCGCATGATAAATTATAGTTTTTATATTTGCAACAACGGCGCGAACCTCGACTTGGAACTATTATTATCCAATAAGTCATAGACGAGTAAAAATATCGCAGGAGTAGGACTAGATCGAGTAAAAATATCCAGCGATTTTTTTACTCGTCTATCTAGCCCTGAAGTAAAACAATATTTTCCATTATAAAATAACAAAAACCTTTTGATTGGATAACAAATAACTTATTAAACAGTTTGATGTGTAATATGGCTGGATATTTTACTCGTTAACTTGCATTTTGACTCGCCCGGAGGCTCGTCAAAATACAGCGTTTCACTCGTAAAATATCCAGCCATATTACACATCAAACTGTCTAATAAGATATATTTATTCGTGGTCACCGGAAGGAACTGTGAAAAGGACTATTATGTATAGTTTACATACACACATACTCACAATAATTAGTACAGAGATAAATTCACATGAAATATGAACCAGCTGAGTTGATCGCCTTCCACAAAAGGAATTATGGGTCACTACTTTTGGTTAGCAATTTTGAGCATTTTCCGAGTATACAATGTAGACTTTTCTTGTTGATTGGAAATTAATCCCACCATGTGTTTGACTAGCGTTTACGATTAATGTAAAGAAGGAAGAACTTTTATTTCATAAATTCTTTTGGCAGAATAATGGGAAATGCTAATCAAAATACGATGTTGAATCCTCAATTCTGATTGGTTGACCTTCTCTTTGTTTTGAAGGTCAACTCAGCTGGAAATATAGCCTCACGATATATTATACTAATATTACTAGCGGTTTCTATCAAACGTGAATTGCTGCTTCGAGCTGTTTACATAATATTCCACAGGCAGCCCAATATCGGATATAAATCCAACATATAATCGGTTTAGAATTTCATATTGCTAGTATTTTGTTATTCATTATTCTTATTTTACTAAACAAAACTCGTTCATAGTGGAACAGTAAGTAAATAGACAAATATATTCACTGCAAAAATAAAGCGATTCAATATCATTGATTATAAATAAATAGTTTATTATAAACCTGTATTTGGTGTTTTATTCGTAACAAATCTATTAATTAATTGAACATTCTTTTCTCGAGTTCTTTGGTCAAATTCCTTTAACAGGCTTTAACAATTCTTTTAGTTTGTTCGTTGCTTCCATGGATCGTTTTCAAAACCGTCCTCTGATCACCTAAGGCGTTCACCCCAGGCGAAAAAATAATAGACAGTTGCTGCATGATTCAACGTAATTTAATTTCTAGACATAAGCTCAACTTTAAAAGCACCTCAACTATTGAGCAATAATTTATCCGCTTGTCCCGCAAGTTGTAAATAATAAAGTTATTAATTGCCAACTGAGTTGCCGAACACTTAACTAAAGAAACGAACTCATTATCTTGTACACATAGCGGGATAAGACCGTCACAGCGTGAAAACTAGCGAAACATGTCATTCTTATGTAAATTCACAGCGTTTATTATTTGTAAACAAGTTCTTGAGTGAGGTGTACTCACGAAACAACACTTGAACAAGTATATTTACTTAAAAAATTCATGAATAATTAATGAGACATTTTCAAAAGAAATCATGACCATGACGAGTGTTGTAAATCTGATACAACACTAGTGTTGTATATCCTAATTTGCATAAGTTTTAACTGGTAATTTTACGGCAAAATTTATTTTAATCTTGAAAATTTTGGTAAAATATGAAAGAGCTAACCTAGACATTTTTTAAGTAGTTTACAACATTCGCGTCCGTGTTGTATCGGCGATACAATCGCGCGCCTTCGGCTTGCGATTGTATCTGCCGATACAACACGGCCGCTCATGTTGTAAACACTACATAAACATATACAGTATTTTTTTATCGGTTGCTTGTAGTCAACATGAACTCACAATAGATTTTCTGCAAATTGTTTCAAAACTTTTTTTTTAAATTATATAATTCCAATTTTTGGAGACTAGGATTGACGTATATTTTAAGTTTAAATCAACAATATCACAAAAATGTTATTATGATCATTATGATTATATTTTCTTTTAGAAACACACCCTTTGAATTGTTTACATTTTTTATTGGTTGAATTGTTTGGTGTTTCTTTTACAAAATACCTTCTAAAAAGCACTGTTGGTTTTATGTTACGAGCCATGACACTTTATATTTTGTATTATTGACAAGAACATATACTTCTTCGATGAGGTGCACTTCCAATAGACCAAATCGGCTAACGCGTGCTATGTACGTATTTGACCCAATTCAAAACCTCTGGGTTTGCTACAAACATTTTTTACGTGATATTCAAATACATATATAAGACAACGAACGTTTTTTGATTCCAAAAATATTTGAATTGAGCTGAACGCTTAACAAAAGAAACGAACTCATTTTAGCTTGTACACATAGCGGGATAAGACCTCCCAGCGTGAAAACTAGCGAAACACGTCATTCGGATGTAAATACACAGCGAATATTGTTTGTAAACAAGTTCTTGAGTGAGGCGTACTCACGAAACGACATTTCTGCAAAGCAAAACGTAGTCATATTTTGCCGATTACACCCACATGAACAAGTATATACATAAATATATATACATGTATTTTTTTTATTTTTAACGGGTGCTTGTAGTCAATATGAACTTACAATAGATTTTCGTATATAATAGTCGTATATCTTTATTTTAAATTAACAATATCACTAATATGCTATTATGATCATACAGATTATATATTCTTTTAGAAACACACCCTTTGAATTGTTTACATTTTTTATTGGTTGAATTGTTTGGTGTTTGTTTTACAAAATACCTTCTAAAATGCACTATTGTTTCCAATCATTTTATTTAAATACACCCTTCAATGTGTATTGCATTTAAATATTATGTTACGAGCCATGACACTTTATATATTGTATTATTGACAAGAACATATACTTCTTCGATGAAGTGCACTTCCAATCGACCAAATCGGCTAACGCGATGCTATGTACGTTTTGACCCAATTCAAAACCTCTGGGTTTGTTCCAAACATTTTTTACGTGATATTCAAATACATATATATAAGACAACGAACGTTTTTGGATTCCTAAAATATTTGAATTGGGTAAAAACGACGCAAAAGCCGATTTGGTATATGGATATAGAACAAATTAACATAATATTTACTTAGTGTAAAATTGTCACACATCAGCTGCTATGTTTAACGTCAATCAAATACAATACAAATACAACTGTCAATCAACAACTGCGTCGTTATTCTCACCGTTACTTATTTGCAAAACGTCGAACAACTAACAGGTATAATCATGAGCTCTGCCGCTAAAGCGAAGTTAAAATCCCGTGGAATCACCGATCCAGTTTTAGTGCAATACTGTCATGCAACACCGGAAATGTTTGACAAGTTTGTAGAGCTCTATGAAGCTGTAAAAACTATTCGAGGGAATCTTAAAGTTAAGGATTTTGCTTCACCTATTAGAGAGAATCTCAAATCTATTAATTTAGTTAACAGAAGCTTTAAGGAATCGAGAACCCCAAAAAACGAAATCCAATGTGGGAATTTGCTAGCTGCTTTAGGATTTGGTGAAGTCTGCAAGGATCTGCATGATAAACTTGTTTCAGTTTTCCCCAAGATTCTTTCGTGTGATCAAGACGACGATCAGGTTTGTCTCTAATTTATTTGTTTTACTTTAAATATGATGAGCAGTGAGGAAATGCATTTAAATTAAGAAAATACACCACAGACTTCAATTTAACATACATGTTCCGGCAGAACGTCCGCCATCATCAGTGATTTAATGACAAGAGTGTAAGCGTACATTGAATATATAGACAAAAAATATGAATAACAAAGAGAAAAATACAATGGGTAATTAAAGAATCAAAGATTTATATTTCGATGTTTGATTTGGGCGTTAAGCTTAGGCTTTTCCCAAAGGATATGCAAAGCTTTTTTGATTTTGAGTTTGAATTGAGTGCTTGCTCGACCTATAATAGTAAACTGGCTTGAATCGCTACTGGCAACGGGGCATGAACTTATTTGCTTGAATATGTGAGAGGTCCTATCCGTCTCCAAGTGTTCATAAATTCGTGTATTGAAATGCCGGATCGATTAAAACCGACATAACAGGCTCCATTTTTTTTATTAAAGTGCCTATGACACGAAATGTTTTTCTACAATTTATAATAGCTCAATATGTCTTATAAATGTTTGCAAAGTTTAACAATGTTTCGATAATTTTTTCCCGGAGAATTTTGCACTTAAAGTAGGCTTACTTTCAATAAAAATTTTGTCGGGGCCTGGTACCGAGTGTGACGTAGTGTTGGTTGCAAAAGCCATAAACAACTGTAATAAACACTAATATGACGGTATAAAAACACGGCAAAAAATGTATGTTGAGGGCAGCGATCAAAGCGATTCTGACATAAGTGTAGACCTAGATGATTCAAGTTCTGAAGAGGAGGAAACATTCGTGGTAAACTGTCAATTTTATCCATACCAAGATGAACCTTAGCGGACGCTGGCGAACCAAACGACAACGAAGATGAAGAACGAGACATGGACGGTCTCACGCCAGATCCTTTGATTAAATATATCTGTTCATTTTAATGCCATCGAGTTAGATATGGAAATTAAAACAACTTGTCTCAAAGTGAGCACAGCAAAGCGACGTGTATTTTATGTTTTATTCATTTTTATTATTTGCACTTTCGCGCTGCACTTTCGCTTCTGGGTTCGAATCATTGTAACGCAAGTCCGTTCGCTTCTGACTTCTCTTTCATGCTTTCAGATACGCTTATTTTGATCAAATCCATAGCAAAAAATATGTTTACACAGGTTGATAAGGTAAAAATTAAAAATTGAAGAGTATTTGAAGGTTATTTAGAAACATTTATAATCGAATTTTTACAAGGCTTCAAAAGACTAAACATTTGAAGTCCGTAAATCAAGCGATTATCACGATACTAAATATTATAATTCTCATGTGGAAGCCAATCCACAACAAAATAATGTTGGCTTTAGAGTATAGTCAATTGATTTTTGTATAGAAGAACAAATCTAAGAATTCCAAAGCAAAAGAATGTAGCGAAAAGCGATCGAAGCCAGGTTGCCGTGCAGCAACGTTTGTCTAAAATAGAGTGGTTTGCCGAAGCAAAACATTTATTGTTGACAGGTTTAGATCATACGGATTATTCGAAAAAATAATTGATTTAAATTGATTTACATTGTTTATAGCACTTGTTTAAAATTGGCGCCGAAGAGTGTATTTATAAGTGTCACGCTGACTTGTTGTCAAGTTGAATCAAAACAACAACTACCTCAAGATACGCTTTCGAGATTAGCGGCTCAGTTCAACAGACTCTACTTTTTTGGCGAATATTTTGAGCGCAAAAAAAAAAAGAGTCTGCACAGCAGGCTGTCAGTTCTAAAGCTATTGTTTTATTTATCGCTTGTGAATTCTGAAATTTAATTACACAAGCTTCAAAAATTACTTTGTTTTTACGACAAAGTTATTTTACCAAATGGAACTTATAACTCCATGCATACGTACATACATATAGAATTGGTAGAATTGGTCCAATTGTGTTCTTTCACAACCGATACCGATTGTTTACTGAATTCGAAAGTGCAGTGGGCCGTAAATTAGATAACTATGACGGCTATTACGTCACCCTTGTAAAATAAAGTTAATTGTATTTAGAGACCTACTGAAAATCTCCTTTGCGAGTAGGTTTCCATCTTTAGAAAATGTAATATTAGAAATATAACGCATCTATTTTTTATTGATATTACAGCGCGACGCACCTTACCGTGGCCACCCAATTGAACATTTCAAAGTGTTTACCGTTTGTCGACACTCGGCGTGCCTTTTATATTAAGCTAGGTCAAACTCTCGCTTTCTGATTGGTTAACTTGTATAAAACTTTAATTAGGTGGCCACCGTAACGTCTGTCGCGCTGTAATATAATTATTATTATAAGTATTTAAAAAAAAACATATTGACTTTACTTTGTCATTTCTCCCAGAAAAAGAACGATGAAATTCATAAAGGGCAGCAATGCATGGGAAAACTCGGTTCTGTGCTTCTTAACTATACAGACAAGAGTGATGATTTCTGTGTATCTCTAAGTGAGGCTGGCCTTATATCAAGACTTTTGGGTTTGATAAAAAAAACGAAAGATTGTATTCCTTATCATACTCCATTTATGGTGAGTTAAAAAGTAATTAAAGCTTAAGGGATGCGTGCATGGTGGTCTAATAGTTAGTGGAACGGATTTTGAATTTCACGGCAGAGTTGTGTGCTAAAATATGTACTGAAATGGAAGAAGATTGTGCATGTGTCTGACTCCCCAATGAGTAGGACAACTATCCATGTTAGTCTATACCTCTAAATTTCACGGTGACTAACTATATCGAAAACAAAATACCTGTTTCAAAAATCGTTGTTGTTGCGGAAGCTACAGTCCACAATCTGCTGAAGCTTGCAAAGGATGACGGTATACATGAACATAATTTGTTAACTTATAACGCATTATTTTCTAGAAGTATTTGTTTCTTCGTTTACCACTGCATGCAACAACTGGATTTGATCATACAACACCAACACGAACAACCAAAATATGATTTAAATAAATTAAATCGATAACAAGATAAGAAATACCGGCATGATTAGGAAGCTTCTGAGTATGTACTGTAGCTTTGATTGCGACAATGATTTTTGAAATAGGTGTATAGGAAAGAAACGAAGAGATGATACTAGTATTCATTTCTACATTTGTCTTTTTTTAGGATAAAATGGGTGTACTCAGCAAGAAAACACAAAGGGGAAATATGCTATCCAACACGTTGGGGACATTGCACAACATGTCCAAACTAGTCCAAATAAGAGCAACGTTTGCTCAATGCAAGACAGTCCCGATCCTTCTTCCACTTATTGATAGCAAAGTGCTAGATTTCGCTGCAGATGCCCTACTAACGCTTGCATACCTGGCCGATGATAGTAACAATAAGCAGATTATGGCAAATGAAGGTAAATTATACTGCTCTTTATATAAAAAAAAAAACGTTTTTCACCGATATGAAAAATATACAACTTTGGACGTTATGACTGCTACTTATTTTTTGTCTTTAGAAAATACATATCATTAGGTATACTAAACAGATTTGATATTTGTATAGAACATGTGCTCTAACACTTCATCCATGAAATTTATCAAAGACAAGGAATGTTATAAGACTTATAAGACTTATATAGGGCCGGTATTTTTTACTTTTATATGTGATGTTTCTGGTTGAGTGATGAGTGAAGAGAACTAGTAGAGCTAAAAAGAGACATTTCCTCCTAACTACCTTGTTATATCATAATATAAATGAAAAAATCGAATTTGATTGGCTTAGAGCAGTGCAGTTAAAGTGTAAAACAGTGCAGAAAAGTGAAACACAGTGCAAATTACAGTCCGCACATGTAAATTACAAAAAAAAAATCGCTCATGATAGGCTGTATCAAAGTCCTGAATCATTTCAGTCACTAGTGTTTGACAATAATTTAAAAAAAATTAGTTTAAGTGGCAATCCTTTTAAAAATCGTCGAAAATTTGTAAGAAAAAATACAAAAATGAACGACCAAGTTTTTGGTGCAAACTAGCCTAGTTTTGAATTTTTCGCTTGAGCACGAGCGCGCGCTTCAGTGTTACGACACATACACGTCATTTTTGGCGCGCGCGCGTTAGGCAAAAACTTACAATCAAAGAGCTTGAATTTTTTTCATATATATTGTTAATAAGTACATGTAATCATATGTTTTTTAGTTCAATTTTGGATAATTCGCACTCGTATGTATTTCAAAGAGCCAAATTGCACTTGACCGTCTCTTCGAAAAACAATCTCGTGCGAATTAATCCCAAATTCAACTCGAAACCATATGATAATCTCAAGGTTATAGCAGCTTCTTTGCTTTGGCTAGCTGTTGTAATGCACTTATTTATGTTTATTAGGGCCAATCAAATTCATTATATCTGGGATTAATGAAGCAATAACATCCGATCCCAACCATACATTTCATGGCTTCAGTAGTGAGGAGCTCGCCCAGGGCTTGGCACAGATAGCAGTCAATGATGATAACAAAAAGACGGTAAGAATCTAACCCCCGGTGGTAAAAGTATCGGGTATGCTCGTCGTATCTCCTACGGGTAAAAACCAGCGATTTGGGATCTGTTAGGGCATTTCACAATCTTAAAATATTGAAATTTTGATATACCTTGGTATGTTTGAGGGTATCGAAAAAGCCATATTCCGTTGCGTTTCGCACTTTTTGTGTGTGTGTGTGTATTATCTCTTAGGGGCTAAAAATATTTCATGCACACCTTTTAAAAAAAAGACTTAACGCACCTTTTAGGTGTGTTTTGAGCATTCTCGAAGAGCATATCCGATATTTTATTACCGAAAAGTATGTGAATACATTAATAGTAATTACACTTTCGCGTATAGCCTGCGGTGCAGACCAAAACAAAAATAGAGTGTGCTGAACCGAGCCGTAAATCAGTTTTCAATATTATGCACAATGTAACATCACACAATTCAGACCTTCAAACACCATTTTAAATATCTTCTGTAATGCCAGGCCAACCAATAAGAATATACTTTCTTATATATAGAAAGTTTGCTCTGATTAGTAAGTCTAGACAAAAGCTTTTTCATATCGGGAACTCATTAGTGGCTCGGTTCAAGAGGCGCTATATTTGGTAAATATTTTGAGAGTAAAAAATCGAGTCTACATACACAGCAGGCTAACTTTCGTATCTTGCGCTGCTTTACAGCCAAACCTACTAAAGCGTTTGATGGAAGCGAGGATGGAAGGCTCGATTTATTCTTCCAAACTTGATTTCAAATTTGTTTTTAAACTTGCAAAAACGAAACCGATATTGTAAATTTCAAAATGCAGACTTCAACCGTCAACCGATAATGGTCCCGAAATCACGATCTGTGGTCAATAACTGATAATGCTATTGTAATAGAATACTTTAGTAAGCATTTATAACAATGTTTCTGTAAGCAGACTGGGTTTAGCAAGTTTCTGTTGTCCCAAAAAAACATTGAAAGTAATGTTTTGATTTAAACCGTTTTTTTTAAACTTACAATAATCGATCCATGCATTTATTTGAATTTCAAACTACAAATTTGAAATCAAATTTCGATAAACAAATTGAATTTTCTATCCTTGATAGGAACGCTTCAGTAGGTTTGGCAGTAAGGGCATATCGAGTGCCTATTTTTTTTGTTTTTTTTAGATTGCAGCCAACAACGCAATTCCAATATCAAAAACGATGTTTGAAAAAGCCATACGGGATGAGGAAAAGATCCGTGCCATTGAACTGCTCTGGGTGCTTGCTTTTGATGAAGGCAACCAAGTACAAATGAGTCAGAATAAAGGGCTTATGGAACTATTGAAGTATTTGAAACACCACGACAATGCCAGCGTTAAGAAAGCTGCAAAAGGTGCATTGTGGGAAATTGAAGGGAAAAAAGCAAAGGCATCTTCCAAAAGTAAAGTATAATTTTAAAATATTTTATTGTAGAAATCATTCGTCTGAAAATTAATCTATAATAGCAATTACAGCTAATCATTTTTGCAAAGGAGTTTCATACGGGTGGCCAAATTGGAAGTTCTGGCCTATACATCATTCAAAGCCTTAAAATAATTGAAGATAATGAGTTACTATGATCTGCAAACTCTTACCCTTCTCAGATATTTTTAATGTTTTACTAACACTCATTGCATCAAAAGTTCCCTATTTTTAAGAAAATATCTTCCGTCTCAAAACTAGTTATCAATTTTATATCAGAGAAAGAAGTGAAACAAGATGAAACTGGAAACAAAAAGCATGTGATGATCAGTTACCAGTGGGACGTACAGGAAACCATCATTAAAGTCAAGGATAAACTAGAGAGAGCTGGTTTTAAGGTGTGGTTGGACTTGGAACAGATGGGTGGATCTACACTGGAAGCCATGGCAACAGCTGTTGAAAACTCTGCTGTTGTACTTATTTGTGTTTCTCAAAAATACAAAGAAAGCTCAAACTGCAGATCAGGTTTGTATATTTAACTGTGTACAATATTGGTAAAACCAAGCAACCAAGCAATCAATGAAAAAAGGAAGTACTTCGAGATGTGCGCATATATCGGTCGCTTCTTGGTTGTCTACAACAGTTTGAGGGTTATATTCATACCATTTTAAGGTTGTTTCCCTATACTGTAGTGCCAGCAAAGATTCCAATGGGCGTAGCTTGCCTTAACTTATCATTTTTTTTTCTTATAAAAGTATTAATTCATGTTCGTTATTTAAGTGAGGATATTCGAACCGCGAACTCATGACTTGTTTTCATGTTAATTTTTGTGAACTGTCTATGCTTCAAAACCTTTATTTAAAATGAAGCAGTAAATTCAAATACACTAAGTGTTCACAATAACTCTTATTTCTTATCTATTCGCTCATGGAATGTGGGTGAAAAAAGTAACAAAGAAACTCAAAATGTTCACAGTTCCATTGTCCTCACTCTAATTTACCCGAATTTTTTAATTCTTTTTTCTTTAATATACAGAGGCAGAATATTCTTTCGCGCTTAAAAAAGACATAGTTCCACTGATGATGCAAAGCAGCTACAAAGCAGACGGCTGGCTTGGTATGATCATGGGCTCAAAACTCTGGTTCGATTTCTCACAAGACCAGAAAGTTGATAGTAGCGCTAAAGACTTGGTGAAGGAGCTTGGTTTGAGAGGAAAGAAATGATCTACATTAAACAGTTTTTCAATCACCACTAATTTTCACATGAAAAGAAAAAACATGATCACCTGTAGCCATGATATTAGTGACTTTTTAGTCAGTATCTTTTTATTATAATCACTATCACCAAATGCAAAAGGAAGCTACTCCGCCGAAAAGCGAGAGAAAAATGGTTCTGCCGACTCTCAATAATTACATCCAAACTTCCAAACTGGATGTAAAAATTATGGGTAATCCATCAAGTAAACTGGTTTAAAACCGGTTTTTCCCGCCTACGTCACCAGCATTTGTGAATTTCCGTTGACATTTCACCTACGTCATATTACGTCACTCTCACGCATGCTCAACAGGGTGATTTTTAGGAGTTGGCACTATTTAGTACTAATTTTTACTACTTGTTTCACAGGTATATTATTAGCACTAGTGATTAATATTCCAGATAAGTAAAATTTGCTCGAAAATGAAATATTTCTAAGCAGATATAAATGTCATGTTTTACAATAATTAGCTGGTATCCTTGTCTTATGTTTTATAATTAAAATACATGAGATTCCTGTGCATAGTTGATGATTACGTAATGCTGTAAACGGTTGACATGTGGATTGGGTGGTTCTAAATGAGATTGCATATTGCACCCTCTATAGAGCTTAGCGGTCAGGCGATACTGTCTTTTGTCATTCTTTCGGCTTAGTAAGCAGTTTTACCTCCCCACTACCTCCCCATCTCGTTTCCACCATTTTAAAGCTTTAAATGCCTTTTTGGCGATTATTTTGCACTCATTTTTACTGGGCAGTACTTACAGAATTCATTGTAAGCCATTATTAGATAATTGGATGTTATTAAACACTATTTCAATCTAATCCATATCTATGTTTCTCTGCTTGCTTAGTAAACGTAGCTCCAACAATGCGGTATTAAAGACGCACCGATTTTACTCGAATAAGCGCCGCCCCTGAATAAGCGTCACACTCGAATAAGCGCCGCACTTTAACGCTATAATGTTACTCTAGAATAATAATATAATAATAATAATAATAATAATAATAATAATAATAATAATAATAATAATAATAATAATAATAATAATAATAATAATAATAAAGCACTTTATTTCAATAGGGTAACTAGAATTACACAAGTAATTTTCATATGAATTGTTATCAAAAGCTATATCCTTCAGTTTAAACTCGCTCGCTCACCGTTCGCCGGTTAACAGCGCGACGCACTTTACCGTGGCCACCTAATTAAAGTTTTGTACAAGTTAACCCAATCACAAAGCGAGAATTTGACCTTAATATATAAAAGAAACACCGAGTGACAAACAATAAACACTTTGAAATGCTCAAATCGAAGACAAGAGTGAAGTTTATAAGTTCCTGAAAAACCTCTCAGGATGTTTAAATTTGAAAAGGTGTAGCAAACAATTTGAAAAGTGAAACTTTTGAACGCTAAGCTAACTTGTACAAAACTTTAATTGGGTGGCCACGGTAAGGCGCGTTATGCTGTAAGTTATTTCCCCAATATTCATTCGTAGTTCTGTCAAGAAGGGAACACTGAGACCGAGAAAAAGTTCATACGCGCCCCGGAGCTTATTCGAGTAAATACGGTATGCATAATTATAGTGAGTAAAACATAAATGCAGTAAGATGAGGTTAGATAAAGTACAGAAATATGGACATCAATGTCAAAAAAGGAAAAAAAATAATACTCAAGGCAAGATAAATATATAGTCCTTTTCACAGTGCCGTTCAGTGACCACAGATGATAGTTCCAAGTCAAGGCTCGCGTTGTTGCGCATGGTAAATTATAGTTTTTCTATGTGTAACAACGGCACGAACCTCGACTTGGAACTATTATTCGTGGTCACTGAACGGCACTCTGAAAAGAACTATTATAAATAGTTTATATACACACAAACTCACAATAATTAGTATAGATAAATCCACATGAAATATGAAGTATAACCTCACGATATATTCATATTACCAAGCGGTTTCTATCAAACGTAAATCGCTGCTTCGAGCTGTTTACATAATATTCCACAGGAATAGATAAGAATATAATTTCATATTGCAAGCATTATGGTTTTTTTCATTATTTTTATTAAAAACAACTCGTTCATAGTGTAACAGTAATAGCAGCTGTAAGAGTTTTCTTTTCTTTTCCATTATAATTGTAAAATGTACTAATAGAGATAAGCACATTCCTATTCATTTTTAAATGAACCACTGAAAAAGTTAAACAAAGCTAAAAAAAGTTTAGAATAAACTTGTATTTGCATCTTGCATTTTTTATAGATCTATTTACAAAATTCTACTGCTCCAAATTAGCAAATTATAAAACTTACATTTAAAAAAAATACAACAAAAGAAAACTTCTCTATTATTTTATCTTATTATTCAATGTACCATAATTATTATATGTTATATTTACGCAATTCAGCTTTAGCTGCAATGTAATTTATTTTAATAAAGAACTAAAAATTCAAAAATTATATTTTAAAAATTGGTCACCAAAACAGTCACTGTGTTAATTATTACATTGAAAGTTCCATTATCCAACAAGTTTTTCCAGTTAATTCGTGAGTAAACTTCAGAACACTGTAAACATCTAGCAAACCTACATCATCTTTCAGAGAGGAGTAGTAATAATCTGGGCTCTGAAATCAAAAGATTACAGATGAAATGGTACTTGTAAAAAATACAAAAGAACGCCAATTACCAATTGGTCCCAAACAAAAAAATATTTCGAAAACAAAAAAAAGGGCAAGTAAACAGAAAAAAAAGAGAAAGAGATGAATAGATGACTATAGTTTGTTTTATTTCGAAGAAAGAAAATTAGAGCATCATCGACACACAGACCGAATGGCAAACAATCAAACAAATCAAAGGCGCCCCTTGGCCAACTCGTGGATTTGTTAGAATATTTGAAAGAGTTAATGATGAGGATTCAAGCGCTAAAAGTTTAGATCCACTTTTCATATTGACTATGTAGGATATATTTAAAAATCACAGAAGTTCATTTGAAAATAATAAGGCATTGGTTTGAAAACCTTTTTTTTATAGTAGATTTGAAATGGATATGTGAACTTTATATACTTAACATACAAATTATCTGTATAAAGTAACTATATTGTCAGTAGAATTATATCCTGGTATTTGCACTAGTCTATGATAAATTGTAGAATTACTGTATATCCTGGTATTTGCACATGTCTTGAATATATAATGTCAGTAGAATTATATCCTGGTATTTGCACTAGTCTTGGATAAAATGTAGAATTACTGTACATCCTGGTATTTGCACATGTCTTGAATATATATTGTCAGTAGAATTATATCCTGGTATTTGCACTAGTCTTGGATAAAATGTAGAATTACTGTACATCCTGGTATTTGCACATGTCTTGAATATATATTGTCAGTAGAATTATATCCTGGTATTTGCACTAGTCTTGGATAAAATGTAGAATTACTGTACATCCTGGTATTTGCACATGTCTTGAATATATATTGTCAGTAGAATTATATCCTGGTATTTGCACTAGTCTTGGATAAAATGTAGAATTACTGTACATCCTGGTATTTACACATGTGTTCAATATATTTTGTAGAATTATACCGTGTTAAATTATTTGCAGATTATATCTTGGTAATTGTGCATAATTCTTGGATGAATTGTAGAAAGTACAAAAGGTTTAACTTAATTATGATTCATCATAATACAGTACATAATAAAGGCCATCCTGAAATAGAAAAAAATGAAAAATGTGTTAGTAGACAAGTAAAGTTAGAAATCAATATAGAACTAAAGGAGTGGTTCATACAGTCTGTAATCAAAATATATAGTTTCTTACCTGCATATGACAAAATAGCAATGAAGAGGTTACAGGAACAGGCACATTATAATGTACCTGGTCATGTAAATGAATTGCACCATAATAGGTGCAACTGCTGATTGAGAGAGATTGTACAATCATATGTACATGGAAAAATGTATTTTGAATATACGCTCTCTCAAAAATATAATTGACAAGTATGGATGCATGGTTAGAATATTTTGAATGAAATATAAAAAGGTAAACAATTGTTAAGGTAAGATTAATAGAAAAGCATATTAGTCTCTATTGTTTGATTGGATTCTATAATACAATTAATAAACATGTAACTGAAGAAAAACTGGTTTATGGTCACTAAAATAAGATTCTAAGACACCGGAAAGTGCAGTGTTTTGAGGTATGTTTGTATAAATATGATCTATTGTTGTGCGATAATCTGTTGTGTATGTATTTATTAATTGAGTGTAGCCTTTTTCCGTAATCAAATATTTCGTTAGTGCATTTTGTTGAGATGAAGATTCATCAACATTAACATTGAAATCACCTAGAATAATTGTTGGAGTCAAACTGTTTAAGTTATAGAGATTGTGAATATAATTCAAAGCATCAACCATTCTTTTAACAGTCACTTTACTAGTAGAGCGATAAATGCCAATAACATATAGTGGAGAGAGGTTGTAATTAATAACTACCATAGTCATTTCAACATCATTGTAATTACATCTGATTGGATCTGAAATGCAATCTATGTTGTTTCTAATGTACATTACTGTACCATACTTTGATCTAGTGCTTTGGCCTGGATTGCAATCATTTCTGAATAGATTAAAATTTGGAAGATTGTATGTGTTGTCATTATCTCTAGAGCACAAGGCTGTTTCGACAAAGATATTGATATGTGCTACTTTTACATTATAATCATGTGCTATATCTTCCATGTGTAGATGCAGTGATCTGACATTATGAAAAAGAATTGTTACATTGTTATTAGTAGAATTATACAGACATGGTACAGCACAGTTGAAAGAGGCTTCATTCCTAAGACGAAACATTTCTGTCTGAACAGAACTGCTTACTTTAATTTTTTCTTCATTTAGATTTAAAATGTGCAAATTAGAAATATTTGTGACTCTGCTTAGGCCAACATAATGCATGTGTTCTCTAGTGGAAGATGGAAAGTCTACTACTGCTTCAGTAAGGGTACCTCCTTGGCAACGGTGAATAGTTTTAGCTGCAGCAGGTCTTAAAGGAAATTGTCTTCTTAGAACATGAGCTTGTGTTTTCTTATTAAATCTAAATTGTCTTGATATCTCTAATACTGGTGTCCAGGATTTATCTATGTTCTTATGGTATAAATGTGAATACTCTTTGCGGTAACCATGACCTATAGTAGTTTCTGAAAATGATACCCATATTATACTTGGTCTATCAGAGTTAGGTACTCTATAGTCTATTTTTTGTATGATACATTCAGCACCATTAGTCATGCCATCTGTTACTGATACATTAGTTGTTAAGTCATATCTAGCTGCAGTAGCTATATAAATTTCAGAATAAAGTCCCATAGTTTTTGTAGCATCATCAGGAATTCTTTGCTTTAGTTTTTCTTTAAGAGCATCATTCATATCTCCAATGATAATGTCTACAGCCTTAACATTAGCCTTATTTGTTCTACTATTCATGAATATTGTGTTATTATGTGCATTGACAGATGCATTGGTTGTAAAGAGATGTGTCTTGTTAATAGGGTAGTTGATATCAGAAGGGGTTTGTTTTAAAAGCCTTGTCTTTAATAAGTCAATATCATCCTTTGTATGTTTACCTTCTCTAAGACGATTTAATAGTTCTGCAAACTGTTTATCATCTTTTTGCCTCATTATTTCTGTCAATTCAAACATTCGAAAATATTCTTGCCATAAGTTGAGAGCTAAAGGGCTATAGTTGTCTTTTGACATTTCAAATATCCATTTATCAAAAACAGGTTTTAATTGAAAAAAGTCACCAACAGTTATTATGCTAACTCCTCCAAATGGCAGTTGTGATCCCATTATTTGCTGTAAGCGTAAGTTTAAGAAACTAAACATACCACTTCCAACCATAGATATCTCATCAATAAATATGACTTTCAGTTTTCCTAGTTGTGCACGTATGGTATTCAATCTGTCTCTATCAAGTGTGCAATATTGAAAGCCTCTGTTAGCTGGAATTTTAAATGCAGAATGAAGAGTGTTACCTTTGATATTAAATGCAGCTTTGCCAGTAGGTGCTACTTTAAGTACTTTTATGTCATCAGGGTTTTCTCCTGGTACACTATTAAAATATTTTATAAGGGCTTCATATAAAGTATTGGTTACAGTTGATTTTCCTACACCTGCACCTCCAGAAAGGAATAATCTGATAGGCTCATCTGTTATTTTAACAGAGTGCAATACATGATAGAAAAATTCCCTCTGTTTTCTATTAAGTGATCTCACTAATTTTCTGAATGTTTGATCATCCATTCGCTTTACAACCAGTTCTTCATCATCATTAGTTCTAGGGAATATACCCATGTCATCTAATAAATCATATTGACTATGCTGTTTATTTTTACCTGGATCAAAACAACCATAAAGTTCACTTGCTTTCTTTTCAGCCTGTTTGTCCTGTTCATTTATATGCTGTGCATTTGGTGCTATATTTGATATATTGTCATCATCTATATGTTGTATATCCTCCATAGCTTTATCTAAAATTTCAGAATGATATTCATATTGTTGTCTAGTTTCATTTATTTTATCTTTTTGTAGCTCAAAGGATTCTTGATATGTATTAAAGTTTTTCAATAGGTCTTTTTCCTCATTTCTCCAAGGAGTATAAAGCATTAGTTGTTCTCTGTAATAATTTTCTGAATCTTTTTCTTTGTGAAATCTTACAGAACGAATGATTTTTGGTTTTTTTCGTTTGACAAGCTTCATGTTACCTCTTAAGTTGATTTCTCTATTGTCAATATTTTCTTCGATGTTATTATCATCATCAATACTGTCATCAAAGTCTCTTTCTGGCAAATAGTTATCTGACATATTATCAATATAGGTGTGACTTTTTTTATTATTTGTTTCACAGTTGCCTTTTTGTCTGACACAGTTGTACCAAGCAATAAAGTCAGCTAAACACAATTGTTGTAACTTATGAGGCCTTCTTTGATATCTCTTGATTGCATTGTCTGACTCTATATCTACAGATTTATCAGGAAGATCTTTGATCTTATCCATTGTTTTGAGTAGAAAGGTTCGTTCATCTGGGTGTGAAGTATTTATAAACTGAAAATCTCTTGATGCTCGTCTTAAAGGCATTTGGAGAACAAGATAAACAGCTTCCTGTGCACTTATTTCAACTGCATTAAGAAACTTATTGCCAATATGTCTAACTTTGTTTCTGATATCTTTGTCACCAGAATTTGCTTCTTCACATGCTTTTTCAAGTAGTTTACTCATGCCTCTTTGACCTTTGGTTATATAAGAGAGTATGTATACAGCACAAGCATAAGGGTCTAGTACATATTGTATATCTAAGTTAGCTCTCCAAGCCTTTAAAAGATTTCTGTTATAACTGTTAACTCTTATTTCTGCTGGTGATCTCTTTAGCAACAGAGTGTCACGTGTCAGTGAAAATTGTATTGCCAATATATAGCTATCTTCATCTAGTTTGAGTCTTTGTAGGAAATCTTCAAATGTTATATCTTCGCCATACTTCATTTCATCAAGCATTGTTTGTATATTTTCATAATTTTGCTTAATCATTGCAAGTTCATCTTCATTCAAGCACATTTGATCTATAGGTTGTAAAATCATTGTTTTTGGCATTGGTGGCAATGGGAAATTAAATCTACATATTTTATGGCCTTTCCTCTTACATGTTTTAGCATGCCTGTGTAGTTGTAGATTTATTAAGTCAGACATTTCTTCAGATGAATCTTTATGACAGGTGACATACTGGTCTACAAAGCTAGTAATGTCATCATTAAAGTTAATTTCATATTGTGGAGCATCTTTTATCCAAAATAAAGCATGAATATGAGGAGAACCGCGTTGCTGAAATTCAACTCTATAAAAGAAATCTTGTACTTCTCCAACTGGTTGCAATGAGCTTTTCAAGAAGTCATGAATAAGCATTTGAACCATATGTTCAAAGTTTCTAGCACAAGTAACAGGGTCTTTCTGAATCAAGTCTGATTTCTTTTGCCATGTCATATTATTAATGTCAGTGTCAGTGTAATCTTTTTTGTCAACTAGCCTTCCTAATATTTTAAGTAAATGTATCCATCTAGTTTCTGCTGCAGAGAAAGAACAGAACCATGTAGGTTTTCCTAACTGGCGAATCATAGCAAATAAATCTTTCTTACATCTCTCAAAATATGGTGGTGATCCTCTAAGATTTCTTAATACTCTGAAGCCTTCATCAAGACGTACAATGTTATTAACAGTATCTGGTGATTTTAATTGACCTGCAGTATATTTTTTGCCTTTTGTTTTACACTTACGTAATGATAGTGAAGCGCTATCTTGAATTTGTTTTATTTGTAACTTTTTCAGTTTGTAAAAAATGTTAGGTACACTTTCAGCTACTCTTCTATCTTGATTCCTTAGTTCCCATTTACATACAGTGCTATAATGAACTGGTACCTGTCTGTTTTGGTTATCATGTCTACGATGTCCACAAAATATTGTTGGGAAAGATAAATATTCTGAATCTTTGTCCATGAACATGCCTAGAGGTTTATTTCCTTCACCTGGTGCAAAGCTTATTATAATGTCACCATTTTCAGTCATATCTGGTTGTTGTAATAAAGTATCCATATTTCCTGATGGGCGTTCTTCTACTTCACACCAATCATCATTATCATTAGTGACTGTGTTTGAATCAGACTGGTCAGGAACATTTTCACCATTTTGGTTGTCTGAATGAGATGGGGTATTGATGGGAGTAGACAAATTGTCTGTACCTAAGCTTCCAATTTCATTTTCTAATTCTAATTCATCTGGTTTCTCAATAAATTCTTGCCACTCTTCATTTTCATTGATTGGTAACATTTCTAGCCAGTTCTCATTAACAGTTATGCCCTCAGATTTAAACAATTCACTGGTTTGAGCAAGATATTGAGCTGCTTCTAAAACTTTTTTTGGCCTAACATTTTGGAAAGTATAATGATGTTTAAAGCTAAGTTTTCTTTTGAGCTTGATTGGTATTGTTTGTGAATCACTTAGAGATCTTGGTAAACTATTTACAGTCAAGTTGACATCAGCTGGTACATTGACAACATTCCCATGGATAGTAAGTTGTCCTCCTCTTGGTAATTCTCGAATTTGCATGAATGGGATTCTAGGTGAAACAAGGCGTTCTTCAAGTGGAGTTAGATTCAAGATACTAGGTTTTATTGGAAAAGTCATTTTATTAGCTTTTGCAGAAGCAGGAAGCTTTCCATCTTTCAAATTGGAATGACATGTGCTACATATCCATTCAGTATTTTCTATGGTTTTCACATTTGTGATACAAGCAGAAATAAGATCTGGAGAACATTTTGACAGATAGTGTGAAGGGTCACATTTTCTCATAGATGATTGATACCACAATTGATCACAACAAGTGCATACATACTCTGGACCAGAATCAACCTTTATGTGAAAATCATTTATCAATTTGGAAGCCAAATGGTCTGTTATTTTTGGATTTACTGGTGATCTATTGATTATACATGTAGTTTGATCATCTGAATTATCAACTCTTGTTTTTTTGGATGTGCTTGGTAATAAATCCTTGTCTAAGTTGCTGTTTATTAAAATGGGAGTTGTCTTATGCAGAGATCTTTTTTTATTTACAGCTTGATTGTTAAGTGTTCTTATGTGTGCTGGATTATTCTCTTTACTCTTAAAAAAAGATTGTGCATTAATTTCTCTGATATGATCTGGATCAATTTCTTTTTTCTTTTGAAAGACCTGTTTATTTAATTGTCTGATATGATCTGGTTCAATTTCTTTTTTCTTTTGAAAGGCCTGTTTATTTAATTGTCTGATATGATCTGGTTCAATTTCTTTTTTCTTTTGAAAGGCCTGTTTATTTAATTGTCTGATATGATCTGGATCAATTTCTTTTTTCTTTTGAAAAGTCCTTACTTTCATTTCTCTGATATGAGCAGGATCAATTTCTTTTTTCTTTTGAAAAGCATGTTTATTTAATTGTCTGATATGGTCTGGATCACTTTCCTTTTTCTTTTGGAATGTTTGTGATTTGATATGTCTAATGTGCTCAGGTTGAAGTTGTTTTTTCTTTTGAAAAGCCTGCTTGTTAATTTCTCTGATGTGATCAGGTTGAATTAATTTTCTTCTTTTGAAAGACAGTCTATTAGTTTCTTTAACTTTATCAGGAGAATTTGCTTTCATTTTGTTAAACGATTTCATTTTTATTGTTTTAAGATTTTGATTTCTTGTTTCTGAGTCTTTCTTTGGTGTCTGCTGTTTCTCTTTATGGTTTTCTCTGTAGTTTTTGCTCGCTTCTCTTTGTGATGACAATGTTTTATCAATATCTTGTTGTTTTCTTTCATATCGTAATTGCTTTTCATTATTCACAAAATCACTATTGGCTCGTTTCTTTCTCATGTACTCTCTCATGTAAATTCTACGCTTTTCTTTAGCATCAATACTATTTGTGTTCAATTCTGGTGGCATATTGGAAAGACTTTTGGTAGTTTGTTTACAAGTACTAGTTATTTGACACTGGTTTGGAATAGATACAGTAGAAACATAATGCATTTCTTCCAAATGACCTATGTAAATACTTGTAGGAGGAGTACTATATGCAGATAAATCAAATGGTTGAACTATTGTAATTTCAGAGAAATTATAAGCTGTTTCAATAATATTGATAATCAAATTTAATGCATCTGAAGTAGCTTGTATTATAATATTATCAGCCCAAGTACCTTGCTTTGACATAGAAGTTAAATATTGTAACCATGAGTCTTCTGTGTTACTCTCTATAAATCTTTCTGGGTGTTCATTCAGGTAATGAATACCTTGAGCACGGATTTGTAAATGATGTGTTGAATCACCATATAGTCTATGTGAAATAGATCTGAAAAAACAATCACCATTTCCACCAACATCTACTGGTGCTAGATTATATTGACCTAATCGAGTTCTCAAAATGGACATAAATGATGGTCTTTGTTCATTAAATGTAGTATTTGTTAAAGAGAAAGGTCCAGGGTTACGTTCTATGTCACCTGACAATAATAGTTTTCTTTCAATAAAACAGCATGTATGTTGTTTACATTTCATATGTATTTGTTCTTTAGATCTACATGTATACCTAACTACGGCTCTTTTTTTCACATTGTTAAAAGGAAATAGTCTTTGATATTGGCCTACTTTAAATTTCAACAAATAAGGTTGACTTACAAAGTGAAAGATAGAGGATGACCTTGGGACATTCTTTTTAATAAAACACACCAACTTATTTCTGTTTTTCTTATTTTTCATGAGTTTTTGAATTATTTTCAAGCTTATTCTTGATGGTTCCCTATCACGCGACCTTAACTTATTTTGAGAAGTACACTCGACAAATTTTTCAAAACAACTTTTGTGAGAATATTTATGACTTTTATTGAAGATATTAATGGGTGGTTTGGACACTTTTCTTAACACATAAGTACATTCATGTTCATTGGATTTGTTGAATGAGAATTTCAATTCAGCTTCATTATATTTTTGATTGACATCTGGCGAGATATTAGTTTGATATTCGTTGATATTCGTTTGTTGTATATTGTTGAACACACATTGGTGATCATGTACATTATAATGCTTCAGTGAGCATTTCATTTGAGTTTCATTGGCTTTTTGATTGAGTTCTAGTAAGATTCTAGTAAGATCTGGTTTGATTTTGTTTTGATTTTTGCTAGTTTTTTTGATTTGATTGCTAGTTTTTGTATGACATTTTTCCATCATTATGGTAGTCCTGTCATAAGGGACCGTGGCGATCAAATCATTGTTGATCTTTCCGTTTTTTGTCGCCAAAGCGACTCTCGGACGGATAGCCGAGGTGTCGACCACAATAGTGGTCTTCTCGCTGATATACGAGCTCGTAAGACTTTCCTGCATACTATACATAACCCTTCTCTTTGACAGTTGTCGACGAAGTGCTAGAAACACGAGGTTGGTATCGAAGATCATAGAAAATCTGACCAATAAGCGAAAATCATGACTATATTTGGTAATATGGAGTGAATGCAGAAACACGGCTTTTGATTTACATGTAAATGCAGCAACGAAAAACTAATGACTTACCTGATAAAATCGTTAAGTTACATCATACACGAACGTCCAGTCTTCAGTTGAAGTCTTCATTAAAACTTGACATTATAGTCCAAATAAAGTCCTCCGTATACAGGCATGTTTGTCCGAAACTGTTTCCGTAAAAACGTCATGAAAGAACTGCAATATAGTGTAAATGTCTTGAACAAACAATATACTCAAAGCGGACGTTGATTTGGAACAGTAAAACGATGTAGAAACACAAGAATTCAAAACAAATTCAACTTTGTATAAATACAAGATGGCAGCAGCTTTAGTGTTCTTTGGGTTTCCTGTGGTGCATGCCTCGTTTTCGTGGCTGTGTCGGAGTCATGGTTACCGAACGAATCGGCCGGATTTTAAAAGCCCTATCGTAGTGCGTTTTAAAATTAAACGTAAAAAAAAATTGATGAAAATTTATTTACGATGCAAATGTGTTTATTATTTTTACTTGTCTTTTCTTTAACGGTATATGAGTCTGTAATCACTCTGAGCATGCGCGAAGGCATACTAGATGTACTAGCGTCTTGCTGAATTTTTCCTAAAATTATACTGGAAAGCCACAACTTTAATAGATACACTATTATTTACGTTATTAATAATTAGTATGCACACATTGTGGTTGATAATTTTTAAGCGCGATTATATAGTGAATGTCCCACATGAGAAGTTAGAGTGATCAATTAGTGGTATAAATTTTTAATTTAGATGTAGACTACATGGTGTGAATAGCTTTGTGAGGCTAGAACGTGACCCCTACGGTGGGGTAAGTTAGGGAGGAGTAGGTCGTGACGTGTTGACACAGGAATCCCAATGAGTGGAGTGTTTGTTTAAAGGGTGAGGGGGGAGGTCGTGGAGTGCTTACACAGGAAGCCCAATGAGTATTTGTTTGAAGGTAATGTACGCTGACCAAAATCTTGGGGCTCAAAAGTTTACACTGACGATCTAGTGAGTGAGCGAGTGAGCGAGTGAGTGAGTGAGTGAGTGACACTTCCGGTTCAAAAGCCCCATCCCAATAACTCGAGGATTTGCAATCCACGAGTTAAAAAGGGCAGAAAACTAGGCCTAAATGCAATACAGACAAAAAGAAAACAACAATAACAAACAAAGAATAATAAACATAAACTAATAAATAATACTAACAAATAAACAAACAATAAAACAAACAAACACACAAGCAAACAAACAAGCAAAAAAAAAGCGAAAAGCGAGATAAATTATACAAATCTCAAGGGGACGTATATAAGAGTCGAGAAATGTTTACCTCGCCTCTCAAAGTATGTAGGAGCATCAACATTGATCCTGTAAGTTTATGAAGAGAGTTCTTCCTGTACATAGAAATAAATTTGAGAAAATAAGCATGTATGCAAAGAAAAAAGATCTTATATTATGAACAACACAACAGACTACGAAAGCGTGGCAAAATGTTCACAGCGGTAAATTTGCTATTGTCGATTTAAAAACATTTCTCTGAATATATAGGTTTGAAGTTTCGTGTACATAACCTTTGTTATATCGTGAAGCTACCATTCGTTTATATTTTTTTATTTTTTGTTCATATTTTGAGAAAAAAGCGATGAAAGCCGTACACACTGTCATTTTTTATAGAATCCGTACGAATGTCAGATTTGTATGCTGGATCATTTTACTTAGGGTTTTTTTCGCGCATGCGTGGTCGTTTGACCGCTGTGTTCTCCTTAACTTACTCTTTTTTCTCCAGTCCAAAGGTTTGTATCCACGCCATGACATCTTTATTGGTCCAGCCACTAATGTCAATCTTTGGTGGAACAGAGTCTACTGTATCAACGTTGATGGCTGTAGAGATCAAACAATATTTTATTATTAAAGGAGAAAAGTACCACGATCATTGAACTAGATTCATCATCGTACTTTATTCCATTTTGCAATAAATAAATACAGTTCAAAACAGCGAAAAAACGCTTACCGCAGATAGGCAAGAAACTTCAATACCGTAGCTAGTCAAAATTTGAAATTACCTAAAAACCTTCCCAAAAACAAGCCAACGCGGCATCACCGAAGACACTCGTTTCGTGTTATCTAGCACCGCTGTACTGTCTGTTCAAAAGGCGTATTTATACAAGGATAACGTCGATTCAGCGAAAACTCAAATTGGATTTATATTGTTAAGCGAAAGCGTTTTCCCGTTCTTTGATTGGAGTCTGAATTTTTAACAACAAATCGAGCAAATGTAATAACAGCTGCGAGGGAGACTAGTACAAATGAGGCTTTTGTCAAAAAGTACAGCGGTGCAGTGCTAGATAACGTAAACGTGAGTATCCAATATCGCCGTCTACAAAGTACTCAGCAATGGTTCCTCATATCTAATGACGTAAATAAAACATCTAATGACGTAAAAATAATCCTTACCTCTAACCACGTCGTGATTTTCTCCCTGTTTTCCCCTGGAGCCCAGTTCTTTTACAAGATAATCTACACTAGCATCTAGTCTTTTTTGACCGTGTGTGAAATCAATCCAATACTTTGTGCCCATGATAACACCAAGCCAGCCGTCTGCGTTGTACTTGCTTTGCATCATCAGTGGAACTATGTCTTTTTTAAGATGGAAAGCATATTCTGCCTCTGCATATTAAAGAAAAAAGAATAAACTAATACATTCAAGCTTGAATGCATATTCTGCTTCTGCACTATAGATAAAGTTAGAATTTTGGTGTAGTGTCAGGATTAACATTATACATGGTACTCACCTGAGGTCGTCTTAAAAGCGTGTTTTATAATAGTAGAGTGTAGTTGAATCATATTATAGTATTCTTCTAGATTGTTACAAAACATCATTATTTTTGAAAGCTTAATTTGTAAATTGCACATGCATGGGGTACATAACGCGACGAACTTTGATTAAAGTATATAAAAATCGAGAGCAGAGAATGAAGTTATTCAAACTAAAAAGTGAACTACACTTTACAAATGTATTATTTCACCGAAGCGCTCAGGCATACATGAAATACACCGTGGACTTCTGCGATGAATGATCCAGCTAGTGAAATATATTTCACCGAAGCGCTCAGGCATATATGAAATACACCGTGGACTTCTGCGTTGGATTGTCCAGCTAGTGAAATATATTTCACCGAAGCGCTCAGGCATACATGAAATACACCGTGGACTTCTGCGATGGATGATCCAGCTAGTGAAATATGTCTCACCGAAGCGTTCAGGCATATATGAAATACACCGTGGACTTCTGCGTTGGATTGTCCAGCTAGTGAAATATATTTCATCGAAGCGCTCAGGCATACATGAAATACACCGTGGACTTCTGCGATGGATGATGCAATTTTTTCCTGTCATGGGTTATGCTAACAATTTGAGCTTGTTAGCTTCGCGCTGATTGGCTAGTTGCATTTTCTTGTATCACCTAGATATCATGTCGATTTCTACCCCAAAAAAGCAACAAAACAGAGTAAAAATGACTCTTACAGGCACTAAATCATGTTACGTATTTTTGAGCCAAAACACTGAAAGGACCCTAATTAAACGGACTAAACGGTACGCGGCACAGGAAATATTTTTACCTTAAAAGGTACGCCGATCACCCCTACCACTTGGACAAAGGGACTTACCCCCTCCCCCCCCCCTCCCCCCCCCCCTCCCCCCAATATTTTATCAATATTGTACTTAGTTAAATATACAAACCTGATCTGCAGTTTGAGCTTTCTTTGTACTTCTGAGAAACACAAATAAGTACAACTGCAGATTTCTCTACAGCCTTTCCCATAGTGTCCAGTATAGATCCACCCATCTTTTCCAAGTCCAACCACACATTAAAACCAGCACTCTCTAGTTTTTTCTTGACTTGAATAATGGTTTTCTGAACGTCCCACTGGTAGCTGATCATCACATGTTTTTTGTTTCCAGTTCCAACTTGTTTCACATCTTTTTGAAGAAAAAATAATATAATATAAAATCGATATGTTTGAGACTTCAGATATTTTTTTTATATAGGGAACTGTTGGCGGGTGTTAGTAAAGCATTATTTTACAAGTTCGACTGATTTCTGCTGTATAATAGTTTTTGATAGTGTAAACTGATTCAAATCCAAATATGAATCTCATATCTGTTTTTGTAAATTTACATAATAAGTATCCCGCTGACATTTAATTTAAATGCTGATAGAATACTCATCTAAAATACTAACATACGATGATATGATGATGCTGATTATAAGGAATTTGTATAGCTTCTTTTTTGATGTGATATGTGCTCAAATGATCTTTACAATGTTTAAAAGCGGTCATGCGTCTATCGCCACTGTTGTCCAGGTTTGAGTTCTGGCTCATTGAATGGATTACATGGGATTTGAGTTTTTGTTATTCTTCTAGATCTTTCCAATGCCATGGGGTTTTTTCTTCGGGTTTTTCTGTTTTTCATTCCTCCGGATATGTAAAAATCAACATGTGAGGGTTGTTATAAGTGTGCTAAAATATTTAATGTAGAGGTAGTGAGTATGGGGCCTGAGTCAACCAAATGAGTAAAGCACGTGCACGTACATGTGTCTGGCTATGACATTAAAACATTAAAAACGTAGTTTGATTTGTGAGGATCAGTACTTAGTAAGAGAAGAATTATTGAAGGTGTTTGGAAAAATAATCTACCAGCTGTATTCGTCTTCGTCGACTTTTGCAAGGCCTTTCACAGTATACACCACAATGCCATCAGTTAAGAAAGTTTAAAGCGAAGCCGGTCACAAAACCTGATGGTGATGCAGAGTACCTCCCTATCCATGCCGGAGTTATGCAAGGCGACAAACTAGCACCATTTCTCTTCGTCATTGTCTTAGACTTTGCGCTTAGGAAGGCAAATTCTGATCATGAAGGGGAACTTGGTCTGACGCTCCACAACCGAAGAAGTGCAAGACATCCTGCTGTATCAATCTGCGACCTTTATTTTGCTGACGATATATTGAAACCATCAATTATATCAGTGGTGCTGAGATAAAACAGGCACTGACTACAACTGGAGAACAGGATTTCTAGGAAGCTGATGTGATAAGACAAGGGACTTACAAACATGGAAGGCAATGGCCTGGAGGGCACACAACAAAATGTCAAATATCTGGAAAAGTAATCTTTCAGCAGCAATTCTTCCGAGCAACGACCGAAGCCATCTTACTCTACGGCTGTGCAGGCCACTTGGCCCCTAACCAAATCTGACGAAAAAGCCAGATCCAAGCTAGTACGGTACCCACATCAAAATGCTCAGGAGCGCATATAACATCGCATGGAATAGAAACAATGATTAAACAGGGACTTATATGGAAATCTGAAATCCATCTCAGAAGTTGTTAGATGCCGACGGCTCTCGGTGGCTGGCCACACGTATAGAGATAAAACTTCCCCTACCCACCTCACTCTGACGTGGCTACCTAGTCAGAGGGGAGAGGAACAGGGATTAAAATATCCCTCCTCCCTAATTTTTTCCACCATTTCTCCCTCCTCCCTAATTTTTTCCACCATTTCTCCCTCCTCCCTAATTTTTTCCACCATTTCTCTCTCCTCCCTGATTTTCTTTGTTCTTTCTAAATAAACGCTATTCAGGCTATTCATTAGAGTGCAAATAGTACAAATTTTTTTACGGAAATAAGCTGTTCGCAAAAAATTGGCCCAAATAATATTACCATCCGTCCAATAACTAATGTTTCACGGATATACTGTTTGCGTTCTACGTGATTGAATAGTTTAATTAGATCAAGCGTTTTAAAAATCACCAGCGTTTGTAAATTTTATATTAAGTCCTACGAAGACCATTTAGCACCCCTGCGAATAAGATCTCGTTAGATCTCGTAACTGGTGTACGTTTGGACCGTTTCTACTCGGACTAAAGGTCATATAAGCTCAAACCAGCAATAACCAATGTTTCAAATAACAAAACTTGCCATCTTGACACGTGACAGCACTTATACGTCACGTAATGGAACACATTGCGTGACCACAAACTACAAATAGCTGTGGAAAGATCGTGCTTTAGACGTAGAAATTGATAGAACTACTTATAGTTCAATAATTAATTAGGTAAAATTGACTTCCTCCCTCCTCCCTTTATATTTTGATTCTCCCTCCTCCCACTATTTTTACCCTTTTTTCTCCCTCCTCCCTGTTTATTTTTGCTGTTTCTCCCTCCTCCCTGATCCGTTCCTCTCCCCTCTAGTCATGGCAAAGCTAACGCGGGAAGACAGTCAACCACTTTCGTAGACGTACTGCTCAGAGATACGAGGCTTAATGACATTTCAGAGTTAGAGAACTGTATAAGGGATAGATCTGAGTAGCATTTCCGATCCCGTGGACACTATTGTATCTCCGACCGGAAGTAAGTAGTAAGCAGTACTTGGTATGAGTAAGTCACTGAGGGTGATCATAGCCAGGGTTTGCTACGTCTTCAGTGGTTCTCTTAATCCTCTCCCAAAAGCAAGTAATTGAATATAGCGTGTGTTAGTGCAAGTTGGTGAGTGCTATTCAGAGGAAATGAGCCTTAGTTTATAAACGTCCTTATATCAGAAGTGTAAGAATTTGCCAATGATACCTTATTCCACTTAATTTTCGCAACACCAAAATTTCGCGACACTCTATTCTCAGTGCATCATCTTCAATTATTTTAAAGCTCTGATTGATTGTCTGGCCAGGACTGCAAATTATTAGCTGTAGCTATCACAGACAGCCCAAGCTCATTAATACAGTGTTTGTATGCATTTTAACGGTTATAATTCGAATTCTCTAAATTTGAGTTTTTATGAATAAAAATGACTCACGTTGATAACTTGTTGTGTCTTTTATTACTTGGCCGAGTTTGAAGCCATTTGGAAGCGATTTCACTGGGTTACTGAATTTGTTTACCCCTACCTATAAATAATCCCAAGGCCGAACACTCCCACGGCCACCGGACTCAAGTTCGAGCTCAATAAATCCCAGAAAAATAAACTAACGGCCACAATTTCTAGTCAGAGCCAAAGAAGAGATCCCAATGCTTCGTTCCATTACGGTTAAAGGGCCATTCCTGCTAAAATCCCCGTGCTAGAACGGAAATTCTTCAAGTACAAGAACACTTACGAAATGTACTCACAGCTCGGGACAGCCGCCATGGACACCTTCAAGCCCGAATTGTATTACGGTCACGTTTTGTCACTCCTAGCCTGGGTAGGCAGCGTCAGATTTCACCGTTATTTATGATTTGTTTGCTTCAGACTCGGCCAAGTAATAAAAGATACAACAAGTTATCAACGTGAGTCATTTTTATTCATAAAAAATCAAATTTAAAGAATTCGAATTATGACCGTTAAAATGCATATAAACACTGTATTGATGAGTTTGGGCTGCCTGTGTAGCTATTGTAGATTTTTAAAGTCTCAGACCAATGATTTCTACAGTATTTTACCTTTGGATGATCCCAATCCTTGTTTCCCTTCAATTTCCCACAATGCACCATCGGCAACTTTCTGAATATTGCTGGCATTTTTCAAATTTCTCAATAGTGTGATAAGTCCTTCATTCTGACTCATTTGTACACTGTTGCCTTTAACGAAGGCAAGCGCCCATAGCAGTTTAATTGCTGCAATTTTTTCCTCATCCCGTATGGCGTTTTCGATCATCTTTTTTGATATTGGAATTGCGTTGTTAGCTGCAATCTAAAACAAAAAATAGGTGATCGTGCTCATGCTTGTAGCAGCGAAAAGCGCAAAAGTATAAGTACTTAATGTATATTCACATACTTTTCGGTGATAAAATATCAGATATGCTCGTCGAAAATGTTCAAAAAAAACACACAAGAAGAAATTAAACACAAAACATAAAAAAAACAAAAACCTGGAAATTGATGGAATATTCCTTTTTTATGCCCTAAAAAATATCAAGAAATATCGAAATTCAAACTTAATACCCTAAAAGATACTTTTACCCCTTGATATTAGCTAGTTTGTTACCGTCTTTTTGTTATCATCATTGATCGCTATTTGTGCCAAACCTTCGGCAAGCTCTTCAGTAGTGGAGCCAAGATACACATGGTTGGAACTGTGTGTTATTGCTTCATCAATCCCAGATATAAGGAATTTGATTGGTCCTAAAAAAAAACATAAATAAGCGCATTAAAACTGTTAGTCAAAGCGAATAAACTATATAAACTTTTAATAGAGACAATAGGTACGAATAAATGTTTCTTTAAATAGTTATTATAGTATCACTCACTCAACCAGAAACATCAAATATAAAATACAAAATCCCTCCTTATAACATTCATTATCTTTGATAATTACTATTAAAAAATTCATGAATAATCGATAGACATTTTTGTTTTTACGTAATATAAACTCGATTTAAAACACACTTCTCTTCAAACGAGTCCATGTTTATTCCTCGTGCGAAACTACATAACTAGCGCCCAGGGGCACGCGTGCACAGGAAGCCCATGGGTATACATATTAAATAATGCTCAATAACATTCTCCCCTTCTCTATCAGGTGCGCATCTGATAGTTACAAATAGGAAAGCAAATAAATGTCAACATAACAACTTAATTTCAACAATAGTTTGCTAGATATAAATGTTCAGTGTTCTTGAACTAAAATATCACTTATTGGTACTCCAATGGACACAGCTTTACAACAGGTCTTGTGAGGATGCTCTTCCCAATTCAACTTGAACATCAGCTACCCTGACTTGTCCATCTGCTCCTGGCTTTGTCTTCACGATTCTTCCGAGGGGCCACTTTCCTCTTGGCGTATCTGGTGACATCAGGACAACAACGTCTCCTTCTTTGAGGTTGTTTCTGCTGTGAAACCACTTCTTTCTTGCGCTGAGACCTGGTAGCCATTCCTTTAACCATCTGTGCCAGAAGTGTCGCACAAGTTCTTGCACTCTTCTCCATCGTTTCCTGGGGTTAAAATCTGTGGTATCAACACTTTCAGGAGCGAACCTTCCTCCGAGTTGACCATGTAGGAAATGGTATGGTGTAAGAGGTACTGTATCTGCAGGATTAGCTGACTGATAAGTTAAGGGTCGCGAGTTGATAAGACCTTCTGCACCAACTACCGCACTCAGAAGCTCTTCATCTGTTATATCAGCGGATCCCATTATAGCAAATATGGCTTTCTTTGCAGCTTTTACCATGATCTCATGGACGCCACTAAAGTGTTGTGCTAATGGTGGGTTGAAGCGCCATTTGACGCCGTAGGCTGATGTAGCATCCTGAATTCTGTTCTTGTCTGAGGCCTTTAGAGCTTCCAATTCGTTATGAGCACCAACAAAGTTTGTCCCATTGTCTGATAACATTTCTTCTGGCATACCTCGCCGTGATGCCATGCGAAAGAAGGCATTCAGGAACGAGTCTGTATCCAAATTGTTGGCAACTTCTAAGTGAACAGCTCTGGTACTTAAGCATGTAAACAGGCAGAGGTATCTCTTCAGGCGAGTCTTCCCACGACCTTGTTTTGTGATAAAAGGACCTGCATAGTCCACTGATGTCTGACTAAAAGGTCGCAGTGACATACGTGTCCGGTAGACTGGTAAGGGTGCCATCATCGGCTTAATTGGAGTGGTCTTTCTTCTTCTGCATTCCATGCATTCCTTCTCCCACTCTCTGATGGCCTCTCGTGCAGATATGATTCAGTATTTAACTGATAACTCTGCCAGCACTTGATTTGTACCTCCATGCTTTTTCCGTTCGTGGTGTTCCTTAATGATTAGCTTGGTAACGTGATGACCTTTTGGGAGAATTGTAGGGAAACGGGTCTCCCATGGTAGATACTCAGCATAGCAAAGTCTTCCGTTGCATCGTAGAATACCATCTTCGTCCACAAATGGGTTCAAAGGAAGTAGCTTTGATGATCCAGAGATCTTCTGGCCAGCTTTTAGTGCCTTTATCTCTGCAGAGAAGACTTGTTCTTGGGCTCTCTTGATAAGATACTGCTCTGAGGCAATGAGCTCTTCTTTGTTAAGTGGACCAACCTCTCGTTGATCGGGAAGTAGTTGGCAGTTTCCTGGGAAACGCAGAACCCTTGCTAGCACACGTGAAAGTCTTTTCCAGCTTGAGTACCTTGTTTGTTCAAGACGATTCACTGTGGGCTCACTCATGAAGGTGCTGCTCTCTTGTTGCTTGGTACGAAACTGTTTGCGAACTTCTTTGTCTTGATTCTCCTTTACTTCTAGCTTACTAACAGGCCACTCAGTTGCATCCGACTTCAGATAGGATGGCCCTTCCCACCAGCATTTCTCATCTTTCAGCTGAGACACGGATTGTCCTCTTTTCAGCAAGTCTGCAGGGTTTTGCTTCGTAGGTACATACTGCCACTGTGCTGGGTCGGTTGACTTGTGAATTTCTCCAACGCGGTTTGCAACGAAAGGCTTAAACTGTCTACTTTGTCCTCTTATCCAGAACAGTACGTCCATACTATCTGACCAGAACGTTAGTTGCGATGGAGCTACTTTAAGCACTGGTGCAATCTTCTCAGCTTGTCGTAGTCCAACAATGGCAGCCATCAGTTCTAGACGGGGTATGCTAACAGCGTTTAGTGGTGCAACTTTCGATTTCGATGCAACTAGGCTGCATGAAACAGTTCCATCAGTGTACTCATGTCTAGCATAAATAACGGCTCCATATGCCTCTATTGAAGCATCGGCAAAAGTGTGGATGGTTACCTCCTTCACATCAGCTGTAAGTCTAAGACATCTTGGAACTCGAATCTTAGACAGTTCAGTTAGCTCGTCAAACCAGTTCTGTGCCTTGGTCTTGAGTTCAGCATTCAATGGTTCGTCCCAGTCGAGGCCGCTGGTCCACATGCTTTGAAGTAGGATTCTGGCACGGACGATGTATGGCGTCAAGAATCCAAGTGGGTTAAACAATGTGGCTATTCCTTTCAGAAACTCTCGTTTAGTACTGGTGTACTTGTCCTTTGGCAGGTTTACTTGAAACTTGAACTCATCTTTTGTGGGGGACCATGTCACTCCTAGTGTTTTAGTGACTGGTAGTTCGCCTTTGTCAAGATCTACTTCTGAGAAACAATCCACTGCAGGTATAGCTTGTAACACTTTCGGGGAGTTGGACAACCACTTTCGAGCATGCATTCCGGCTGAGGCCCATAACTGAGACAACTGTTCGTAAAGTTCAATTGCAGCCTTGACATCGGGCATTGAATCCATGGAGTCGTCCATACAAGTGCTGTTGAGGATGGTGTCCGCAGCGAGAGGGTGTGTCGCTTGATGTTGTCGTGCATGATGTTGTGCAACAAACTGTGCCTGAAATGGAGATGATGCAACTCCAAATACAACACGTTCAAATTCATACACATCAGGTTCTCTTTCAGTCTCCAGATCCCTCCACAAGAATCGATGGTAAGATCGGTCCTCTTCTTTCAACTTGATTTGAAGATACATTTCCTTAATGTCACACATCAATGCAATTGGGTCACGACGAAACCTCAGCAGTACTGTAGTCAACTCATTCTGAAGCTTAGGCCCTTGATAGATCATTTCGTTGAGAGAAGTCTCCTGGCACTTGGCTGATGCGTCGAAGACTACCCTGGTCTTTGTAGTTGTTTTGTCAGGTCGTAGAACAGGAAAATGTGGCAGGTACCATTCTTGAGTAGATTTCCTTTCTTCTGCTGGTACTTTGCGTATATAGCCACGTTGTTGATAGTTGTGAATGACTTCACTGTAATCCTTGCCAAGTTGATTTGAACACAGCAAACGCTTCTCTGTATTCTGAAGGCGTTTCAAGGCCATGTTGTAACTGTTGGGTAAAGAACGTTCATCTCTCCGCCATGGCATGCCAACACAGTAGTGACCATCAGCAAATGAAATAGATTCGGCTACTATTTTCTTGGCAGCTTTGTCGTCAGGTGTAATTGACTCTGATGAAGTTGGTCCTCGACATCCCAGAAACGGCGAATGAGATTGTTCAGTTCATTAGTCTTGGATAGAAATGCATAATTAGTGTGTGCAGTGACAGGCTGTGTTGTGGGACCAACACATGTCCATCCAAGCGGGGTAAGTCTAGCGATTGGTTCTCCTGTCTGTCCTCTCACTTCCTCCATGGAATACATCAAGTGCGCATGATCCACGCCGATTAGTAGATCTACAATAGGTCTGGGTCCTGTTGTTGGAAACTGTATTGAACTCAGATGGCTCCACTTCTGCTTATATTGGTTCCAATCAACTACTTTCATACTTCCAGTTACACGTTCGGTGGTGTAGGCTGAGGCAATACAGCTTGTCTTCCCATCAAGGCTGCTAATCCTGAATTCTACGAGTGAAGTATGAAGTTTTTCTTGGTTGTTGCTCAGCACATTCGCAGTCAGTTCTTTAAGTGTTCCTTCTAATCCAAGCTCTGCAGCGACATCAGAATTCAAATAAGACTTGCTACTTGCGTCGTCAAGAAGTGCATTCACCATTATTTTCTTCGTTCCATTTATCAAATACAATGGTACAGTTCTCAGTGCTGTAAAATGAGTTGTTGCTGCTGCTGTATCCGTTGTCAGAGTCGTATGGGTTCTCTCTTTCGGCTCCCCTTCTGTAGACAGTCTTACTGGCTTTTGATGTACTTTTGAGTCTTCATGGAGCAATCGATTGTGCGATGACTGACAGGCATTGATGTTACAAACTCTGCTTCTGGGACACGTCTTTCCACTGTGGCCACCATCGAGGCATCGATAGCATAGACTTAACTCCTTCGCTTTGCGCCACCGTTCTGACACTTTCAATGCTTTAAACTTTTCACAGTTCCAGATTCGATGTGCTTGTTCGCAAACTTTGCATTTTGGAGTGAACTGTCGTGGTTGTACATTTTCTGGTGCATGTGGAGTGACGAAGGTTTTAGCATGCACTTCTCTCTTTCCCAGACCCTTTATGGTTTCTGATGCTGTGGTTAAGAACTCTGACTGTTGGTTTACAAACTGTCTGAGTCTTTCCACGGACTCCTTGTATTCCTTCTCATAGATCCAACGATGATATTTGGATAGTAGATCTTCATTAAGCTTTTTCTGCAGGTTGATATACAATGCACCATTGCCAAGTTCACTCTCTTGGCCGGCATCGCGAAGATTTACTGTGATTACGTCCAAAAGCTCTGCAAACTGCTCTAGATCTTTTGCATTTCCATCTCTTAGAGGCTTGAATCTTTCTAACTAATCTAGTCGAAGCATTATCTGTCGTCTTTTTCCTCCATACTTTCTTTCCAGTCGCTCTTTTGCCACTTCATACGCTGCGGCAGAGTGTCCAAGGCTCTCTATCACTTTAAGCGCTTCTCCTTCTAGGCTGTTGCGCAGACGCAACAATTTGTATTCTGGCGTAGCGGTAGTGTTGTCAACGCAGGACACAAATGCTGCCTTCCAAGATTCGTAATTTCTTTTATCACCATGGAACTTTGGTATGGGAGCACGAGTGAGTAGTCTGGCTGAGTCCATTTCCAATGAAGACTGCTGTATAGCGAAATAGTGCGATGGCATATTGGTGTAGACGATGGGATAAATCCTCCAACTGGTAGTGTCAACATATCCTGTGGTTCTTGCTCAATGTTAGACTTTGGACGATCATGGGTTTCCTGTGTCGATTTCATTAAATCTAGTGACGGTTGGGCTTCCTGTGCTTTATCCTTCGCTGATAGTTCCTTTGGTTTCTCCACTAACAGGGGTTTTTCATCGTTAATTGAATGGTTGGATGTCTTTCTTGCATGCTCGATTTCTTGTACGATTTTGTGGAATTCTTTTTCCTTTTCACTGACTTCTTGCTGTATGCTAGCGATTTGTTGCTCTATCGATTGTTGTCCAACATTGGAATCCCTTGAACGATCGTTAAATGACTGTTCCTGTGAAGACCTTGACATCTCGGTACGTTTGTCGCGTAAACTGCCTTCGACGATTATCTCCGCTTCTTCAAACTCTTCTGCGATAGTTTCCAGCTCTAACGAAAGCTTTTTCTTTTTATCAATATCTTCGGTGTCGGTATAAAATGATTCCAGATCTTCGACGGTTGTAATAACGTATTCCACGGCTAAACTTAACGCTTCAAGTTGTTCACGTATTTGTTGACTCGACGACAATCCACCTTCAAGCAACATAAACAGTCGATTCTTTTTTCTCGTAAAGGCTGCTTTCGCCTTCATCTTTTCTTTCTTCGATTCCTCTAAAGACATTTTACAAGTTTTCTTTAAACCTCACTCTGCTACCAATGTTTTTACGTAATATAAACTCGATTTAAAACACACTTCTCTTCAAACGAGTCCATGTTTATTCCTCTTGCGAAACTACATAACTAGCGCCCAGGGGCACGCGGGCACAGGAAGCCCATGGGTATACATATTAAATAATGCTCAATAACATTTTCAAAATAAACCATGACCATGACGAGTGTTGTAAGTAGTATATAAAAAACGAGCAGCAGTGTTTTATCAAGGATAAAAACCCGAGCGCAGCGAGGGTTTTTGATCCTTGATAAAACACGTGCTGCGAGTTTTTTATATAGCTTAAAAAACTCCAACACTTATTCAAAACTAAATTATAAAAGTTTCTTGAAGAAAAGTCCAATTTGGAGACAAACTTTATTTGCAAGGTACACTGCGCATGCTCATATCACATCGTGCACCATTAAGCACCACATTTGGCATCCCACATTTGAGAAAGGTCGTGTATAATATAGTAGGAGATTGATAGCATTGTTTCGTGTGATGCCTCTAGTAAAGGTCAATGATGAGAGATTAAAACTGAGACCTTTACAAGTGTCATAGGTACATAAAGACACACGTACCTTTATCATAAAGACACACGTACCTTTATCATAAAGACACATGTGTTTTTATATAATGTACCTATGGCAGTGTTTTATGGGGTATAAAGGTCATGCATGTGACCAAATTGGAATGCCCCGATTGGACTAATAGCTCATGAATTATTAATGAGTTTTTTAAATCTGATTCAAAAACTCATTAATAATTCATGAGAAATTTTAAAAAGAAATCGTGACCGTGACGAGTGTTTTAACTGAAGTTATAGATTCACCCTAATTTACATAAACTTTAACCTTAATTTTCTCTAATAAACTTTCACAAACCCTTGATTTTCTTTTACAAAAACACAAAATATAGATTGGAGTTTTTGAAGTCGTTCAATAAACTCGCAGATCGTGTCTTATCAGGTTTAAAACCACTTGGCTTCGCCGCGTGGTTTTAAATCCTGATAAAACACTCCTGCTCGTTTATTAAACATTACTACAACACTAGTGTTGTATATCCTGATTTGCAGAAGTTTTAACTGTTAATTTTACGGCAAAATTTATTTTAATCTTGAAAATTTTGGTAAAAATGAAAGAGCTAACCAAGACATTTTTAAGTAGTTTACAACATTCGCGTCCGTGTTGTATCGGCGATACAATCGCGCGCCTTCGGCTTGCGATTGTATCTGCCGATACAACACGGCCGCTCATTACATAGTTCGCACTAAACAAGAAATTTGACATTAACTATATTCTAATTCATTGATGTAGTGTTATACAAATATTATAATATACCTGAAGATATGTATTTTCTAAAATCAAAAATATGTAGTAGACACAACGTCCAAACTATACCATTTTGATATCGAACATTTAGACGAAACACATTTTTTTTTTGCAATTAAATAACAATGTTGAAACAACTTTCTCATAATCCATGCGGAACATTTTTCATAAAGAACTGTATAGTTTACCTTCAGTTGCCATAATCTGCTTATTGTTACTTTCATCTGTCAGGTATGCTAGCGTTAGTAGGGACATTGCAGCGTAATTTAACACTTTGTTATCAATAAGTGGAAGAAGAATTGGGACTGCGTTGGATTTAGCAAAAATTACTCTTGTTTGGATTCGTTTGGACATGTTGTGCATTGTGCCAAACACCCTGGTTATAATCTCTCCTCTTGTTGCTTTTTTGCTGAGTACATCCATTTCATCCTTAAATGAATTGACAAATGAAGAAATCAATACTATTAAATAATTGAGAAGAAGTACAAGCAACGTTTTTGAAATTAGGTGTATACATTAAAATTATTTTGCACATCAAAGAGAATCCCGAGATTACGCAGTTATGCGTCTTGTTATTATTATTATTATTATTATTATTATTATTATTATTATTATTATTATTATTATTATTATTATTATTATTATTATTATTATTATTATTATTATTATTATTATTATTATTATTATTATAACCTCTGCGTTTCCTTTATATACATGTATTTCAAAAATCATTGTCTACAGTACATACGTACTCCGAAGCCTGCAAAGCACGTCGGTATTTATTATCTTGTTATCGATTTATTTAAAGTATATTTTTAAGTAAACTTTAAGTATATATATATTAATAATAGTTTAAGTATCAAGTATATATCATTTAGTATCCTTTAACATAACTTAAGATATACGAATCATTATCCGACACACTTTTTTTTTAGGATCTAAACATTAACATTCCTTAATTTTTTTTTTTTCCCCTATTTCTAGTACAATTAACATTATATTATTAACATTATTATATTTATTTATATGTATATATATTTCTTTTTGTTCTTTAATTATGTTACACTATCTTGAATTGTAATTGTAAATGTGTGTTTGAAATAAAAACAATTTAAAAAAAAAATCCGACACTCAAGTAAGAAGCAACACACATTACTATCAAGCATAATTTAGTTTCATTTAATTTAGTCATTTAAGTCCTTTAATTTATCCTTCAAGTTTAAATAATAAATAAATTATATTATATTCGTTGTATGTTGTGTTTATTCGCTGAGTTTGTTATCCCGGAGAATGCCACACTTGAGGGTCAATTTGGGAGGGATTCATTGACTGACCCACCGTGCTCCGTCACAGTGACTGGCTACTCTTGGAATAATTTTAAACTTTTGTTTTAACTACAATTTTTTCAATATAAATTTAATCCTGATTCCAAATATGAAAAGAAAATGGGGTGTCGTGAGCTCGTTTTCGAGATAATCAGAATTAACATGATGCCTACTTGCGGAAGTCAGACATGAAAAAATCACAACTCATAACAAAATAGTAATTTTTATAATATATAAAGCACAAATAAATGGTATTTGTGAATAAAAGACAAAGAAATACCTTGATGTGTCATATTTTGTCCTTTATGTGCTTTCAAAACTCGCTTTTAAAAAGATTAGACATAACGCAAAAATTCGCGAGTTTTGCCCTGTTAAAGTTTAAAGCATACAACGAATCGAAATATGGCGTCCAATTTTAATAACTATTGTTCTTGACTGACTAGCCTCGTGTTTATGTTAAAATATAATAGCGTTTTCACATGTATGCGAGACTAGTCAGTCAAGAACAATAGTTATTAAAATTGAACGCCATATTTCGATTTGGTGTATGTATGGTTCCTAAATACAATTTCGTATTTTAGTCAGCGGTTTTTGTGCTCGCGCACATCGTGGGTCCGAGTCGAACGTTCAAATTAGCCAGTCACCTTAAAAGTGTCTTGCACAAAGATACCGCATTGCCTGGGCCAAGACCATCAACCCTGGAATCCGATCCACTAACCATTAGACCACCACTCTTCCCCTATTAGCTCAAAATATGTATTTACTCACCATTAAGCGAGTATGATGAGAAATACAATCTTTGATATTTTCTATCATATCCAAGAATCTTGATATTAGACCAGCCTCACTTAAAGCTACACAGAAATCATCACTGCTGTCTGTGTAGTTAAGAAGAATTCCACAGAGGTTTATCATGCATGCCTGTCCTTTCAAATGATGTTTAAGAATGTCATCATCTAGGGTTTCCTGGGAAAATATTAAAGTGAAGTTTAGACATACAGATAGTTGCTTAGGCTACCTATGCCCCCAATATTTGTTTATAGCATGTAAAAACATTGTCTGAAGTTTGAATAAACAGTAATAACGCGCGTTGATTTTAAATGGCTTCCCAGTAGTTTTACTGAAAAAGAGCGGGCTGTCAGAAATGCCAAATGCCAAATGAATGCCAAAATATTCATCATTCCAGATCAAAGATCATTTAAAGACAAAAATATTTAAAGATTTTGTTTATATCTCAACATCAAAGAAAGTCAAGAAACAAAAAAAAACAAAGGATTTTAGCTGACATAAACAAGTGAACCACGATGGATGTTGAAACGAGTTGAAATTAGTCGGTCTTGTGGACGCCTGCATCAAGAAAAATTATTATTATTTTTCGATAAATAATAACAACTTTAATCAAAATCACTGACAACTGTTGACGGAATTAATTTGTCTGTGTCGTACTTTATGAAGAAGATGTAAGCACGAGGTTCGCGTATTTATGGAAGTCCTACTGCATCGTGTCAACGTTGATACAAGGAATGAAGACTCAACTGCTGTTATAATCCGAAATGTGTTTGTCATAGTGAAATGGATTTTTAAACAACACTCGGCAAAGCTATCAAAATTAAACAGTATATTCTTGAATGTATTAATGTTTATGTAAACATTTTTTGAACCATATGCATTCACGTCGTCATCCTGACCTTCTATAATAATATCCATGGACGTTAACGTTTCGGATTCCATGCATAATATCATTTTTTAGTACACGAAACCACAAACACTTCGAAGTCTTCGAACTTGACAGCCTGAATCGAAAAACCCGTGAGTAGCGCGCACGTTTTGCGGGATCGGTTTTCTAACCAATTAGAAAGCGACTTATAACAATAGATATTTTCAGAACATAATCAAACGGCTGCAATGAAACTTGGATGCAAGAGGGCCTTTAAGTCAACTTTTTTTACGCCCGGGGGGGGGGGGGGGGGGGGGGGGGGGTACTCTTATATATTTACTATACGTATATACGGGGATGATCCGCTGAACAGGGTATGGTTTTTCGAGCTTTCTGTCATAAACAGGGTATGTTTTTTTCAGTTTTCTGTCATGAACAGGGTATATATTTACCCCATTTCCCAATTTCCTACTTTTTTTTGTCATAATCAGGTATAGTAATTAGGTAATATGATGAGCAGCGCGGTCTTTCGTCTTTCGGGAAATTCAGCACGTTTTCGCGGCATAAACATGGTCCTAAACTGTCATAAACAGGGTCCCATTTTTATCAATTGTCATAAACAGGGTATAAGAATTTTTTTTTTTTCTGTCATAAACAGGGTAACCGATTTAGGATCCCAGCGGAACACCCCTACCCAAATCGTAGCGTAGCGGAGCCCCCGGCTTTTTACGGTGTTACAATTTTTTTTATTTCCTATCGTTTATATAAAACACCGACGCAGCCTATACTAGTTTCATTTATGAAAAACTTATAATTAGCAAACAAAGTTATGCAATTAAATTTATTTGAAATAAAACAAATGAAATAAAAGGATCCGCTACATATAGCTACAAAATATAATGTCAATTCAAGGAAATTCAACTGGTAAAAAAAGCTAAAAAGCTATTAACGTTTGTGATTATTTTATTTTATTTAGTTAAAATACGTGTATATTTTGCATTTCGTGTTTCATATGTTCTTTTGAAATGATGTAATTTGTAAATGCTTATGTTATGTTTTAATAAAAATATTTAAATTAAAGAAACAAACAATAAATGACAAACCTGATCCTCTTCACGATCATATGAAAGAATCTTGGGAAAATCATCCACAAGTTTATCATACAGATCTCTGCAGACTTCACCAAATCCTAAATCAGCTAACAAACTCCCCAATTGGATGTTGTCGTTTGCTGTTATTTGCTCCATTGTATGAATTAAAAAAACCGTGCGGAGATAGGCCGTAACAGGAGAAACAAAATCCTTACCATGAAGATTCTGTCGAATAGCTTTTACTAATTCATATAGCTTCACAAACTTTTCAATTATTTCCGGTGTTTCATCACAGTATTGCGCTAAAACTGGATCGGTGAGTCCACGGGCTTTTAACTTCTCTTTAGTTTCTTTCAGTGTCGCTGACACAGTTGTCACGTCTTCGTCTTTCTGTATTTCTGGCAAGGAGATAGTTGAATCTTGTGTTGCAATTTCCTCTTGGCCTATCTTCTCTTTTGAGTTTTTTTCCGATTCCGTTGCCACTTCTCCTGCAGTAAGTTTATCTGCATCGTCAGGATTGACACTGTTTATCACAACTTTGCTTCTTTCAGAGCTCATGATTATATCTGTGAGTTGCTCCAATGTTTGAAAATAAGTGCCCGTGATAATGAGAACACTTTGCCTATGAGTTGTAATTGATTGACAGCAAGGTTAAACATGGCAGCTGATGTGTGACAATTGTACACGAAGTAAATATTATGTTAATTTGTTCCAAATCTATTTCGGTTTAATATTGCGTTGCTATGCAGGTTTTGGCCCAATTCAAATATTTTTGGAATCACGAATAACGTTCGGTGTCTTATGTATTTGAATATCACGTAAACAATGTTTGGAACAGATCAGGAGGTTTTGAATTGGGTCGAGACGTACATAGCAACGCGTTAGCCGATTTGGTCGATTGAAAGCGCACTTCATTGAAGAAATATATATCCTTGTCCATAATACAATATATAAAATGTAATGGCTCGTAACATGATATCTAAATGCGATAAACATTTAAGGGTGCATGTATTTAAGGAAAATCATTGGAAACAATAGTGCATTTTTAAAACAGATACCAAACAAAAGGGTGTGTTTCTAAAAGAATATATAATCATAATGATCATAAGAACATTTTTGTGATATCGATTTTTTTAAATAAAAATATATATCAATCCTAGCCTCAATCAATTCACTCAAAAACTTGTGTAAAAATACTAAATGCCGTGGATTTTTGAGTCCCAGACATGTGCGCTATATAAATATATTATTATTATCATTATTATTATTATTATTATCATTTACATAAGAATGTTGTGTTTCGCAAGTGTTCACGCTGGGACGCTCTTAAATATCCCGCTATGTCTACAAGATGAAGTGAGTTATTTTCTTTTGTTTAGAGTTCAGCGATGTAGTTGACAAATAATAAGTTTGTTATTTATATATACCTTATTTTCAACAATATAGCCTGCGGGACATCCGGATGTGACGCAGACTTACTTGCGTCAAAGGATAAAGTGTTGCTCAATATTTGAAATGCATATATTTGGGTAGACTCCTCCGCAGGCATCTCTAAGGCAGAAGAAACGAAGAAAAAGAAAAAAACACGACGCGGGCTTCCTGTGCCATAAGGCAAAAAATCCCTGAGACTCGTCACCAGGCTTCGTCGTCTTCGAATTTTCAACACAGGAACCCCAAACTCACGAAACTCACTCTAGCACTCAGGAGTTGCCTGCGGAGGAGGCTAATATTTGGGCTAGTGTCGCGAAAGGAAATTTTGTTGAATCATGATGATCACTCAATAACTGTCTAATATTTGCTTTCATCTACGTTTAGTTTCTTTACTCTCAGGATTACTTTATTCGCTCAGGCAGTTATCGAGGCGTAGGACACCAACTGTAAAAAATAACTTAAATCCTATTTGAAAAGTAAAAGAAAAAAATATTCACGTATTGTTTCCTGCATGTACACTGAGTAACTAGAAACGAAATAAACTACCTAAATACTATAGAGTGTTAGTTACTTTCAATAACCCGTGAAACAAATTTTCTAGATGGATTTACTTCAAAAGCTGATCAATAATGCATGAGCACGAAACCAAAACCATGGAGGATGTCAAACCGTTAAACTTTCTTTCTTCCTAATTTACAAAAATTTACCCTGCGAACAGAGGTTCCTTTCTCTTACCTGGAACGACAAGAACCTCAGTTCGAAGGATAACAAAATTTTAAAGTGGATTTTCTAAAAAATCGAAACTAAATGCTTGATAATTTTTACCAAAAAAACAACAACAAAGGTTGGAATGGTTTGAACACTTATGCTCGTTTATCTAACAATACAAACTATGTCGCCTGATGTCTTTACGTAAAACTTTAAACATATAATTTCTTAATTGTTTCAGATTGTCAAATTACAATTCCAGAGGTTATTTTAAGGCCCGGGCAAACGGCTTCAACATTTTCTTCAATATTCGTTCGATTTTGTTTAATGGCAATGTTGAAGCCGTTTGCCCACCCTTTCAACATTAATATTGCTATAACGTGTTGAATCGATGTTGAATTGATGTTGAAAGAGTTCAAACGCGTTTAAACTTTGCTTCAACATCCATTCAACATTTCTTTTGTTCTGTAAATGTTGAATCGGAGTTGAAGTCGTTTTCCCTGCTCCATTCAACATTATGTGCGCATTAAGTGGTCTTTCAAATACGTAACACATATTAATCAAGATGTCAGTTGATGATCTTAAAGAAAGAAAATAAGTTTAAAAAGACAGTTAATTCGGGTTTATTCATATCCGTTGGATCGTGTAGCTATCAAATAAATATTGACAGATAAATGCATGTGAGTATTTATTTAGTGTTTTATTTCGTTTACTGACAAACAATTTTCATTGCCACAAATAAATAGTCTCCTTAAGCCGGTGGTTGAAAATCAAAAACCTCAGAAAAAAAATCAACGAAAATACCAACTTGTAAACTAACACATAAAGTTGTAATTAGGAATCTATATCTCAAAGACCTAAGATCAGAAGCAGTATACCAATATAAATATAATATACATGTGAAGCATATTAGGGTATCAAGCATTTTATAACCAACCAACCAACCAACCAACCAACAAACAAACAAATCGGTTTTAGTAGATGAAAAAGAGCCAAAATTAAAGCTGTTTAGCATATAATATCACAAATACAAGTGGATACACTTTATTGATGATTAAAAATATATGCATCTCACTCTATACTAGTACTAGTACTGGTATAGCGGCTCAGTGTTTTTGGATGAATTATTTTGTTGTAGATGGTCTGCTTTTCGTCCATGTGGTTGGTCAGGATATAATTTCTTGACCATGCATTTGCATGATTTATTTTGCTCGATCCAGTTGCGTTACTTATGTTTTTCATGCCAAAAGGTCAAAACCAACATAGAGACAAGCCAATGCGTGTTATGATATGCTACATAAACATCACTCTATCAAAACAATGGTTGAATATATTAAGTATGCTGGATGTTTATATTAGTTTATATCTTAGTATCAGCCGGTCATCATTCACTTTCTGCCTACATACCAAAGCCTTTACATATATCACAAAAACAATCAAGGTTTACGAAATTTTTTTTTAAGGAGGCTCGAAATGGTTTTTTGACCGAGCGCGCGCGCGCGCGCGCGCAATATCGCCAATTTTACAAGACCCCTCTGACGCGTACAAAATGTATTTCTATTAATAACAACACAATTAAATGGTAAATTTTTTTTATTTTTTGGCATTTTGTTCCAATTAATGTTTAGATTTAGTAGGTCTTTTTTAAGAAAAATCTGTAATGAAAAACCATTTATATCTACAAAAAATCATTTTTTAAATATTTTAAAGGTTTCGCATTACAGATTTTTTTTTATTTTTCCTCAGTTGCAAGAACATGTAGGGAACTAGACATGTACAAGTTTAAAAAAACTTTCACCAAAAGGATTTGGAGATATCAGCTTTAATAAAAGAATTAAAGGTCTTTTTTACAGCAGCCTGCTGTTGTCATGACAACGTCAAACGCAATAATTTAAAACAAATTGATTTTCTAGATCCATAAGCTTTAAAATGATATATCGGTTAACTGTATAGTTTCACAATAATGCTGCATAATATGCAATATAAAGTAGCTATATTGATATATACAGAAACCATTTCGAGCCTCCTTAAAGGTAATTTATTTCAAAACATTTCTCTAGCGATTTTTAGCGTAAATATAGTACGAAGGTCAATACTTTTCTGCTGCCTTAGTATTCAAAACTACACTACATATCAATCATTCTGTTGTTTTTATAGAAGTCAGAGTGAAACAACTCAATAACATCAAGGTAAGGGTACTGCCTAGCATAATTAACCTTAGTTCAACGTTGATATAATACGTACAGGTTCGAACTTTATACATATATTTTGTGTTGACAATGATGTGAATGACAACTTGATCGAAACCCACCAAGTGAATATTGACATGGTCTGGATAGGTTGATATCATGAAAGAAAATATAATTTTGCTGATATATTGGTGTGTTTATTGTGTAGAGTAACCTAGTACCATGTCCTGTGTCTTGTGTCTTACTATCTATGGATTCCTTGGTCTGTGCTCCTTACTTCCGCCATTAGGTAAGATATAACAATGAAAGACCACTACTGACACGATAAATAAACATATTGTAAAATTTAGAAAAATATATTATAGTCAAACAAGCTCACGCGTTGACCCCTAGAGTTGATTAATGATTTGAATGTTTGATTATCGATTTCATTTTTCAGTTGAATTTTGCATCGTCGAAAACGAAGAGTGCAAAATTCAAATCATATTTAAATTTTGATTGGTTAATGATTAACACAGGAAGACCAAGAAAGCTTGGCCGCTAGGAATCTTTTCCGTTTTTACGTGCCAGGAAGGCATTTATCGAATACTATTCGACAAGATATCGTTTAACTAAGCAATAGTTGTTTATCTAACAAAGATATTTGATTCCTTCAATCGAGAATATTTAACTGGAAGTCTAGAAGACACTTGAAGCAGAAAATACCAGGAGTTTACTAACGATAACATTCGTCAAGTGATTGAAATTGAAGCTCGAAAACTCCAGCGTTCATGGTCATGAAATTTGAGAGAGACTTCTTCTCCAAGGTTTTTACCCACCTTTGTTTTATCTGATTTATTTTATCAAATCACAAGTCGAATTTCGAACTGATTCTTTGTTTGAATATTGCAATATTCGGTTAATCCCGGCCCATTCGCAAAAATAAAACGAATAATCGACTAATGATTTGATTAATCGACTCTAGGGGTCAACGCGTGAGCTTGTTTGACTGTAATTAAATTCTAGACAATGATAAATAAGTCGCCGTACCGTGAATAAAATTGAATAATTACTTTGTGGTATTCGTAGTGTTACGTCGTCACATTGTTGTGATGTCACAGCCACCGACATCTAAGAAAGAATACAGATCATCACAAATCATTATCAAGAAATTTAAACCGTTTTCTTATACCATAGATGATAGTTTTCTTCGTTCAATAATATATGACCTGTATAATTATACAACATTCTGCCTCGTATTCTTGTCAATAGTTGCTGCGGCTCGATTCACTCGAGTTCCTCCAAGTAAACTGTACGTCGCGAAAGGACAAACCGCCAGGTTCATCTGGGACTACCATGTTGATGACAGAAATGCAGAGTTTGATACACTTTCACCACAATGGTCATTTTATCACTCTGGAAGTCATAAAACTATCGGATTTGATGGCCGTTTTTATTCGTGGAAATTTATTATTTCTCCAAGCACTTGTCCATCCCGGTTACGTCAGCGAGTAAGTAGAGAGTCAACAGCTACGTTGGTTATTACTAATGTAACCTTGGCTGATAATGGTGAATATGGATGTATTTTGGTTTTAAATAGTGGAATCAGTTTTCCTCAGAGCAAAGCACAGCTTATCGTTACAGGTTAGTATATTTATAGCAAGACAAAAAAAAAAAAATTGTGTATGATTATGATCGTCACGGAATAGTAAGAAATTAGATTAACAGCAATTATATAAAGAAGCCCGAAAAAAATATTCATTCAGTATTGGATTAAACTGCGCTCATTATTTATTTATTACTATTGGGGATGAGGGGTGTGTATGGGTTGGGAGGGCTTTTTGTTGGGGGAGGGGTGTAATTACTCTTACTATTTCGCGAAGATCATTTTCATAAACAATTTAATGATAGCGGATCTTACCAACATACATACCAACACAATTTAAATACATTAACACATGATCTTCCGTGATGGAATTATGACAACTACTTTATTAATTCAGTAAAATATCGAAACAATCATCAACAGTTATTAAAAAATTGATTTGTTTCAGTGAGTGTTAACTTGAAACATATTCAAAAAATCATTGATAAATTTACTCACAATTAGTCACTTGTTACATTGTTGGAGTACCTTCCCTAAAAATTAATTATTGATAAGCATTATTAAAATATTTCTCCATTAATTGTGTATTATCCCCGGTAAACAAAATGTTTTAGCTGCGATTGACATTTCATGTATGATTACTTTAGAAACTCCAATGTTTACGGTACGTCCAAATCCAGCAACAACAACAACTGAACACTCGCACTTGACTATCAACTGTACAGCGGTAGGTCCTCCAACACCAAACATCACGTGAGTGCGAGAACGAGGCGTTACCATTGCACAAGGTGTTGGCAGTGCTATGTTATCATTCGCGAATATTTCCAGGCATGATAGTGGGGAATACCAGTGCCAGGCAGTTAATAACCCCAACCAAATTCAAGTTACAGCTAGTACAGTGATTACGGTCTATTGTAAGTACACTGACGTAAAAAGTCCATTTAACAATACAAAACGGAGGCGGCAATGGAATCTAGATGCCTATATATAATATTCCTACTGGGAACTCTGCAAATTGTGGCTTGACTTTCGCCAGTGATATTTTTCTTGAGAAAAAAACAACAAAATAAAACAAAATACCACTTTGGGGTTAAGAGATTTTTTATTAATTTTCTTCTAAACATTCTTTTGTTTTCTCTTCAGACAGGCCTACGATCCACACATCTTTGTCAACTAGTAATATCAGTTCCTGGAATGGTAACATGGTAAGATTAAGCTGTAAATATTCCAATGCACTACCTGGTCCTACATGGAAATGGTACCGACCCAATGGTGACCTTATCATATCTAATGTATACAGTATTACTGATGGTAGTGAGGTGACAGTGATGACCGGACAAGATAGTGGTGACTATGGTCGTTATAGATGTAAAGCAACTAATTTAGCTGGTGGTGATGAACACAGTATTACTGTTACACAGCTTTGTAAGTAGTACGTTCTATCATCCAATTTGCTACAGACCACAGAATGAGAACCTCGCCAAGATAATATTATAATTACGTTTTGTTTTATAGACCCTCCAAAAGGACCACTCGTCATGGATGTTGTATCTATTCAGCCATCATCAGCAGTCATTATCTGGACTAGACCAGTGTATAATGGTGGTAGTCCAGTCAATGGATACAAGGTATTGTTTAATTTTACCACCATTCAAATAAATACGTCAAACGTTCTTCATCATAAAGAAATCACAGGTCTACATGATGATACAGTGTATGAAGTTAAAGTGCTGGCCAGGAATATAGCAGGATATGGTGATGCCTCTAGTAAGGTCTTCAAAACTGGCAAGCAAGGTACATTTGACATATTCTATATATATTCACTGTCTAGTATACATCTTTAATTTTTCACGGGATTAAGTTAAAAGCTGAAGTATCTAAAAGGATTGATCCCAGACTCGAGTAGGGCATTGATTCCTCATTCGATAGCCGTGTTCTTTAAAATATTATACAGGGCAAATGTAACTTGTTGGCTGTGATGTAAGAGCCAAATCAAATATATGAGAGATGCAACCCGAAAGAACTGCATGGACTTCAGTATATGAAAATTAAACGGTATTTTCCTGGTTTCTTCAGTGAAATCGATCGTTGAAGATGTGACAACATCGTGGTCTTTGTGAATCGAAAATAGATATACAGAGCAAAACGTTCTTCCATTACATACAAAACTGCTGTGGCAAAATAAGGATTGGATTTCTATAGTAAAAGCTTTGTAAGAGGGGCCTTTGGAAGCCGATCCTCTATTTTTATATATTGATTTCATTATTCACCTATGTTTTTATATATAGGAGTCAACATCAATTCATCATCAACATCAATTGACTCAGGTAATGGTAGGTAACATATAGCGATTGGTATAACTGAAACGGCCAAAATAATAATATATAATGAAAATAAGAATAATGATTATCACAGAAAGAATGTAACGATGAAGGTAATAAAAAAGAAACCTACGACGGCGACAGTAGTTTGCAACGGACGTAGCACTACCAATCGTTACCCATCCGACTTATGGGTAACAAAAGGTAGTCTATAACCGAATAAGTCTTTTAGTTCAGCAATGGTCACCTAAACAGCACATCTTAATATGATCAACGCTTTTAAAAATCATTTATTAAAAATCCATCACAAATAAAACGATATGTAGTCCATGGCAACATTACTTAAGATAAACTAGAACAGTTGAGGTTGTGTGTGTTTGGGGGCGGGGGAGTGGGGGAGGGGGGTGTTTGCGTGGAATCAGCTTTAATGGGTAGGTATAATGTTTTTTTATTAAATAGATTACGTACAATCATGCGTAACTTTGGTATACACGTTTTGTTTCCGTAATTGAAAGTAGTTGTACTCGGTATCGCTAGATGAGAAACGAAGCAAGTTTCGTTACAACACCCAAGGCACCAAGACAAACAACACCACCTGCAAAACACTAGACTTGCTCCAAGTCTCGCTCGTTAAATTTTCATTTGATTTGGGTTCCTGTGTTTTCCGAAAATCATATCGGCCGACAGCTTTCCGAAGGGAATCATGAGAAAAAGGGAGAGAACGTCGAGCGAGACTTATAAAACTCGGCACCTCGTTAATATTCAACAGCTTGCCGAACCAATTCCTGTCCGGTTACGTAATGTGTATGACATGTCGCCGTTTGCAGTTTTAGAACAAAAAATATGTGATACTACGCGCGCTCTGATTGACAGGCGACCGTGTTTATATCCGTATATACCTTGTCTTATGCGCCTTCTGACTTATGCGCCTTCTGACGCTCAGAGCAATGATGATGATGATATCAACATACACTATTATTATTAGTATATCGATTTCAAAATTAATTCACGACACCAATTTATAAGTTATTGATGGAGTCAAACGCGAAATACTCAGCCCATGTCATGTCTCTCTTTATCTACAGCTCCAATTTGTATCACAGAATATATTAAATATATACATGAGCGTATCATATTCAATCAAACTTACTTGAGTTATTTTTTGTATAACGTACTATTTAAAAAACGAGCAGCTGTGTTTTATCAGGTAAAAGATAATGTACATAAATGCACATGAAGTATGAAATTACTCCACGATATATCATAGCCATATTACCATGGCCAGTGGTTTCTTTCCAACGTGAATGTCCATCAGTTGCCGAATGCTCTTCGTGTATTTTCAAAGCCTTTGCACAAAATATTCCCATCAGTGAGTGTTGGATTATTCTAGTTCTACAATTTCTCATTTACTGTTGGCTCAACAAGTTTCCTTCGACGGAGCCTTTATCGAAGACAGTTACATCAATTGTGTATTCTTGCGTATGTACCTCGTAATGCCAGCCATTATTACGTGCAATACGACCAACCTCACCTCACTCAAATGGCCTGTATTGGACAGACGGTGCTTTACTAGTTCCAGCTTGTTGTCTTTTCCTATTAGAAGTAGCACAATGCTCCCTTTGTTGGCAAGTTCATTTTCACAACAATGTTTCAATGTTCCTTATTCCGAATCTTTTGATCTTGTCAAAAATGCCGAAAATTATAGAGAGATATCCATCTGTACAGTTTGTAATAATGAAAAGACGCCTACCGTGCTTCTACAGGGCAACATTCAGGAACGTCGATAAGAGGACATCGTTGCACACTGTTGTGTAAAAGATTTGCTGAATTATGTGGATTTTTATCGAATTTATACTCTATCGCTTGACTTTAGAGGACGCCATTTTATACAGACGATGATCATTTTCTACATCTTTACCGACAGACCCTTTTAGTTCTGTATGCAAATTGCACATTTCAGACCACATGACATTCCCTTGCAGAGTTGTTCTTTTATGTCAAGTATGAAAATATTTATGCATAACAAATGATTAAATCCAAAGGGAATGAACATGTGGTTTGAAGTGCGTAAATAAACATTGAAGTTGAATGGGTCTATTGTGTAAGAGATAAAGACTATGACTTGTACGCTGTATTCTTCAAATGTTTTCGGATCACCGATAACATAGACTAGCCGGCATTGGTTTAGTTCTTTCTGACATTGAGCTCAAAGCGATTTTAAATTATCACGTGTTACGTAATTCATAAATCTTATTGGCCGAGAGGTGGACAGCGCCCACTTAGGGCCTACCATCTAAATATATAGTAACGGTAAACAAAACATAAACTGGGTTCATTGTGTTAATGACGTATTTGCGTTTTTTTTTTAATATTGCAGGCTCATCAATATTCATCAAGATGGCGGTTGATGATCTTTACGAAAGAAAAAAAGTTTAAAAAGACAGTTGATTCGAGTTCATTCATCGTAGGATCGTGTAGCTATCAAAAAAATATAGATAGATAAATGCATGTGATTATAAGTGGTTTATTTCGTTTACTGACAAACAATTTTCACTGCCACAAACAAATATTCTCCTATAGTCGGTGGTTGGAATGCAAAATCTACAGGGAAAAAAAATTAACTAAAAGACCAACTTTTAACCGACACATAACGTTGGTAAACAAGAAATTAGGAATCTAGACCTCAAAGAGCTAAGAAGCAGTATACCAATATAAATATATTCTAAATGTGAAGCATATTAGGGTATCACGCATTTTATAATAAACAAACACACAAACAGATTTAAACAAACAAACAAACAAACAAACAAACAAACAAACAAACAAACAAACAGTTTTTCAACTTGTTGGGGATCATATGGACCATTTGAACCAGTTTGGATAAAATTGCAATAGATTTTAGAATCGGTTTTAGTAGATGAAAAAGAGCCAAAATTAAAGCTGTGTAGCATATTAATATCACAAATCCTTTCCTTTCCTATTAGAACTAACAGAATGTTCCTTTAGTTGGCAAGTTCATTCTCATAACAATGTTTCAATGTTCCTCATTCCGGGATCTTTTGATCTTGTCAAAATTGCCGAAAATTATAGAAAAATATTCATCTGTAAAGTTTCTAATAATTAAAAGACTCGTACCGTGCTTCTACTGTGCAACATATAGGAACGTTGATAAGAGGACATCGTTGCAGCATTTTAAAACAAACAAACAAACAAACAAACAAACAAACAAACAAACAAACAAACAAACAAACAAACAAACAAACAAACAAACAAACAAACAAACAAACAAACAAACAAACAAACAAACAAACAAACAAACAAACAAACAAATAAACAGTTTTTCAACTTATTGGGGACCATTTGAACCATGCAGTTTGGATAAAATTGCCAGAGATTTTAGAATCGGATTTAGTATATGAAAAAGAGCCAAAATTAAAGCTGTACATGTGTAGTATATTCATATCACAAATCCAAGTGCATACACTTTATTATGTAGACATTTTCTTGTAAATCATATTGATGATCAAAGACATATTTACTGAATTTATACTAGTGGTAGCGGCGGCTTTGGGATGAATGGTTGCTTTTATTGTCCGTATGGTCTATGAGAATATACTTTCTTGATTATGCATTTGCATAACTTATGTTGCTCGATCCAGTTGCGTTACCTATGTTTTTATGCCAAAGGTCAAAATCAACATAGAGACAAGCCAATGCGTGTTATAATGATATTCTACATAGGCATCATCTATCAGAACAAAGGTTTTAATATAATGTCATCATTCACTTTTTGCCTGCATACCAGAGCCTTTACATACCACAACAACAACAAAGGTTTACAAAATTTTGTTATAGGTAATATATTTCGATACATTTCTCTAGCGATTTTCAGCGTTAATATAGTACGAAGGCCAATACTTTTCTGCTGGCTTAGTATCAATCATTCTGTTGTTTTTATAGAAGCTAGTCAGAGTCAAACAACTCAATAACATCAGGTAAGATAAGTTTTATTTTTATTCAAATTACTGCCTAGCATAATTGATAAAACCTTAGTTCAACGTTGATATTGTACATCATGTTCAAACTTTATAAATATATTTTGTGTTGACAATGATGTGGATGACAACTTGATCGAAACCAACCAAATGAATATTAAAATCGTTTGGATAGGTTGGTATCACAGAAGAAAAACATCAATTTGCTGATATTAGTGGCGTGCGTATTGTGTACAGTAATCTGACTAGTACCATGTCTTGTTTCTTGTGTCTTACTATCTATGGATTCCTTGGTCTGTGCTCACTACTTCCGCCATTAGGTAAGCTGTAATAATGAAAGAACACTATACTGACACGATGAATGAATAAATTGTAAAATTTAGAAACATATATTAATTAAATTCTAGACAATGATAATAAGTTATTGCAGTATTTTATCAAAAACAAGAAATAATACAGATGATCAAAAATCATCATCAAGAAACTCAAACCGTTTTCTTATACCATAAATATAACGATAGTTTTCTTCGTTCAATTAGAGGTGAACTGTATACTTACACATTATTGTTCGTATTCTTGTCAATAGATGCTGCGGCTCGATTCACTCGATTTCCTCCCAGTAAACTGTACGTCATGAAAGGACAAACCGCCAGTTTCGTGTGGGACTACCATGTTGATGACAGAGATAAAGATCTTAATGTACTTTCACCACGATGGTTCTTTTATGACTCTGGAAGTTCTAAAACCATCGGAGGTGATCTAAAATATAACACATGGGCATTTATTATTGATACAAGTAGATGTCCAACCCGGTTACTTAAGCCCACAATACGAGTAAGAAGAGAACCAACGGCTACGTTGGTTATTACTAATGTAACCACGGCTGATAATGGTGAATATGGATGTATCCTGGTTTTAAATAGTGGGTTACCCAGTACTTTCCCTACGAGTAAAGCACAACTTATCGTTACAGGTTAGTAAAAAAATAAAATTAAAAAAATAAATTGTGTATGATTATGATAGTCATGGAATAGTAAACAATAGTTACTTTAATTACTAGGTAAATCGCGAAGATCATTCTCATAAACAATTTAATGATAGCGGATCATATCAACAAAATTTAAATATATTAACAAATGATCTGCAGAGTAGTGATAGAATTCTGATATTAATTCAGTTAAATATCGAAATAATCATCAAAAGACTAGTTATTGGCAAATGAATTTGTTTCAGTCAGTGTTAAATTGAAATATATTCAAAAAATCATTGATAAATTCACTACAATTAGTCACTTGTTACTTTGTTCGAGTGCCTTCCCTAAAAATTATTGATAAGCATTATATTAAAATATTTCTCCATTAATTGTGTATTATCCCCGGTAAAAAAATTGTTTTAGCTGCGATTGACATTTCATGTATGATTACTTTAGAAACTCCAGTGTTTACGGAACGTCCAAATCCAGCAACAATAACAACTGAACACTCGCACTTGACAATCAGCTCTACAGCGGTTGGTCCTCCAACACCAAACATCACGTGGGTGCGAGAACGAGGTGTTATCATGACACATGGTGTTGGCAGTGCTAGATTATCATTCGCGAATATTTCCAGGCATGATAGTGGGAAGTACCAATGCCAGGCAGTTAATAACCCCAACCAAAGTCCAGTTACAGCTAGTACAGTGGTTACGGTCTATTGTAAGTAGTCACTGACGTAAAAAGTCCATTAATAACAATACACAACCAAGGCGGAAATGAAATCTAGATGCCTGTATATAGTATTCCTACTGGGAACTTTCGCCAGTGATATTTTTCTTGAAAACGTTCCACGTGATTAATGAACCGTCGTAAGTCACAAAATTAACCCCCTTCCGTTAAACAACCAAGTACCACTTTGGGGTTAATAGATTTCTTATTAATTTTTTTCCAAACATTATTTTATTTTCTCTTCAGACAGGCCTACGATAGACAAATCTTTATCAACTAGTAATATCAGTTCCTGGAATGGTAACATGGTAAGATTAAGATGTAAATATGCCAGTGCACTACCTGGTCCTACATGGAAATGGTACCGACCTAACGGTGACCTTATAACTTCCAATATACACAGTATTACTGATGGTAGTGAGGTGACAGTGATGACAGGACAATACAGTGGTGACTATGGTCGTTATAGATGTAAAGCAACTAATGTAGCTGGTAGTGATAAACACAGTATTACAGTTACTCAGCTTTGTGAGTAGCACGGTTTATCATTTATTTATTTATTTATTTGTTCATTCGTTTATTCATTCTTTAATTCCTTCATTCTTTAATTTAATTATTTATTCAATTATTCTTCCATTAATTAATAAAATAATAAAATAGAAAAATTTAATTTAATTTCAATTGTTTATTTATCTCCATCCCTTCATTTATTCATCTATTTTCTCACTTCTTCATTTACTCACAGTTAATTCATTCATTCGTTCGTACATAAATTGTTGCTAAGTAATTATATTGTCGTGTCTACATACATTAGCAATGAGAACCTTGTCTCCGCAATATTATAATTACATTTTGTTTTATAGATCCTCCACAAGGACCACCCAGCATGGATGTTGTATGTATTCAACCATCATCAGCAGTCATTATCTGGACAAGACCAGTGTATAATGGTGGTAGTCCGGTCACTGGATACAAGGTATTGGTTAATTCTACCACCATTCACATCAATACATCAAACGTTCTTCATCATAAAGAAATCACAGGTCTTCTTGATGATACATTGTATGAAGTTAAAGTATTGGCCAGGAATATAGCAGGATATGGTGATGCCTTTAGTAGGGTCTTCAAAACTGGCAAACAAGGTACATTTGACATATTTTATATACATTCACTGGTATACATCTTTAGTTTTTCACGGGATTAACTTGAAAGCTGAAGTATCTAAAAGGATCGATTCCAGATTCGAGTAGGGCATTGATTCCTGGTTCAACAGACGTGCTTTTTAGAATATTATACTAAGCAAATTCAATATATATGCACAACCCTTGAGAGCTGCGTGGACTTCAGTATATGAGAATTTGAGCACTATTTTCATGGTTTCTTCAGTAAAATCGTTGAAGATTTGACAACATCCTGGTCTTTAAGGATCGAAAAATATACGCAGATTAGATTTCTGCCACGTGCCAAAACGCTCTTCCATTACATACAAAACTGTTGTGGTAAAACAAGAATTGGAGTTCTATAGTAAATAAAAGCTTTATAAGAGAGACCTTTGGTTGCCCGTTGTTCGACCTTTTTAAATATATTGATTTTATTATTCATCTTTGTTTTTATATATAGGAATCAACATCAATTCACCATCAACATCAATTGACACATGTTATGGTAGGTAACATATAGCGATAGGTCTAAATGATAATAACAATGATTATTACATAAAGAATATAACGGTGAAGGTACATAAAGAAAACTACGTAACGGTGAAGGTACATAAAGAAAACTACGTAACGGTGAAGGTACATAAAGAAAACTACGTAACGGTGAAGGTACATAAAGAAAACTACGTAACGGTGAAGGTACATAAAGAAAACTACGTAACGGTGAAGGTACATAAAGAAAACTACGTAACGGTGAAGGTACATAAAGAAAACTACGTAACGGTGAAGGTACATAAAGAAAACTACGTAACGGTGAAGGTACATAAAGAAAACTACGTAACGGTGAAGGTACATAAAGAAAACTACGTAACGGTGAAGGTACATAAAGAAAACTACGTAACGGTGAAGGTACATAAAGAAAACTACGTAACGGTGAAGGTACATAAAGAAAACTACGTAACGGTGAAGGTACATAAAGAAAACTACGTAACGGTGAAGGTACATAAAGAAAACTACGTAACGGTGAAGGTACATAAAGAAAACTACGTAACGGTGAAGGTACATAAAGAAAACTACGTAACGGTGAAGGTACATAAAGAAAACTACGTAACGGTGAAGGTACATAAAGAAAACTACGTAACGGTGAAGGTACATAAAGAAAACTACGTAACGGTGAAGGTACATAAAGAAAACTACGTAACGGTGAAGGTACATAAAGAAAACTACGTAACGGTGAAGGTACATAAAGAAAACTACGTAACGGTGAAGGTACATAAAGAAAACTACGTAACGGTGAAGGTACATAAAGAAAACTACGTAACGGTGAAGGTACATAAAGAAAACTACGTAACGGTGAAGGTACATAAAGAAAACTACGTAACGGTGAAGGTACATAAAGAAAACTACGTAACGGTGAAGGTACATAAAGAAAACTACGTAACGGTGAAGGTACATAAAGAAAACTACGTAACGGTGAAGGTACATAAAGAAAACTACGTAACGGTGAAGGTACATAAAGAAAACTACGTAACGGTGAAGGTACATAAAGAAAACTACGTAACGGTGAAGGTACATAAAGAAAACTACGTAACGGTGAAGGTACATAAAGAAAACTACGTAACGGTGAAGGTACATAAAGAAAACTACGTAACGGTGAAGGTACATAAAGAAAACTACGTAACGGTGAAGGTACATAACGAAAACTACGACGGCGACTTTGACTGTCAAGATAATGATGGCGATAAGCAAAGTGATAAGAATGGTGAATACGATAACGATTACAAGGATAGCGATCACAATAACGGTTAAAAGGACAAAGATAACGATAACGATCAAAATAACGAAAACGATATTAAGAACGATAATAAGGATAACGTAATAATTATATCAATAAGATGTTTTGATAACTATAACAATCACAACGATAAAGATAAAGATTACGATTGCAATAATTAACGTATATGTTTATGATTGTGGCTATGTTTTTGTAGGTGCTACAGTAGTTGGTGTGTTAGCATTCTTTCTTTCTGTGTCTTTACTGGTGATCATCATGTTTGTCTTGTACACCATATGGACACGTAAAAAGACGATCTCAGAGCAAGGGAATACATTAGTTGAGATGACGCAACCGACATCTTATTCAGCACCAAATAAGACACAAATCGGGCTGACAAGAGGTGAGAACAAACGATCTCTTACCATACCAGTCGTACCTAACACACCAGCGGAGTATGCTATACCAGGAAATCTGGACAAGAAAGAGACCAGTCAAGACCATTATCAGCAGCTGAACCCTGCAACATTACAGTACGATCCAGCAGTACAGTACGAACCTTTACGTACTCAACACGTTACTAGTACTGATCAACGTTACGACACGTATGAGCCGTTACGTAACCGACCTGCGGAATATCAATCCCTACAAATGCGGTCAGATCTAAACAACACTTCTTTCAGTTAAGGCTAGTTGCATAGCTATCAACCGTTACTTATGGAGATCCAATGACCGCAAACGACGTCTAATGTTCACAATACCTCTTGTAGTTTGCAATGGACGTAGCACTTTCAATCGTTAACCATCCTACTTATGGGTAACAAAAAGCAGTATAATCGGATAGGTGTTTTAGTTCAGCAACGGTCACACAGATGAGGTGACGGCAAATGAAGTGTAACATAAACTGCACATTTGCGATGGTCGTAGTTTTACCAGCATAAAAATCACTTATTAAATCACAAATCAAACGATATTATTTATAAGATTTATATTATGTTACCACAATAAGGAGCAAGGATGGCACAGTTGGTAAATGCGCGGCATTCTATGCGAGAGGTCCCGAGTTCGATTACTATGCAGTGACCTCACGTCCTTGTTTCGACTTCTCTCCTTTCCGTGTAGTTTTAAGTAGCTTTAAATACCCATAAAACGGAGCACTGATGGAGAGAAGGTCGAAGTGCTGATGAATTGATTGAATTGAACTGATGAATTGCTTAGTTTGTCACAAAATTTGGATTGTATTCAAAATCAATTGCCTATTTTAGGGTTACGTTTTGGGTTGCTGCAACGTTTGCAACGTAAATATTAATGCTTCTCAATCAACGTGTTTTTCAAGCAGGCAAGCAGGCAAGCAGGCAAGCAGGCAAGCAGGCAAGCAGGCAAGCAGGCAAGCAGGCAAGCAGGCAAGCAGGCAAGCAGGCAAGCAGGCAAGCAGGCAAGCAGGCAAGCAGGCAAGCAGGCAAGCAGGCAAGCAGGCAAGCAGGCAAGCAGGCAAGCAGGCAAGCAGGCAAGCAGGCAAGCAGGCAAGCAGGCAAGCAGGCAAGCAGGCAAGCAGGCAAGCAGGCAAGCAGGCAAGCAGGCAAGCAGGCAAGCAGGCAAGCAGGCAAGCAGGCAAGCAGGCAAGCAGGCAAGCAGGCAAGCAGGCAAGCAGGCAAGCAGGCAAGCAGGCAAGCAGGCAAGCAGGCAAGCAGGCAAGCAGGCATTCTCGATCGACCCGAGAAGCATGAACACTAACACGAGAGTGCTTCACAGAGGTATTGATTCACGTTAAAACCATTTTTTGCCTGGACATCGTTCGTATCGTGGATTTGTTAGGGACCATTTAAGGTAGCTCGACTGAGTATTTTTAACGTGCCATCGTCGCTGTTTGATCGCAAAGTGCATCGATCACGCGTAAAAAGATAATTTCAAATTAAATTCCATAGCGAGTTCAGACATAGATTGAAGTTTGTTCTTATGTTTGAAATATTGCAATCGGAACTAGCAATAATTTTTAATGATAGAAAAGTGGTTTTGACAAATACGACAATTTTAGGCGAAATAGAGTTTTCTTTAAAACCGCATTGACTGTTTCACAAACTCCAGATCAAGGTCTTCGTTGTTGCTGGAAATAAAATATTTATATGGAGGCATTTTTGAATAAAACGCTTCGAAACATTTACACAGCAAATAAATTAAATGATTCAAGCATCCATTTCACTTGATCAAAAACATCACTACAAAAGCTCAGAAAAAGTTGCTTTTGGTCTCATTTGGTCAACAAATTTCTTAGTTGTCCGTCTGACGAACATGAACGAAATCACTTCACGCTATTGAGACATATGATTTTCCGTTTGGTGAGATATAACTACGCTTTTTCTTCTTTTGTCTAATATTGCAACATTTTTACAAAAGATTTCAAAACTTTAAAATTTCCCTGATGAATTTTTTTCTTAACGCTGCATTGGCTTTTTTAAATAGTTACTCGTCGAGCCCTGCAGTTTTATGACCATAAATACATTGGAAGATATCGAAAATTATTTTCAAAATAGGTAAACTTTTCGTCTGCTTACTCAAGGCTCGCATTGTTTTGGTTGTCCGAGATCGCTATTGTCTATATTTTTTACGCAATTTGTGAATTCCGATATGCATTGTCACCCCCCCCCCCCCCCCCCCCCGGAACGTTACCTAGTTTAGTTACAGACATGTAAAAGTACTGCATATCAGCTGGAATTACCACCATTTTTGATACAATTAAATTGATTTTAGAATCGTTTTTTATTACATGAAAATGAGCCATTTTAATATTAAAAATTGTAAGTGGATATACTTTTGTAGACAATTTATTATTGATAATATTGATGATCAGAAACCATGTATTTGCATTGCATGATTGATTTCGCTCGACCCACTTGCGTTATCTATGGTTTTTATGCCTATATGTCAAAATATCAGACCTCAAAACCAATTTAAGACAGACAATAAAATATAGACTTATTGGAGTTAGCCGAGCCCATTCTGGCAGAATAGTTAACTCAAGATATCAAACGAGACTAATAATGAAAACGAGACTTAAAAATCTTCAAAGTTGGCGAGGATGAATCTTATAGGTGTTTTATTATACCCAACAACAAATTTTTTCAAAATACCCCGAGTCAACAATTCAAAGTTTGCAGTCTATTAGGTTGCTGCTTAATATAGAACAAACGGATATCCACATGTCTACAATACGGAGATTGGAGAATTATTTGAGGTAGAATAATTTGGATTATGATGCAACAACGTAAACATCATGCTTTATCAGAGCAATGGTTTTAATAGCATGGCAATGCTTGATGTAAATCATTTAAGATGTCATACTCTCAACCGGTCATCATTCACTTTCTGCCATCTGCATACCAAAGTTGTTCAACATATCACAACACCAACCAAGGTTTTCGAAATATAAGGTAATTTATTTGATAAACTTATTTGGATATAGTTACTTATTCTACGCATGTTAAAACTTGATTACCATTTCGAATTCATTAAGTTATTTGTGCTTGCTAAGAATTCAAAACAAAACTAAATATACATCATTATGTTGTCTTATCGATTGAAACAAAAATATAACATTAGGTAAGATAAGTTATCTTTTTATTCAATTATTTCTAGCATAATTAACCTTAGATTAATGTTGATATTCTGCATACATTGTGTCACAGTTATACATTAATACACTGGACGAAAAGTCGGATTCACCATATGTGTGAATATGGTGTGAATTTGGTGAACCATATTCGCATTATATTCACACCCCCAGTGAACATGATATTTACACCATGTGTGAATATAGTGTGAAACTGATGCGAATATACATATTCACATCACATTCACAAAGTGTGAATACAGAAGAGAATATGGAATTCTCTACTAGTGTGAATCTAAAGTGAATCAATTGTGAATGTGGTGTTGCCCAAATCGCAAATTATATTTATACCATGTGTGAATATAGTGCGAAACTGATGCAAATATACATATTCACATCACATTCACGAAGTGTGAATAAAGAAGAGAATATGGAATTCTCTACTAGTGTGAATCTAAAGTGAATCAATCGTGAATGTTTTGTTGCCCAAATCGCAAATTATATTTACACCATGTATGAATATAATGCAAAACTGATGCAAATAAACATATTCACATCACATTCACGAAGTGTGAATAAAGATGAGAATATGGAATTCTCTACTAGTGTGAATCTGAAGTGAATCAATTGTGAATGTTTTATTCCCCACATCGCAAAATACACTCGTTAGATTTTCAGTACAATACGTTTCGCCGAAAATAAGTAACAATATAGTAACGTTGGTATTAGAGTGCAAACAATATAACCGTGAAACACAAAAACTAATTAGTAGAAATTTAGTAGAAATTAGTGAAAAATAGTCGAAGCGTGAATAGACTAAATTTAGTGTGCACGTGCAATCAGCCAAGTGTCCTAGCGCACAATATGCAAAAAAAAAATTGTTTTTATGTCTATTCGTTTGCGCTGCAGCAAAATCAAGACACAACTAAAGCTAAAATAATCATAACACATGACACATCTAGAGCTAAAATAACCACAATACACAAGTGAAATTGTTTTCAAGACTATTCCTTTGACGGCGCTACAGCAAAATCAAGACACATGACACATCTAGAGCTAAAATATTAACCACAATACACAAGTGAATTTGTTTTCAAGTCTATTCCTTTGACGGCGCTACAGCAAAATCAAGACACAGGAAACATCTAGAGCTAAAATAACCACAATACACAAGTGAAATTGTTTTCAAGTTTATTCCTTTGACGGCGCTACAGCAAAATCAAGACACAGGAAACATCTAGAGCTAAAATAACCACAATACACAAGTGAAATTGTTTTCAAGTCTATTCCTTTGACGGCGCTACAGCAAAATCAAGACACATGACACATCTAGAGCTAAAATATTAACCACAATACACAAGTGAAATTGTTTTCAAGTCTATTCCTTTGACGGCGCTACAGCAAAATCAAGACACATGACACATCTAGAGCTAAAATAACAACAATACACAAGTGAAATTGTTTTCAAGTCTATTCCTTCGCCGGCGCTAGCGCTACTGCAAAATCAAGACACATGGCACATCTAGAGCTAAAATAACCACAATACACAAGTGAAATTGTTTTCGAGTCTCCGTTCCTTCGCGCTGCTGCAAAATCAAAACACAAGACACATCTAAAGCTAAACTAATCACAATACACAAAGTAAAATCGTTTTCGAGTCTTCATTCCTTTGCGCTATTGCAAAATCAAGGCACACTAAAGAATAAGTGTTTTACTCACTCTATTGCATGTAGTTCACATTATAAATACGTACTCTGGCTGGCTTTAAACGTCAATAAACGTAACAATGACCTCCATTCGCTTCTGTAATGGATCTTGAAACTATTTCCACGATATTTAGACTAGGTCAAACTGCTGCGCATTCTAAATATTCATGCTTTAATTAGCTCCAAACAAAATCCCATGCTCGTGTGCTCGCGTTATGGACGTGCGCAATTTGGCGCTAAATTTAATCGCGGTTCATTGATTGCACGTGCACACTATATTTACTAATTACTAATTTGTACAAAATAGCACAATAGACTAATTTAGTGAAATTTAGCAAAATTTAGCAAAATTAGTTTTTGTTAATGTTTCACTGTTATATTGTTTGCACTCTATGATATAAACTTACATTTTCCTTATTTACAGATATCCTATTTTTGTCGTTTGAGCTAACCGTTAAATAAGTATTAATTATCATTCGCCGGGATCATTCTCGTTACAGTGTATTATTATTTTTATCCACTCGCCAGATAACAGCAATTTAATTGTTGAAGAGTTCTAAAATTGATACAAAATCGTTAAAATTCTAGTTACCAAATAGCATAAAGAACTAAAATAGTCGAGATTATAACAACAAATAGAACATATATTTAATTTTGCTTCTACATCAACCTACCAATCAAATATCCGTATTTTAATATTGACCAATCAGGCGCGAGTGATTTGTTATGCAACCAATTTTGAATATGAGGCTTAGTCACGCGTCAGTTCAGCGACGTCGGTTAGAAACACTTCAACAGATCTACAGCTGTACGGCTCGTAAAAGAACTTTTATCTTTTGATAAGCTGAGCGAATTCTCTAAATATCCGTAGGACATAAACAGCAGTTGCTTAGAGTGAGAAGAGTCGGCAGAGATGAAGTAAATCTAGGACTGAACTGCTGTTATTGAGGGATGCTGAAGGCAACAACAAGAAGTCAACACGTTTCGAATTAAGACAAAGTTAAACTCACCGTAATTCGACGTTTTAGTGAACAAGATGACACACTAAGCAGGGACAAAGATTTACTAGAAGGTTAATATTACTTGTTTGAACTGTTTAGGGTTAAGTAGTATTAATTTTGATGTAGATTTGTTCGACAATGTTTCTACCGTTGAACGGCGTTGTATGGCGCCAGCCAAATGTCTGTTAGGCTAAACTGCTGTTAGACATGTATATTTCTGTTAGACCCGCGGCCTATACTAGTTTACTCTCTAGTTTCCATTCATGTGTCTTAATTTAAAGTTGTAACTGATTATGGTTTTATGAAATAAAGTATTATCCGCTATATCCGACCTGATTGATTAATTCATTCACATCATATTCACGTGAGAAAGAATACGAGTAAAAATGATATTTGCATCAAATTATTCCGAAGTGAATATAAAGTGTAAACGGTGTTTGCAATAAGTTCACCTATGGGGTGAATATGATGCTAATTCAACATTCACATCATATTCACGAGAGAAAGAGTACGAGTAAAAATGATATATGCATCAAATTATACTGAAGTGAATATGAAGTGAAAACAGTGTTTGCAATAAGTTCACCTATGGGGTGAATATGATGCTAATTCAATATTCACATCATCTTCACTAATATGTGAATGTAATGTGAAAAAGGTATTCAACGTCTTCACTTAATGGTGTGAATACGTAGTGAAGATCATATTCGCGTTGGTGTGAATATGATAGAATGTGGTTGAATATGATATTCACAGCACATTCACTACACATTCACACTGCTGTGAATCCAATTTTTCGTCCAGTGATATTTTGTGTTGTTATACCGATGGCAACTTAGCCACTAACTGGATATTGAAATCGTCTGGATAGGTAAGTATCACAGAAGAAAACATCAATTTGCTGTTATTGGTGTGTGTGTTGTGTACAATAACCTAGTACCATGTCCTGTGTCTTGTGTCTTGCTATCTATGGATTCCTTGGTCTGTGCTCGTTACTTCCGCCATTAGGTAAGCTGTAACGATGAAGGAATACTGCTGACGCGATAAATAAAAAAAATAAAAACAAAACATTATAAAATTATAAATATCTATTATTGCTGTGCTTTATCCAAAAACATATTTAGACCATCGCGAATAAAATTGAGTAATTACTTTGTGGTATTCGTATAGTATTACTTCCTCACATCGTTGTGATATCGCAGCCAATGGCGTATTGACTAATTAACAATTAGACCCGCAGCCCGAATGGTCTACGAGTCAATAGCCCACGAGGCCGAGTCTTCGAGGCCAAGTGGGCTATTGACTCGTGGACCATGAGGGCGAGAGGTCTAATTGTTTTAGTATAATAACATTTCAATCGTTTTATTTTAAAAAAATGACAGATAATCGAAAGTGAAAACACCGAGCGCGCGCTCAATGACGTGTGAGTGAAAATGTATTCAAAACACATTGAAATTCTCCACAGTTTTAGTCATTTTCTTCATCAAGACTTTTGTTTTAACGGCTGAAAATAGCATAATTTTACTGCTAAAACTACTATACATATTTGAACAACGGAGGAATAAAGAAAAGTTCAAGAAAAGTTTTTTAATCTGGCTTTCTCAATCAAACTGAAGAATCGTGTGATGGCGTCAGTAGCGCGCGCTCTTAATTCAAGTCAAAATTCATTCACAAAACATCAAAATTATGTGCTTTTTTGCCATTTTCTTGCTGGTATTTGTAATTTACGATTTAAGGAAAAGCATTACATTTAGTACTAAGCTATTACAAGAATTAGAAGAATCAAGAAACGTTTTCAAAGTTTACAAAACCGGCACTTTTCGCTACTAGTGGTCTATCACTCAATAGACCATTAGTAGAGTAGCCAATCAGAATAAAGGATTCGTGATAGACCACTAGTAGGTTTATACTAAATACAAATAACCATTTAACAGAAGATCTAAGGCCAAAATATAATGTACATGATAAAATCTTCAAGAAAGAATTATAGACGATCACAAACCATCATCAAAAACACAAACCGTTTCGTTATACAACAAATATAACGATTTCTTCGTTCAATTAGATATGCACTGTATATATACTTACACATTAATTCTGCCCCGTATTCTTGTCAATAGATGCTGCAGTTAAATTTACTCGGTTTCCTCCCAGTAAACTGTACGTCGTGAAAGGACAAAACGTCAGGTTCATGTGGGACTACCATGTTGATGACAGAAATAAAGAATTTTTCTTCTACTCGCCAGATTGGTTATTTTTTGAACCAGCTGGAAGTTATCGAATAATCGGCTTTGATAACAAATTCAAGTCATGGGAATTTACTATTAATGCTGGCTGTCCATCCCGGTTTCGCAAGCCCACAGTACGAGTGAGCAGAGAGTCAACAGCTACGTTGGTTATTACTAATGTAACTACGGTTGATAATGGTGAATATGGATGTAACTTAGATTTAAGAAATGGAAGTATTCCTACGAGCAAAGCGCAGCTTGTCGTTACAGGTTAGTATCAATATGCAGTCTCTGTAAAAACAAACCGATGATTTTGGGAATAAAATGGATTTCATTCATACTAGCAGCACAAAAAATGAGATTTATGATTGATTAAAGTTTGCGGTTTATTTTTTAAAACCTTTTAGCATATTTACGAAATTAACCTTTACAATTTGTAAATTTCAGCTTTACGCACGTTTACACTGATTCGCAAAGCTGACGTAATGAGATTCTTTAGCGTTCAATTAACGCGATGTTTGTGATGGTGCGACTTTTGAGCGTTTGATACTTGGTAACCTTGCCACCGCTTTAATTCCGACTGAATATCACGGCCACCAAACAAGTGATAATACTTCGGGTATCTATACCAGAGTAAGAATATATGGAGTAGAAGGAAATAGGTTATTCATCGTGGAATGTGAAATTAAAAGGATACTTAATCAATTGTCTCACGATTGAGGTCATTGGTAGAAATACCGCGACGTTTCGACTGCAATCTGCTAGTCTTCATCAGGCGATGGTGTAGACTGGATGATGGTTGTTTTATATACTGTTCGTCGGATTATCGGCGCTGTGATTGGCTGATGCGTGATGTCCCAGCATGTTTCTTGATTGTTGGCATCCACGCTTCCGGTAGATCGATGCCGCAATCCCTATTGATGTTGTTAGGGTGTAGTCGGATCTGAATGGCTTCCTTGACTCTGCGTGTGTGCCAATGTACGTCTTGGTCGATATATGGAGTATTTGGCCATAATGTTGCTTTTGATTGTTTAAAAATTAACCCTTTGACTCCTACGGCGCCCGAAACCGCCCGTAAAAAACGAACTTGCTTTGAAATTCTAACTTTTTAAAAAATGCTAAATTTGCCCAGCCGTTTGAATGTTAGTAAGCACTAGAAAGTTCTGCAAATTTTCGTAGTATATCAGTCAGAAGAAACAAGCAATTTTAGCACAAAAATTCCATATGAACTTTAGGAAAGTCAAAAATGACCGTTTTTGCCCTTTTTTTCAATAGTTGAAATCACACTTTTTTGACCTTGGATTTTTTATCGAAAAAATCGTTTTTAGACGAAAAAGCCGTTTTCACAACAAAATTTAGTCTAGCTTGTGCTATAGCTTTGGCAAGTTTTTTCACTTTTTTCACTTCACGAACTGAGCTGCGGTCGTTTGATTACGGCCATTTTGATACGCACGTGTTTTCAAGTAGTTACGACTGCAAATCATTGTGTGACCTTGGATTTTTTATCGAAAAAATCGTTTTTAGACGAAAAAGCCGTTTTCACAACAAAATTTAGTCTAGCTTGTGCTATAGCTTTGGCAAGTTTTTTCACTTTTTTCACTTCACGAACTGAGCTGCGGTCGTTTGATTACGGCCATTTTGATACGCACGTGTTTTCAAGTAGTTACGACTGCAAATCATTGTGGGTAACGATGACAGCGCTCGGCATAGAGTTTCCCCATAGTCCCTTTATAAATTTGTTATAAGTCTAGGTTCACCTCGGTTTTCTGCCAAAATTTCGCGCTTGTTGTGTTCCTCTATCATCACAACTTCGATAAAAAGCCGCGGCAGGTCCGAGAATGTGCCTTTAGCCGAACTCCAAACCTGACTTTGTACTAAGCCCGCCAAAACCGAATGAACCAAACATCGATCGTTTTTTGCTGTCGACAAAGTGAGATTCCTTGCTGCTTTCTTCCAGAAAGTGAGCTCTTTGCTACCTTGAAGCTTAATGATGCTCTTCCAGTAGTGACTAAAGGCAAAATATGACCCTAAAATTAACGAAATTCCGATTTAAGCCAACTTTCAACCAGTGTAAATATCCAACGATGCTTTGATACGATCTAAAAGTCATGTGGCCTGAGAACTTGAGCCCCTGAGATTACAAAACAGCAGCACTTTCCATGGTAACACCAAATATGGAGTCAAGAAATCCTACGGATCGTTTATATTCAGAAAATCGCTCAAAAATGTCAAAAAAGCCCAGTAGTCAAAGGGTTAAATATAAAATGAAGTCATGGCTTAGCTTTGATATTGGAGCTGTGGTCGTTTTTGAGCTTTTACTAGCTTTTTCCTAAAAGACGAAAGTCTTTATAATGTTCTTTATGTTTACTTAGATTTACAAAATTTCTCACGAAAAAGAGTTTGTTTTGGTTTGTATTGGCGCCTAATTTGCATAATAGTGCGCCATCTCAAAGCAAATGTGTGCAAAAGAAGGCATGACATTTGTTAACTACCAAAACAGTTAAAACCAAAAGATATTTTTATATTCTTGTGTTAAATCGATCTTTCTCATTACATTGAAGCCCCAATCGCAGTTAGTTGGTGTGGGACTTGCAAGAAACACGCGACTTGTGTGCAGTTTGAATTGAGCGTTTTACTTGATCAATTTAAACATTAATAAATAATAATTTTAATATTCATACTGCGCAAAATACATGTGGACATGATATAATGCGCAGCACACCAATGGTATAACGTGATTACTATAATATTAATCCTGAGAAATCCTAATGCTTGGAATGAATTACTTTTGAAAAACTATTATATTTGACAGCTAAGCTCTTTAATATACACTATTTTTCGTATCTCGATTATTATTAAAATAATAATTTTAATATTCATACTGCGCAAAATACATGTGGACATGATCTAATGCGCAGCACACCAATGGTATAACGTGATTACTATTATATTAATCACTTGTGAACCAAAATAACTTTGTGAGTGAAACACGAAGGAAATATATTTTATGACCCGAAATCATCGGTCCGCTTAAGGACGTTCGCGGGGAATGCTCGTGCGCATCCTACTACGCACGACAATGCGCGGTGATAAACGCCTGGGTGATTTTGCTTCTATAAGAAAAACAAGCAAACCAGCCGATTTTCGATGTTTGAAGCACAATAACTCAAACAAACGAACGGTGACCCCCATTTTTTATCTTATAAATCGAAATAACTACTAAAAATAAGTCTTCTTTTAGTTTTTGAAAAATATGACATTTTTTTAACCCACAGAAAATCGGCTTTTTCCAGTTTTTTTAAGCCCTCGAAAACGACAAAAAGGCGGCCATTTTGTTCGAGACGTACGGTCTTTTTCTCCAAAATAAGGTATATATTTTTTCGTTTTGAGTCAAAAAATCGCTTTATTTCGAAATAGTATGAGTTTCAAAAACATTTTATGGCCTTCTTTTATTATGACTGGCATTTTTTACTAATTTTCTTTCTTTTTTGTGCCACCAAGGCATTCCGTCACGCAGCTTGCGAAAAATGCCGAAAATGCCGACTTTGAGGCCATTTTGCTCGAAAACAACGACGGTGACCCCCAATTTTTTTTTAGCTTTTTCGATGTGTCGTGTTCAGTTTTATCAACGTACTGGCAAAGTCTCAGGAAATTGACATTTACTTTGCTTTTTCCCGCGAACGTCCTTAAGTGTATTTACTAGCAGTTTTCCTATACATAATTTAATTAATTGGTTTTAAATTGTTTTAATATATTAAAATATTCATTGATAAATTGATTCACAATAAGTTGATTTTTTAATGTACTTTTTTAAGTCCCTTTTTGGAGTACCTTATAAAAATTCCCTTAATATATTACATAATCGAATAACTTTACATAAACATTTTTAACATTTTTCTTCTTTAATCAGTAGTTTATAACCTCCGGTTTAACTGCGATTATCATTTCATTATTTTAGAAACCCCAACGTTTACCATACGTCCAAATCGAGCAACAATAACAACTGAACACTCGAACCTGACTATCAGTTGTACAGCGGTTGGTCCTCCAGCACCAAACATCACGTGGGTGCGAGAACGAGGCGTTACCATGACACAAGGTGTTGGTAGTACTAGATTATCATTCGCTAATATTTCCAGGCATGATAGTGGGAAGTACGAGTGCCAGGCAATTAATAACCACAACCAAAGTCCAGTTACAGTTAGTACAGTGATTACGGTCTATTGTAAGTACACTGAAGTTAATAGTCTATTGAAGAATACACAACCAATGCGGTAATTTATGCCAATGCTGGCCCGTTTAGATCAATGGATTTAGTATTCCCACTGGGAATCTTGCAAGTTGTGCATCAACTTTCGCCAGTGAGATTTTTCTTGAGAAAGTCTAACGTTATTAATGAATCGGCGCACACCACAAAACTATTTCCACACTTTAAACTAACTACATAAATAAAACAATTGGGGTGAAGAGATTTTCTTCAGGTTTTTTTTAACATTGTTGTTTTTTCTTCAGTCAGGCCTACGATCGACAAATCTTTGTCTACTAGTAATATCAGTTCCTGGAATGGTAGCATTGTAACATTAAGCTGTAAATATTCCACTGCACTGCCTGGTCCTACATGGAAATGGTACCGACCAAACGGTGACCTTATAACTTCCAATATACACAGTATTGCTGATGGAAGTGAGGTAACCATGATGACTGGACAAGACAGTGGTGACTATGGTCGTTATAGATGTAAAGCAACTAATGTAGCTGGTAGTGATGAACACAGTATTACTGTAACACAGCTTTGTAAGTAGTACCTTCTATCATCCATTTGTCGACAGACCATAGAACGAGAACCTCGCCAAGACAGTATTATAATTACGTTTTGTTTTATAGATCCTCCACAAGGACCACCCGGCATGGATGTTGTATGTATTCAACCATCATCAGCAGTCATTATCTGGACAAGACCAGTGTATAATGGTGGTAGTCCAGTCACTGGATACAAGGTATTGGTTAATTCTACCACCATTCACATCAATACATCAAACGTTCTTCAACATAAAGACATCACAGGTCTACATGATGATACAGTGTATGAAGTTAAAGTATTGGCTAGGAATATAGCAGGATATGGTGATGCCTCTAGTAAGGTCTTCAAAACTGGCAAACAAGGTACATTTGACATATTCTAAATATATTCACTGATATACATCTTGTTTTTTACGAGATTTAGTTAAAAGCAGGAATATCTAAAAGGATTGATCCCAGATTCGAGTAGGGCATTGATTCCTGATTCAACAGATGTGTTCTTTAAAATATTGTACTAGGCAAATGTAACTTCTTGGCTGTGATGTACGAGCCAATTCAAATATATGAGAGATGCACAACCCTTGAGAGCTGTGTGGTTTAAAATTGAAAATTTAATACTATCGTGGTCTTTGTGGATCGAAAATAAATATACAGTACGGATTAGATTCCTAGTATATGCCATTGGGCAAAATGCTCTTCCATTACATACAAAACTGCTGTGGCAAAAGAAGGATTGGAGTTCTATAAAAAAAGCTTTGTAAGAGGTGCCTTTGGTTGCCAGTCTTCTATTGTTATATATTGATTTTATTATTCATCTTTGTTTTTATAAATAGGAATCAACATCAATTCACCATCAACATCAATTGACTCAGGTAATGGTAGGTAACATATAGCGATTGGTATAACTGAAACGGCCATAATAATAATATATAATGATAATAACAATAATGATTATCACAGAAAGAGTGTAACGATAAAGGTAATAATAAAGACAACTACGATGGCGACATTGACTGTCACAATAATGATGGCGATAAGAAAAGTGATAAGAATGGTGATTAAGATAACAATTACAAGGACAGCGATCAGAATCACGGTTAAAAGAACAAAGATAACGATCAAAATAACGATAACGATAACGACGATAATAAGGATACGATAATGATTATAGCGATAAGATGTTTCGATAACTATAACAATCACAACAATAAAGATAACGATTACGATTGCGATAATTAACGAAGATGTTTACGATTGTGGCTATGTTTTTGCAGGTGCTGCAGTAGCTGGTGTGTTAGCATTCTTTCTCTCCGTTTCTTTACTGGTGATCATCATGTTTGTTGTGTACACCATGAGGCAACGTAACAAGACGATCTCAGAGCAAGAGAATGCATCAGTCGAGATGACGTCACCGACATCTTATTCAGCACCCAATAAGCCACGAATCGGGCTAGTAAGAGATGAGAACAGACGAACTCTTACAAAACCAGTTGTACCTAGCACACCAGCTGAGTATGCTATACCAGGAAATCCAGACAATAGAGAGACCAGTCAAGACTATTATCAGCAGCTGAACCCTGCAACATTACAATACGATCCAGCAGTACAGTACGAACCTTTACGTACTCAACACGTTACTAGTACTGATCAACGTAACGACACGTATGAGCCGTTACGTAACCAACCTGCGGAATATCAATCCCTACAAATGCCGTCTAATCTAAACAATACTTCTTTCAGTTAAGTTTAGTCGAATAGTTATCAACCGTTACTTATGGAGATCCACTGACCGCAAACGAAGTCTAATGTTAACAATACCTCTTGTAGTTTGCAACAGACGTAGCACTACCAATCGTTACCCATCCGACTTATGTGTAACAAAAGGCAGTATAACCGGATAGGTCTTTTAGTTCAGCAAGGGCCACACAGTCATCACTCTTTACGATACTGTGGCCTCAAATGAAGTATAAAATAAACAGAACATCTTAATATGATCGTAGTTTTTAAAAATCATGTATTAAAAAACAATCACAAATAAAACGATTTGTAGTCTATGGCAACATTACTTTTAAGAAAAGATACACTAGAATAGTCAGGGGTGGGGGAGGGGGGCGTGGGGTTAGCTCTAGGGAGCTATAATGTTTTTTATTAAATATATTACGTGCAATCATGCGTACCAAGGGGAGGATGTAGCGCAGGATGTTCAACGACCTAAACGGGGCTCCCTAGGAAACGAGACCAAGCCTACTGATAGAAATAACGGTAAGTTAAATAGAGACCACAAAAGACCCAGGTACCCCACTTCGACCCGAATGCACGTCGAGCAGAGATATATATATATACAGGTATAGCTTGAAGAATTCTGAAAGGGGCACATTTGCAAGGATAGCACTGCACCAGATGGTTGGATGTAAAAAAAACGCGATTCAATTAGCGAAACTAACGGAAGAGCCAAAGCCTATGAGTTTGAGGGTGAGCTGCATGATGAAACACTGCTGCTCGTTGTTGTTAGATAGAACATAAAATATGTGTAACTCAGCAAAAAAAAAAAACTACTTCACTACTACACTACTACTTCACTGTATTAAAAGCAAAAACAATGGAAACAAGATTTATAAAACAAAACATTAAAAAGTAAATATAAAATAAAATAAATTTGCTGAAAGTGTTAAGATGCTGTTTTTCATTATGCACCTTCTGTCTTTTCTTATTATTGGCCTGAGTGGCGGCACTTGGGGATTAGGGAAGAGGATGGGGGATTGGGGAGAGAGTGGAGGGGAGGGGTGGTGGAGCGAAGAATGCAGGAAGAGCCTGTAGACAAACCCCACTTTTATGATTCAAGCTACAGCCACCAGATGGTCGTAGTTTTTGATTGGCTAAGATCGAAGAATCACTCATCACGTCAAGGTGCGAGCCTCACATTCACGACATGGTGCCATTTAAGTGATTAGTCATCTTGAAAACTATTTGAATACTGATTTATCTAAACTAGAAAGCTCTGGTTTTTATGTTTTCTTCATAAACGTGAGCAGATTTAGACTTTTGGGAGTTTTTCTTAGAAGACAATCGATATTCAATTCAAATATTTAAATACCCTTCAAATAAATCGAATATTTATTAATGTTGAGGAGATTTAACTCGAAAAGCCTATGGCTTCTTTAAATCTTCTCGCCATCACTTTTTCTGTAATATTTAATTTCAAACTTAAAATAAATAAAATAAAAAAATAAAATAAATAAAAATATATAGGTTGATTGAGTAGTTGTCAAACTCTCAAACTCGTCAAACTATTTGAATACACTCAACTGTTGATGATTTGCATTTTCTGTGGCACCCGACTGTTTTTTTATATAAACAATTAACATATCAATTTGAATCAGACTAGGAAGTTATTTCAAATATTCGCCTAAAAACATTACATTTTGCTATAAATGGATATATAAAATAGCTCGTTTGCACTTTCCAAGCTTACCGTATATTAAGAAAACTAATTGTTCAAACAATCACATATGCTGCTGGTTGGCTTAATTACCTTTTGGCAATAGCGACGTACTTTTATATCGTTGGAATATTGTTTCTTTACATTCTACGAAAACAACAGAAAGATATCTTGGAGTTCGGTCGACGAATTGAGAATGAAGGGTCATGTATGGATTGTTGTTCTTATGGCGTTATTGCTGCCGACTACATTCGGTAAGTAAACTATATGATGTATGTTTACTAGCTAAATGTATGCCCGGAGTATATGGCTTAATACTTTACCACCTGAAATGATTGTGATATGGTAGAATTGTACATACTTGAAATCTGCTGGTTGGGAATGTTTTTTGTTTTTTTTGTGATATGGTATAATTATACATACTTGAAATCTGCTGGTTGGGTTTTGTGTGAAAGTTTGTTTGAATGCTTAGATAATGTTACAGGATAATAATCAGAACGGTGTAGACTAGGTTGATTTCATATTGTCAGGTATTAAATTAGAAGAAGTAGCTGCTTTTATATGCAAATCCCGGGATAAACAATCTATAGCCTAGTACATCACGTTTGTATGTGTTTAATAAGTGATCGAAGTGGTCAAGGTTTTAGTAAAACAACACGGCTATCTTTTGTCATAGATCCACGGACAGTTCATATGCTCTCGAGGTTTTGATTAAAAAACAAAGTATTCTTGTTTTCAGTGACACTTCAGTTTCTAGATTGCGTCATATACGTATAAAAAAATGAATTGATCTATAATTTGTAAATGCTTTGTATTTGTATGAATTCTATTTCGAATATTATATGACGTTCTTTTAGAATTGATCACAATATAGGGCATCAAACTTAAGATTATACATATTGAATTTTTTTTGTTAAATGTGGTCGTACCTTTTAGGGTCTGAAATCAGTATCTGAGTTAATTTACGCGTACCTTTTAGGGTCATTTTCAAAACCATCCGTCGAGCACCCCTATCCATTTTTGAAGCGGCTTATTGAATTTTATTCCATGATCACTACATATATAGTAACTGAACATGTACGACCAGGACATAAACAACTCGATATATTATAGAATATAAGATACAAAATATATAAGCATTTTTGTACGAGGATTAATTTTAAGTGTAAATATTCAATTATTGTATACTCGAAAATATTAAAAAGTGAAGTATATATATCATGGTTGACTTTTTGTGTTCTCACAGGGGCTAAGCCAACATTTGAGCCAGCTGCTCAAATTCCTGCCGCAATACTTGATGACTCTCCACCAGGTAAGCAATCATCACTTTGATCTGTTATATGGCATGGATCGGCACAAAAAGCATGTCATATCTCCATGCACAATTTTTTGACAGCTTCTCTCTTGTTCAACTTGTTATATTTTGTGTGCAGGGACATTTTACTATAAATTCACGGCATCAGACTTTGCAAAATTGAACATAACTTTTAGCCTTGACAACAACATCCAAGAATGGCTCCAAATTAACCCAGATACTGGTAATACTACAGTTAAGAAAAAGATTGATAGGGAGGTAAGTGATGGTAGGGCATGATCGATGCTCCTCTTTGTTGAAATAGCTCCTTTTTGTTTAAATAGTTCCTCTTGGTTAAAATAGCTCCTTTTGGTCAAAATAGCTCCTCTTGGTTGAAATAGCTCCTCTTGGTTGAAATAGCTCCTCTTGGTTAAAATAGCTCCTCTTGGTTAAAATAGCTCCTTTTGGTCAAAATAGCTCCTCTTGGTTGAAATAGCTCCTCTTGGTTAAAATAGCTCCTTTTGGCCAAAATAGCTCCTCTTGGTCAAAATAGGTCCTGTTGGTTGAAATAGCTCCTCTTGGTCAAAATAGCTCCTCTTGGTCAAAATAGCTCCTCTTGGTTGAAATAGCTCCTCTTGGTTGAAATAGCTCCTCTTGGTTGAAATAGCTCCTCTTGGTTGAAATAGCTCCTCTTGGTTGATATATAGCTCCTCTTTGTTGAAATAGCTTCTCTTGGTTGAAATAGCTCCTCTTGGTTGAAATAGCTCCTCTTGGTTGAAATAGCTCCTCTTGGTTGAAATAGCTCCTCTTGGTTGAAATAGCTCCTGTTAGTACCTTTTAGGGCTGTTGGTAAAAAGGCAATTACGTAACACCACTCAATACCTACAGAGGTCGTTTTTACTTGGCTTTGTCTTAAAAATCGGACCGCCGATTACCACTTCAACTTTTACAATGGAGTACTTCCAAGGCTTTAATGAGTTTGGTAATAATACCATATATTTCTTTAGGCAATCACAATCGTCAAGTTCAAAGTATTTGCTACTAACACAAACAATGAGAAGGTAAGGTTAATATGTACTTCATTTTCATATTTACCATTGATATACTTGACTAAACGAATTTCACCTCAGTTTTCGCCTCAGTCTTCAGACTATGTCCGGAATGTCAGTAAGTTCAACTATTTTTATAAGGATAATAGTTAGATTTTTTATCTAAATCTTGTTTAGTTTTAATTTGTTATGCATATTCTAAGTTCTCAAGATTTGAATGGAGTGCACGTATTTTACTTGACTTGGCATTTTCTTATGTCAATTCTCATAATCATATTTGTTCAAGGGTAAATAATCGAATAGCTGACATTGCAAAATTATTTTCAACAGGCAGAGTTGGAGACGTTTTTAATTATTACAGACGTTAACAACAAACCCCCGATTATGACAAACGTACCATATACAAAGAACATTGCAGAGGTGAGTCTCTCTCTGTCAATCAATCAATCAATCAATCAATCAATCAATCAATCAATCAATCAATTAATCAAAACTCATTAGAATACAAAGGATTAGTTATTTGATTACACGTTTCTTCCCGAAAAAAATGCATTCTGAACAAGTACTACTGCAGTAATGTTCTCATTATATAATAGACCATAAACACATACACCTGCCAAATCATTTGAATAAACAATAAACAAAATACCAACATGGTTTGCAGAATTAAAAGTGTTAATTGAAGTAGGTGCAAAGATGATGATGAGCAGAATACATATACGTAATTGATAAAGGTTACGATATAGCTTGTGTTGCATATCGCATATTTGAGCAATGCAGACTACTATTGGGGCAATACAAACAAACACGTTGGGCTAGAATGGGTCTAAAATGTTTCATTTAGGTAAAACTTTTTAGTATTTCAATGGAATTTCTTGAAACTTGGTAACGTTGAAGCCTTTGTCAAAACTCAAAACTCTATCGTTTTACATGTTTGAATTTCGACATTTTTGGCGGGAAAATGACGTCATCATTTTCGACAGAAAATCGAAATATTGCTCAATGTAAAAATTAAGGTAGCGCATTTGAAAGAACGGCGTGAGAGAATTTCAAATATGGGATAATAATTCCATTCCAAAATCGGAACCGAAAGATATGATTTTTTGAACATTCATGAATCCGCCATTTTTTCTGTTAAAAATAGTAACAAAATGGCGGATTTATAAGTATTCAAAAAATCATATCGGAATGGAATTGTTCTTCCATGTTTGAAATCCGCTCACGCAGCTCTTTCAAATGCGCTACCTTACTTTTTACATTGAGCAATATTTCAATTTCTCTCGAAAATGATGACGTCATTTTCCCGCCAAAAAGTCGAAATTCAAAAAAGCAAAACGATAGAGTTTTAAGTTTTGGCAAAGGCTTCAACGTTACCAAGTTTCAAGAAATTCCATTAAAATTCTAAAATTTTTAACCAGATGAAACATTTTAGACCCATTCTAGCCCGACGTGAAACACATATTCATCCTACCCCACGCACCTTCTCCACTCAAACAAACATAAATCTTTGTGAATATATGGTGTGCTATAATTTCAATTTTCCAGTATGCAAACGATATATTCAATACGTAGCTAAATCAAAGGCATCTGACATCTTGATGTACATGTAGTATTGATGTTTTTACATATGATAAATAGGATAAGCCGATTGGTACAACAGTATACACGATCACGATCGACGATAAGGACGATGGGATATTCGCAAAAACAGATTTAACCATCGATAGTGGTAACGAGGTAAGTAGGTATTTAATCACTTAATTCTAGACTAGGATTTTTGTCTTCGGTCGTTGCTATTGACCATGGTGGGCTTATAAAATCATTCACATAATGACTTGTGTATTTATACTAAATCAAGATATCCGTCAAATAGAAATCATGTAAAAAAGCAAAATCTATATTCTTGATGTTATACTGATATGAGATATATACTATAAACTGAAAATTAATATTGATTACTGTTATTACGGTAACACGTACAATGATTTTAGGAGCTCTCTTTTCGCTATATTTCCATAGTGGGTAAACGTTGCTGCACTGGTGGGTTTGCACGATTCACTGCAAGGTAGGCAGTGCTCACACTATTGGTATTTTTGCAGGCTGGTGCATTCCGACTTAAACTTGAAAATATTGTTATCAATAACTCTTTGGATTATGACAATGGTGTAAGGCAATATGTCCTGAACATCACAGCTAAAGTAAGTACAGTAGAGTAGGGTGAATTATGTTAGGGAATGAAGACAAATCACTAGAGAACAAGTTGGACCACAACTTCGTTCTCTATGCCATGCTTATGAATTATTAATGTATTTAACTGACAATGTATGGTGGCTTTTGGCTCTAACTGGTATTTGTATATTTGTTGTATACAAGCTATGCACTGGTTGTATAGTTTTTGTATGCATTCTGGCTCAAAATAGATCTTTTTGTGTAAAAATGTTTCTTAAGGATGGTTTCCTAATAACAAAGACAGACATGCATAAACGTGCATCCTCACAGTCATCACAGCATTCCGCATCTATCGATATAAAATATTATCATTGGAGAAGGTCAAGTGTTTATCTTAAATAGCTGCCCTGTTAATAAAATGTGTGACACTTATGTATATTATTGTGTTATAGAACACCCAGCCACCGTTCCCAGAAACCTCTGGTGTCATTACAATAAACGTTTTAAACGTCGATGATCAGGGACTAAAATTCCTACAAAATATATATGAAGGACAAGTTATTAAAGGCTCATCTGTGGTAAGGCTTTTTACATTTACCTAGTCCCATCCTTATATATACAACTATTTTCTTGTTTACGTTAGGACTCAAGTGTATGGGTTGGTATGGTGTTTGGATCACTATAATACAACTGGCAATATACGATATCGCCAAGATTTTTTTTGTTACCTTCTCATTTCACCTCGCCTATCCTAATCTGGCTCGGTTACGACAGATTAATACTTCACCTCAGTTTCATGCATGCATGTACGCATGCTTTAATTATTCCTGTCTTATCTTTTGCTATATATCCTGTATTAACCAAAAAACTGACAAATTGTATCAACGTCATTTTATGTGGCTAAATAATGCTATTCGTTCATACAGAATACTCCAATAGTTCAGGTCCAAGCAAAGGATTTAGATTCACTCAATGAAACGATAAAATACAAGATATATCCAGGTAAATAAAGACTTTTAGATAATTCGAGTGAGATGGTTTTAGATCTAAATACGTGTGATTTTCAGAAAACCACTTTTTAATTGGGGAGACGCCCTATACATTTGCATTAAATATTTTTACACACAACTCGGCTTGCAAGTTGAATTTTGCGGGGGGAGAAATAAAACCAGCTAATTCGTGAAAAGCAGCTAATTTGAAAACAAACTTCCGTAGCTTTGGAGCAAACAACAAATCAAACAAACTAAACTCACATATTATCAATGTTCGAACCAGGAGTGGAACCTGGTCGACAGCGTTGAGAGTTGCTTAACATCACAGTATTAGTTAATTAAACCAATTTGTTTAGAACGAACATGTCCCAAATAATTCAAAAACAAAAAAACTACAACTTAGTATAGTGTTGGTCTGAGTTTAATTACAATGACTGTGGTGGGGTTGGTTCCTAATTATATATGATCTTCACCAAAAATTAACAAGACACTACCATGGTGCCATATATAAAACCACAATAGTATACTTATGATTTGACCATATCTACTATACCCTGATAACCTACGCATAATATACCCAAGTATCATAGAACTAAGAACTGCGGTTGTAGAGCATTCTCGGTATGTGCTCCGACTTTGTGGAATGAACTAATCATTTATACTTCCTATTCGATGTTCGTAGGCCATGTTGAACATATTAGTTGATGACTAAACGTATTCAAATGACCACATGGATTTGTGATTTAATTGACAGATTCTGACCCAGGGAACCTGTATGCAATAAACACCGACACAGGACAGATTACAGTTAATGCAGGACTTGAAATTGGAAGTCAAATGCTTGTTGTGATGGTAAGATATAATGTATTTAATAAAAAAGAAGGAGAAGGTACTATTTTACATTCATCCATACTCAAATTTATTGGGACATGTACACTAGCTGTCTCAATATAATTTCTTCGAACTGTTCTCGCTTGAGGCGTGGGAAATTGACATAAAAATACCAATATAGCTTTAGCAAACTACTCCTCCAAAGCAAGAGTCAATATTGATTGGGGGTAGAGGGGGGTTGGGTTGCTAAGGAGGGATGGGTTGATGGATGGTCATTTTTTCAAACGTTTTTGTCTGCAGGAGCAGGTAGTCTCCTAAGTTATTTTCACATGATTGTAGCATTGTTATACATTCAGCTTTCTTTTAGGCAGTTTCCAGGAAACATGGTTCTGTTGTTACACTGGTTAATGTGACGGTTGTTGCTGTACTGAATGTACAATTTCAAGCAAGTATCGTAGAAGGCCAAGCTAACACTGTTGTTATGGACTTAACGGTATGGTAATTATAGAAATGACCTCATTTTGCTTTTTCAAAACTGTTCAATACTGATAGAAGACGACATTATTCGTGTAAAATAGAATAAAAATACTGAAAAGGTTGTTTTTTTGTTTTATATGGAGCTAATACAGTGTTTTGTTTTGTATGTAGTTGCTATCTAATATTTGCTAGTTGGTTGGGGAAATATTTATTGATAAAACGTGATTCATGAACCCGGTTAAAAGTTTTTGATACTGATTAAAACGCACTTTAAACCAAAAGCATGGCAGTTTATCAAAAATAATTTTATGGTTGATGAACAATACTACAAATACGTACACCGAATAAATAAATAAATGACGACCGAAATGAATAACTATTGTTTTGACTGTTTATACCATAATATATTCTAATATATGTGAAAACTGTATATACTTTGTTTTAAACACGAAGCTAGCTAGTCAAAAAACGGCGATTGCAGCTCGTCATTATCAGATTCGTTCTATAATTAAAGCACATACTTTCCACAATATTGAGGCCCTGTTAGGGGGGTCTGAATATCAATAATCCTGATTAAAGTTCACAAATAATCAGTAATCCTAAATTGTAAATAATGATTTACCAAAAATAAATTACAAACAAGTAATCCTAAATCCTCAATTGGTCCTATAATTCTGCAAAAATAATCCATAAACCTCAAACTTTTGGGTCAATAATCCATATCCCTGCTCTAAAAACTCCTAATAATCCATAATACTAAGCCCTTTCAGGGCCTCAATATTAGGATAAGATGTTGATTTATACATGATGTAAATATTTGATATTTAGACCACAGAAACAAGCTTTAATGTAACGGGAGCATCATTTTCGATTGAGTCCGGTAACTATGGCAACCATTTTGACATTGAAACAACGAACCTGAAGGTTGGTTCGATACCATTGGACCGAAAGACTCGTTCTTACTACTCACTCGTCATCAAGCTAACGAAGGGTGGTGTAGTACAAGGAAAGGCGACGGTATGGGATATTTACAAATGTTTACATCAGTGCGTTTTTTTTCTTTTTCCTTAGTTCGTTCATTTGTTTTCCCATCTTTTCTTTCATTTGTTCGTTCTTTTGTTTATTTATTCATTCATTCGTTTGTAAGATTGTATGCCGGTTATGTGATCATTCTATCATTTCTTCGTTCGTACGTTTGTGTGTTCGTTCGTTCGTTAGTTCGTTCGTTTATCAGGGGTTTTTTTTTTGCTCGTTTTGTTTGTTAATTATTTCTTCGATATTTTGCTTGTTCATTTGTTTGTTCGTTTCTTTTGATGGTCTGTTTTTGTTGTTTGTCTGTTTGTTTGTTAGTATGGGGTTTTTTTTCGTTTTTATTGCACCTTTTTTTTTTTTGCCAGCTACTTCGTATCTTTATTTGCTCTCTTAGCTCCTTTGAAATTTATTCTTTAGTTTGTTTGCTTGTCATATGTTTGTATAAATCTTTATTCATCCGTTAGTTTATTTGTTGGTTTGTAACACTTTCTACGTTTGCTTTTCAGGTCAATGTCATAGTGAAAGAGGACTTATCTATTGGTAGTTATATAATATATCTAAGATAGTACGCGCGCTCTGATTGGCTGATTTACTCAAAAATACTATGCTTTCTTTAAACTGTAGAGACATTTAGGTTTTTGATTGACAGCTCACAAACTAAATACGTGTTCTTCTAAACCACTTAAAACTAAAAAAAAAAAAAACACTTACAAACATAGAAAGAGAATTTCCCTCGGCAGGTCAGTATTTTGATTATAAGACGGAAAATAAATCACATTAAAAGTTTATATTATATTATTATAATTACGTTTTGTTTTGTAGATCCTCCAAAAGAACCACCCAGCATAGATGTTGTATCTATTCAACTATCATCAGCAGTCATTATCTGGACAAGACCAGTGTATAATGGTGGTAGTCCTGTCACTGGATACAAGATATTGGTTAATTCTACCATCATTCACATTAATACATCAAACGTTCTTCTTCATAAAGAAATCACAGGTCTACATGATGATACAGTGTATGAAGTTAAAGTGCTGGCCAGGAATATAGCAGGATATGGTAATGCCTCTAGTAATAAGGTCTTCAAAACTGGCAAACAAGGTACATTTGACATATTCTAAATATATTCACTGATATACATCTTTAGTTTTTCATGTGATTAAGTTAAAAGCAGCTGTATCTAAAAGGATCGAGCCCTGTTTTTTTTTGTAGATATTCCAAGAGTACCACTCGACATGGATGTTGTATCTATTCAACCTTCATCCGCAGTCATTATCTGGACAAGACCAATGTATAATGGTGGTAGTCCAGTCACTGGATACAAGATATTGGTTAATTCTACCATCATTCACATCAATACATCAAACGTTCTTCTTCATAAAGAAATCACAGGTCTATACATGATGCTACAGTGTATGAAGTTGAAGTGTTGGCCAGGAATATAGCAGGATATGGTGATGCCTCTAGTAAGGTCTTCAAAACTAAAGGTACATTTGACATATTATATTTATATTTACTTACACACATTTAAAGTATTCCAAGGAAGTTAAAATCAGAAGTGTCTGAAAGGATCAAACCAGGGGTACCCCTGGTTTGAGCACACTGCAAAAACGGCTGAGTAGATACAACTCAGTATATTGACTAATCATGCATTCAGGATGACACTTCATATAGAGTTAACACAATTCTATAGTGCGTAAAAGTGAGGTTGAACTCAATATATTGATTACATTGTACTCAATGGCATATCTACATTGATGTTCACTTTTTTTCTAATTATTAACACATATACACACAAAATTTAAAATTTATTTTCACTCTTAATTAATAATGAATTGCGTTTACTAACTATAAAGTGTCATGCTGAATGCATGATTAACTCAATATACTGAGGTGTATCTATTCAGCAGTTTTTGCAGTGTAGGGGCATGTCTCCTTATAATAGTATTGTAACTGCTGTACTGTTATGTACCAGCGATAGAAGTAATACATTTTACCGTGTCCGACTGCTTTTGATCAATGATTATTTCATATAGGAAACAACGTCAATTCTCCAACAACACCTTGTGACTCATGTTACGGTAGGTTACATATAGCTATTAGTATAACAATGAAAGTGACCACAACAGTAACATAAAAGTGCGACTACTGAAACCGAGGCCACACAATTGCAAACACATGTCAAAACAAATATTTTTGAGACCAAATAAAAAGCTCGCAGAGGGTTCTCTCAAGCTAAGATGATTCTTATTCAATCTTGATCTATTCCGTTTATATTTAACAGTTATTCGCCGAAGGCGAAGTGATTATCGGTGAATATTTACCAAGCGGTGAGTCTTCGAGCTGCGAGGTAAATATGTAAGAGATAAATACCGAGAACGGAGGCAATAAGCCGTATAAAGCCCGAGGGGCCGTAGGCCCCGAGGGCTTTATAGGCTTATTGCCGACGTTCGAGGTATTTATCTGACTTATTACATGATTTACAGAGGTTTTCCAAAAAGGCCTTGTATTTTTAAATTTTGTATGCAACATTTGGGTTTTTACGCCATATACTTTTATCGATGCAAGTCGTTTTCAAGACGACAAATATATTCTTCAGAAGATTCTTGAATTGTTTTTTTTTTTTTTAGTGCATGACTTATTACATGATTGAATAGGTTTTCACACAACTTCATGTCCCAAAGGGCATCATCAAGCTGATTATTTTTTTGGTTTCCCATGAGAATACAATCCAAACAATGGGCTTTTAGTTTTGTTGTACACTACAATACTAATGAACTGTAACGAACAAATGAATACGTTTTCTTCTCACTAACTGACATCGATCGGACAGTTAGCATAAAGTGTTAGGGTCAGGATTTGTAAGCAAAGGGTTCGAGGTTCGATCCTCGAAAGGGTCACTCTATCAGATTTTTTATCCGTTAAATGTTCGCAACTAGAAAATTTCTAAGTTTAACGTTACATATAAAGTAGGGATTAGGTCATTGGTATTCAAGGGCAATATACATTAGTATTCAAGGGCAATATACATTAGTATTCAAGGGCAATATACATTAGTATTCAAGGGCAATATATAGATATTGCCCTCAAATGGGGGCAATATCTGTATAAAGCCCTTGAATTGATAATGAACAGGGTAATACGCGATATAAAGCCCTAAAAGTAACAATGAAAACCGATGTAATCATGTAATAATCACCGATATTCACTTCGCCTGAGGTGAATAATCGTTTTAGTATAAATACAAAGGTGATTATTTCAAAAAAGAAAGAAGGAAACAGCATTGAAAGTGATAATATTTTATTTTTTAAAAGCGCGACCGTTACGCGTAAAAATTGTAAACTTTGTCTCGCATATAATGACAAAAAAAACGTGAAAATTTACTATGATACCTTTACCAAACTTAGTAGCTTCTTTTGCATGTCGATTTGGGGACAGCATTTTCTTTAAAGTTTTCAATTTCATCTTTGCTAACAGTGACAAAACAACTACTGGCAGCCATTTTGTCCGGAAAGGTGATTATCGGCTGATAATCCGAGATAGCAAACCAATCAGAGCGCGCGATTTTGTATAATCACCTTTGTATTTATACTATAAACATGCATATCATGAAAATTATTAGCATTTTAAGCAACACAATTATACATTTGTAGATATTCTATATTGTTCACATTCTCGATCTTGATGGGATAATTATGTTTTGGCGGCTTCAGTTTCAGTAGTCGCATTCGGTAAATATTCCAAAACGATCTCAGTAATTGTAAGTAATACTATTCCATTCTTTAACCGACAACTGATGTGGCAGTGCCAAAACAAATGTCTTGCAAAATTGAAATATATACCAAATTAACGTGTTTTGTCTAATATTAAATAATATTAACAATAATGATGATCACAGAAAGATTAAGATAGAAATAATGCCAGTAACGATGAAGGCAATGATAAAGAAACATATATGTCGGCGACATTGATAATAACGATAATGATAGCGATACCTATACCTATTAGCGATAACGATAAGAATCACAATATAACAATTACAGAGATAAAGATAACGATAAGAATCACAATACCAAACAATAACGATAGTTATAGTGATACCTATACCTATTAGCGATAACGATAACAATCACAATATAACAATTACAAGGACAAAGATAACTATAAGAATCACAATACCAAACAATAACGATAGTGAATAGCGTTAGGAAGAAGATTAGCGGTAACGATATTGATCACTATAACAACGTGGCAATAGTGCCTTAGTGGTTTAACACTGCACTTCCCTTACCACCCTGATCCCGGTTCGAGAACTTGCTAGGGCATGGCATGGCTTCCATTTGACTTAGTTTGATTGATGTGTCTTTCTTCTGTTTTTCTCTGGGTTATCCTGTTCTCCTCCCTGCAAAAATGCACATGTGAGCAGAGCTGTGTGCTAAAATTGGTAGTGAGGTGATTGTGAGTCTCTCCAATTAGAAGGCACTTGAGTCTGGCTAAATACATACATTGAGATGTTAAAATCTGATTCATTTATAACAATAATGATAGCAATAAGTAACATCGCCATAACCATAAAAACCACAACGATTATCATAAATAATACGATATTGAAAGATAACGATTATGATAACGATAACGTGAACGAAGATGATAATGATGTTGAATGTGTTTTTGTAGGTGCTGCAATAGTTGGTGTGTTAGCATTCTTTCTGTCTGTGTCTTTACTGTTGATCATCGTGTTTGTTGTGTACACCATATGGCAACGTAACAAGGCGAACTCAGAGCAAGAGAATGCATCAGTTGAGATGACGTCACCGACATCTTATTCAGCACCAAATGGGCCAGCAATTGGGCTGGCAAGAGATGAGAGCAGACGATCTCCTACCCTACCAGTCGTAACTAACACACAAGCTGAGTACGACTATGCCGACATGACCAGAGATGAGAACAGACGATCTCCTACCCTACCAGTCGTACCTAACACACCAGCTGAGTACGACTATACCGACATGACCAGAGATGAGAACAGACGATATCCTACCATACCAGTCGTACATAACACACCAGCTGAGTACGACTATACCGACATACCAGGAACTCCAGACAAGAGAGAGACCAGTCAAGACAATTATCAGCTGCTGAACCCTGCAACATTACAATACGATCCAACAGTACAGTACGAACCTTTACGTACTCAACACGTTACTAGTACTGATCAACGTCACGACACGTATGAACCGTTACGTAACCAACCGGCGGAATATCAATCCCTACAACGGCGGTCTTATGTAAACATTACGGCTTCTCTCAGTTAAGTTAAGTCGCATACTAGTTATCAGCAGTCACTTCTTGAGATCCAATGACTGCAAACGAGTTCTACTAATATAAACAATACCTCTTGTAGTTCAGCAATGGTCACACAGTCATCACTCTTTACGTAAACGAATTGAGAAGACGCAGTGATCACATATGAAGTCTAATATAAACAACACATCTTATAGTTTGATATGGTCGTAGTTTTACAACTTTAAATAGTCATTTATTAAAAAATCAATCACAAATAGAACGATATGTTGTCTTTAACTGCAATTTTATTGATGTAAGATTTACATTAGGTTACCTCTTTAATTTATACTCCAACGTAACTAGAATACTCTCTTTGGATCCAGATTGAGAAGCAACGGTTTAGGCACCCTTATAAACCAAACAAAGCCATGGTTTCAATTCACGACCAAAAGCAGCGCCTGATGGTCCACAATAGTTTAGGCGGGATGCAGGATTTGCCATTTTTTGAAGGCAAAATTAGGGATAAAATCAGAACGGGATGCGAGATTTCGTATTTTTTAGGGGTCGGGATTCGGGATATCGTATGGATTTGCAACGGGATATGGGATTTAAGTCTCTTTGCATTTTCATATTTGCACATGTTCCTGTATTACATATTTTCATCATTTTTATTAATTCAAATAATCAACAGCTTAATTAATCATAAAAAATGGCGGGATCGAGATTTTAGCATTAAAACTGGCGGGATTTCAAATAAAAACGAGCGGGATTCGGAAACCCCTATTGTGGACCCTCCTTGAGAAACACCTTAACCCACTATATACTTTGTGGTTAAGGTAATAATCCCGAGTATCTTACAGTGCGACTACTGAAACCGGGGCAACCCCAGCAAATTTCAAAATATAAATTTTTTGAGATCATACAAAAAACTGTAACAGGGTTCTCACAGGGTAAGATGTTTCATATTCAATCTTGATCTATTCTGTTCACATATAATGAAAATTATAAGCATTTTAAGCAAAAAAATTAAACATTTGTAGAGATTCTATTGTTCATATTCTCGATGGTGGATTGATAATTATGTTTAGGTGGCCCCTGTTTTAGTATAGTCGCACTGTAATTAAAGGGTCACTGGGGTGAGAGGGAGGGGGTTTGAAGTGGTGGGGGTGGGGGCGAGATAGCAGCGGAGCAGGGAACGGACTCCTATAGACTCCTGTAGACTTCCGTATACACTGAGGTCTCTTGTAGTCACTATAGACTCTTGTAGACTCTGGTAGACTCCTGCAGACTCTGGTTAGGCTCCTGTAGACTATTGTAATATAAACTCCCATAGACTCTTTCACATACCCACTTTCCCAGTTCTCTTTCTGTAAAAGTTGTCTCATGTAATCCGGCGATAACAAGTACCTAACGAAATCAATTTTTCCGACCACCTTCAAAATATATAGCTTTGATCGATGTTGGGTGTTGGCAAAAATGCCTGGACGGACAGGCATGTTGGCTGTCTTCTCCTTCTGGTGTATTGGTTCTTACAATCAAACACATATTTAGATACTTATTTACACACAGACACACACTCTTCGAACTTGCTCACAGTCAAGAAGACCCTTCAAATAATGCAATGTCAATTTTATACATCATAGCTTTCTGAATGGACACATTTTTGACATGTAACAATCAACCATTTTGACAGTTAATTTGACGGATTGAACACTTGGAAACCAGCTGAGTGCTTCAACACTAAAATGTCTTTGATTAATTTGTTCAAATCTATCAACAAAGTGTACAATTTGTGAGATGGAATCACATTTCACTTGTTGTAGTGTTATTCTCTACTTTACGTGGGCAACGTCAATGACATTGACTATTTTTTGCAAGGAAAGTGGTGTTTCTAAATTACATTGATTCGCATTGTTTAACCAAATATATTAAATACAAAAACACATTTTATCATATTAATAATAGTGGTTTACAGGGATTTCTGGCACAGCTGATAAACATCGCATTTGAACACGTAAAAATACAATAATTGTACATGTGAAAATATATATATATATATTTTGCATGAAATAATGTGTGTTCATATAATTAACAGAATAATACATGGACGCTTGGTAAAATGGAATATATCTTCTTGTATTCAAATTTGACATCGAATTTACATTTTTAATTTAGGCCTGCCCCTGGACCTTAAATCGCATTAAATCGCCTTAAATCGCCTTAAATCAAGTTCTGCAAAGTGGTCACCTACTAAAATATCCTGTTTTGAAGTACCATAAAATAAACAAACAATTACTGTAAAAAAGATACCTGCAAACATTTAATTAATTGTATAAATTTTAATCTAGCCTTTTGTTGAACTTCAGGCACAATTGCGTCGATCGGAGTTCGCGAGGAATATCCTAGAAAATCGTTTCACTGAGTAAGTATTAAATACAGCTAGTTTCGAAAACAGAAATTTAATTTGAACCATACCAGTAGGAGTTTTGAGCACATGCGTTATCATAAATGATCTCATTTAAAATTTTAATAAGGATATTTTCATTTAAAAGCAAGAATTTGAATGGTTGTTTTATTAAATTGTTTTGTAATTCTTTTTCTGTTCTTAATAAAGGCGTCATTATTCATAATGAAGTTATGGGCGATCTTTCTTATCTGCGGGTTTATGAGCAAGGTGTATTCCGGTAAGTCTTTATAATAACACAATCAACCGTTTAAAACCATGCATGAAATATTATCCAAATTGTTTCTTACTAATAGTTTATATACAGTGCTACTATTTAGTCAGTTGAGTGCAAATCGTTCAGTGAAGTCATTTAATCCGTAAATATATAGATATTAGACTAATACACCTTAGCAGTCTCTATTAATTGCATTGTTTTCTTTTGTGTCTATTTGACTATTCCACCTTGACTATTTAATTTTGTTTCACGGGATTAATGTCTTTACTCTATCACTGTTTGCGCTCAATCAGAAACATCAAATACTTTAGTACTAGAGTGAAAGCACTTGAGTGAAGACAATAGCTAATCCTGTGAAATAGATATTAGACCAATACACCTATATACATTCTCTAACTCCATTGTTTTCTTTTGTGTCTATTTGACTATTACACCTTGACTATTTAATTTTGTTTCGCTGGTTTAGAGTGAGGTCATTTAACCCGTGAAATAGATATTAGTCGATAAACACTCTTTAGTAGACTCAAATACCATTGTTTTCTTTTTAGTCTATTTGACTAAATTACACTTTAGCAAGCAATTTATATTTCACGGGTTAAATGCCTTCACTCTAATGTCTTCACTCTAAACCAGTGGAATAATATATTATCACAATGTATAGTAAAACTAATGGAACCTAGCGAGTAAACTAGTATAGGCTGTGCGTCGGTGTTTGATGTACACGATAGGTCAGTATAATGAAACCTAAACACCGTAAAAAACGTTGACTTAACTGACTTAACTTTACTGACGTTTCACGCTTTATAGCCCTTCGTCGGAGTAAAACTAATATAGTTATTTTGTTGTTTCTGATTCTAGAAGGAGAGTCGAGTAAACTTCAAGGTAACGATTTTTTACAAATCAAAATATGTGACCCCGGGAGGGGGGGGGGGGGGGGGGGGGGTGGGGGGTACAGTCGATGGAACTTTATCGTCACAGGTCCAATTATTGTTCTAGACTGAGTAGCCTCTCATATATATACATGTACACTGAATCGAAATATGGTAACGAATTTGAATAACTTTTGTTCTTGACTGACTATCCTCTCACACATGTCAGTCACCAAATCAAAATATGGTTACCAATTTGAATAACTATTGTTCTTGAATGACTAGCCTCCCATACATGTACACCGAATCAAAACTGATATGGTGACCAATTTGAATAACTATTGTTCTTCACTGACTATCCTCTCGTACATGTACATTGAATTTAAATATAGTGACTAATTTGAATAACAATTGTTTTTGACCGACTAGCCTCTCGATCATACATGTACACTGAATCAAAATATAAATATAGATTTTCTGACCTTTATGTTAACGTTTTCTTATAGGTTGCGTAACAGCCAATCAAGGCAAGTATAAAAATAAATACATTGTTTAGTGCAGTATCATTCCCTTATATTTTAATGATGGTGGCTATTAACAAGAAAATTCTAATTTTATTAACGCGAAAGTATTTTCTCTTGTAAACAGCTCAAAACTTGAACGAAGAAATTGTCAGTAAGTATATTATCAATTATATAAAAAATCATAATCAATGTGGACGTGCTTACTCAACGCCTGTTCGAGTTGAAGGTATATCAAGGCGCATTAAGCTGCCACCATACAACTCATGTCTGAACACGGAGTTCTTTTACTTCCTCAATGTTGTTAATTTTTTTTTTTTTTTTTTGAGAGACGGGACCTCCATTTTACGTCGCTATCCGAGAGGACGTGAAGTTCTAACCATTTGTAGATTTTAAAGAAACACAGGCAGCAGCTTAATTATCTAAAGACCCTGAGTAATGGTCCGACCGGTGTTTGAACCCTGCAGTAATCCGACGCTCTATCCACTGAGCTAATCATAACGTCATTGTAACGTTATCCACGCAACATTATCGTAATCGTCATCACTATCAATATAATCATCGTTACCACCTTTATTGTCACTGTAATCGTTTATATCATCATCATCATCCGCATTACTACCGTCATTATATATCGATCCTCGTCTCCATACTCAATATCATGATCATATTATAACACCAACATCATCATTTTTAATATCAATAATATCAACAATATCATCACCACCATCATCATCGTCGTCGTCGTCGTCATTACTGATCACCATCATCATTGTTATCATTTCTTCAGGAATGCTTGAGGCCTCACCATATGTTGAGCTTGTAACAACATTGTTGAACAACGTTGAATCAGAAGCATTGGACAAAGCAGAAAAGTGTCTCAAGAATGTCAAAGTAATCTACGAATTTGCTAAAATGGCCATGGAAATGGTTGGTCAAGATGGCAGTGTTGCGATGAGACAGTATGAAGCTTTCAAGAAGATTCAGATGACAGGATTCAAGAATGTATATGGTAGACTTTTGACCCCTTTTATTCAAGATGCTGAAAAGATTGAAGCAGCCATTACTGAAGGTAGATATACAGGATACATGTATTGCTTGCCTGCTTGCCTGCTTGCCTGCTTGCCTGCTTGCCTGCTTGCCTGCTTGCCTGCTTGCCTGCTTGCCTGCTTGCCTGCTTGCCTGCTTGCCTGCTTGCCTGCTTGCCTGCTTGCCTGCTTGCCTGCTTGCCTGCTTGCCTGCTTGCCTGCTTGCCTGCTTGTTTACTTTCTTTCTCCAATAGGAAATGCAAAACGTCTATTAGAATTGGATGTGGTATCCCAATACAGAGATATATGGATGGATTTGAGAAGGATTCGTCTGGACCATGAAAAGACTGTACAATCACTGGACCCTTACCTCAAAGACACCGTGATGCAGAAAACCGCAGAGATAGGGGTAAAACAAATATATCAAATAAATCATAATATTCTGTTAACAACTACTGACTTGTCACAACGATACTTATAATAAAGTATGCCAATACTAAGAGGGCTCATCACACGCTAAGCTACATGTACAATAATCCAAACAATGTTATTTTCAAGTGTATAGCTGCTAAGTGATCTAAAATTCATGAACTTTTACAAATTCTCAAAATATTCATTAATTCATCCATTAATTCATCCATCCATTATTACTTGCATCCTTTCAACTTTCTTTCCTTAACTTTCTACCTTCATTTGTTCCTCCATTCATTCATTCTTTTATTTTAATTGTCTATATAAATCAATTCGTTAAATTCTTCCCCCCTGCCATTCTTCCATCCATTTATTCATGTACTCATACATACATTTATTCTCAGTTCCCCTGAAGTATGATCTCTCAGTCAGTTAATAACCCTATTTCAACAATTAATTTCCAAATATAAACATTTGTTCATTTTTCCAAACCGTTTTATTTTCACAGCAATACATTCGTAAAGGCAATGCCGGTAATAAATGGACAGTAGTTGGCATCAAAGAAGAATTTGAAAAGCTTCAGGAAGTTCAAAATATCAACAAGTTGATACCAGTCTATGGGACAGCATTTGTGGACATGTCAACGATACTCAATGAATTCTTGAATAACTACCTCTCAAGCCAGGTATCTCGTGTTTTGTGATCACTTATTGTTTAAGGCAAGGGCAAATTCGGCTTCAATATTTGGTTCAGCATCCGTTCGATTTTGTTGAATGGCAAAGTTTAAACACTTTTAATTTAAACTCTTTCAACATCAATTCAACATCGACCAACACGTTAATTTCAACAATGCAAATGTTGGAACCTCTTGCCCGGGCCTTTATCTATGTAGTCGTAGCCCCTATGCAGCCGCTCCTTTGTGTCGTCACGCAATACGACAAAGGAACGTTCGATACTGCATAGGAGGCCAATATAGCCCATGATCATTTTATTCATATGAAATTATTAGTTTGTATTTATTGATTTTACATAAATTTCATAATTCATTCATCCAAACATCCATTCATCCATCCATCCATTAATTAATTAATTCGTTCATCCATTCATTTATTTGTCAATTCATCCATCTATTCACTCATCTATCAATCCATTCAACCATTTATTCATCCATCCATTCATCCTTTCATCTATTTATTTATTCATCCATTTATTCATCCATTTATTCATCCATTTATTTATCCATTTATTCATCCATTTATTCATCCATTTATTCATCCATCCATCAATCAATCAATCCAATCGACTATTTATTCATTCATCCATTTGTTCGTCCATCCATCCATCCATCAATTGGCTCATCAATATATTCATTGAGTTATTTTTCTTGCGCAGCTAGAACTTGCAGTTTACAGATCCAAACTAGAAAACTCGATAGGAGCGGCTTTTCAAGGCCATCACAGGCAGATCGTCGAGAGAATCGAGAGTTGTAGTGAGCTAAGTACAAGTAAATTAATAAAAGAAGCAACAGAGATCCACCGAGACTGTTTGTCAGTCGGGTACAAGGAAGCTGAGAGTTACGCTACAAGTGTCAATTCAACCGTTGATCAATTAAGAAAAGGTATTTGCCAAATCATCATTATCATCAATAATATCATGATCATCATGATCATCACCATCACAATTATCATCATCATAACACTAACCCTAGGGACTTCCTTTGTCCAAGTAGTAGTGGTGATCGGCATATCTTTTAGGGTTAAAAATATTTCCTGAGCGTACCTTTAAGTAAGAGATAAATACCGAGAACGGAGGCAATAAGCCGTATAAAGCCCATGATTTACATGATTTACAGAGGTTTTCCAAAAAGGCCTTGTATTTTTAAATTTTGTATGGAACATTTGGGTTTTTACGCCATATACTTTTATCGATGCAAGTCGTTTTCAAGACGACAAATATATTCTCCAGAAGATTCTTGAATTGTTTGTTTTTATTTTTAGTGCATGACTTATTACATGATCATTAGGGTCAGGATTTGTAAGCAAAGGGTTCGGGGTTCGATCCTCGAAACGGTCACTCTATCAGATGATTTTTTATCCGTTAAATGTTCGCAACTAGAAAATTTCTAAGTTTAACGTTACATATAAAGTTGAAAAAGAACGGAAATGACAAGGATAATTTAGGGATTAGGTCATTGGTATTCAAGGGCAATATACATTAGTATTCAAGGGCAATGTACATTAGTATTCAAGGGCAATATATAGTATTAAAAAATTCATGAATAATTAATGAGACATTTTCAAAAGAAATCATGACCATGACGAGTGTTGTAAATCTGATACAACACTAGTGTTGTATATCCTGATTTGCATAAGTTCTAACTGGTAATTTTACGGCAAAATTTATTTTAATCTTGAAAATTTGGTAAAATATGAAAGAGCTAACCTAGACATTTTTTAAGTAGTTTACAACATTCGCGTCCGTGTTGTATCGGCGATACAATCGCGCGCCTTCGGCTTGCGATTGTATCTGCCGATACAACACGGCCGCTCATGTTGTAAACACTACATACCATGATCACCTCGGATTCTTTTGTCTTCCGAGGGGTTTACAAACCCGAATTTTCCTCATGCATACAACATGAGGGAAATTTAGAATACAAAGAAATCCTTTGTCTTTTACTAAATTTCCCTCTATATTTAATTTATGCAAGGGAAATTTAGTAAAAGACAAAGGATTTCTTTGTCTTCTAAATTTCCCTCATGTTGTATGCATGAGGGAAATTTAGGAGACTATCCCTCAATGGTCCCTCATCATAACAATCATCGAGACCATTCCTGGATCGCTTCGACCCAGTTGAAAATGTTTAACACAAAGGACCCTGTACTACACACAAGTCCATACTCTAACACTTGTGGGAGTGTTCTATATACGTTATCACTAACATGGTTTCCTTGTTGCAAGTGTTTCCGAATCTGCGCCTGCGCACTCATACGATAAACCGAAAATAGAAAACAAAGCAATTGGGGCTGCGCCCTCGGGACTTCCACAAATTTTCCCTCGGTATTCGGGGAAATTTAATCACTAATTTCCCTCGAGCCATGGTATTACTTATAAATATTGCCCTCAAATGGGGGCAATATCTGTATAAAGCCCTTGAATTGATAATGAACAGGGTAATACGCGATATAAAGCCCTAAAAGTAACAATGAAAACCGATGTAATCATGTAATAAGTGTCCTTTTAGGGTTCTTGCCAAACGTCAGTTATTTAATGTACATATATACATGAATCCGTACCTGTAAGGGACATTTTTACTCTGCTTTGTTGCTAAAAGTAAGCTTGGCTGGCAAGAAAATCACACAGCCGTACCTTTTAGGGGTTGAAATCAACCGGAAATCAACCGAAGGCTTTATTTAACAGTTCTTTTAATTTGTGCGTATACCTTTTAGTGGTCGTTTTCAAAACCGACCGCCGATCACCCCTACCACTTGGACAAAGGGAGCACTCCGGAAATCAAGCACTTGAATAAGTGTTTCCTCCTCTATCTATAAACACTTCGAAGTTGGTTAAAACACACGGTTGCGCGTGTTTGGATATCGTAGGAAACACTTTTTCTTGTGTTTGATCTATTACAGTGCAACCTCGTTCCCAGGGCCCTCTCCCTTCGCTCGTTCCCAGGGCCCTTTCCCTTCGCTTTTGGATGGCGCCCCACCCAAAAGCGAAGGGAGAGGGCCCTGGGAACGAGGTTGATTACAGTGGTACCTCTATTAAGCGGTCACCCATTAAGCGGTCACCCTCTATTAGGTGGCCACAATAAAAATTCCCAAATCTATTCCTATACCTATTCTCTAACCTATTCAGCGGCCAACCTCTATTAAGCGACTACTTTGGAAAGTCCCGAGGGTGACCGCTTATAATTAATAGAGTTACCACTGTACTCTTAAAAAACACATGTGACGTGCATGATTTCACGTCTACATTCACGTCTCTATTAATGATACGTTTGATTAATTGAGGGTAAAGCCTGTACATGGAGTCAGGTTGGATTAAATCAGGCATGAGTCTAGCTAATGTTAGTTGAGTTTGATTGATTGGTTATCCTCTCCCTTATAGTTATAATTTCACCGCATTAAACAACCGACTAGAGAATAATATAATTTTGGATTTTTCAATTCAGCGTTTGCTCAATTGGAATCAGTCTCTGGTGCTCTTGATTGTCAAAAAGTAATTGAAATCGAACTTGCCTCGGCAACAATGTTTCTTGGAGTATTCAGAGTAATCCATCAATTTGGACCCCTAGTTTCTGCTGGTGCTTACAAAGAAAAGATCGACAAGTTTGTAAGTAGTGACGGTGAAGACACGGTGGAGCGAGGGCGTGTATTTGTGAGCTTTGCTCTTACTCGTATTAGGCCGGTACACACGAGGGAGCTTGCTCCCGCAACACGCTCCCGCAACATGCTCCCGGAGCAAAGCTCCCTCGTGTGTACCAACGATTTCACGCAAAAAAATTGTTGCGCAACAAACATTTTGCTCCCGGGTTTTGCTCCCTCATATTAAACTGGTTAAATGTGAGGGAGCAAGCTCCAGGAGCAAATCTGTTGCAGGAGCGTGTTTCAGGAGCCAGCTCCCTCGTGTGTACTAAAACTTTTCTGCCGCACAACAATCTGTCTCCAGTTGACCAATCAAATTGTTGATTTAAACTAGTTCCCATGCTCCGTTCGGGTTGTTTGCATCGTTTCGCTCCCTCGTTTTTCTGATGTGTACTGGTCTTGCAAAATGACCCAGGATCACCCAGGAGCATGTGCGGGAGCGTGTTGCGGGAGCAAGCTCCCTCGTGTGTACCGGCCTTTACTATAGTACTTAATCAACTTTTGCTCATGTATATTCTATTTTTTTTTTTCATATGTAATATTTTTTCTTGATGTTCTCTTCATATATTTATCTCTTGTTTTACTGTCTTTTCTCAATTATTTTATTTCAATTTTGTACTTTTGTATTTGTACTTTTTTCTATTCCTTAACTCAATAAATATTGTAACTCAGTACGTACTGTGTGATCACCCACGATGAGCATAGCTCTTGAAGAAAATCCAGAGTAAAATATACGTTTACTGTGCGACTCGCCGTACCGTAGTCACTTACAAAAACCTTTGATGAATTTTTGACATTATTTTGACACTAGATTTTTTCATCTCAATCGGACCAATCACAGACATCGAAGTTTCTAAAGTCTCCGCCTCTGATCGATATTAACTCCGCCTCTCGATATAAACTCCGCCTCTCGATATAAACGTGTATCTGATTGGTCCGATTGAGATGAAAAAATGTTAAAATAATGTCAAAAATCCGACAAAAGTTTTTGTAAGTGACTACGGTACGGCGAGTCGCACAGTAAATAAAACCAAAAAAAGGTAGTGACAATTGCGATAATACTCGATTATATCGGATGGTTTGGAGGCTTTCTAGATCCGTTGATTCGCTAACACACAACATGTGCTTTTATAGATCCACACATCCTGTCATGCGCAGTCTGTCTTTATTACGTCAATATTAATTTGCATATCATTACAACGACCATAACACCACTATTATTATTACCGTCTTACCTGGATGGTGCGGAAGGGAACTCATGGATAAAAGTATCGGGTATAACCTGGTTGGAAATATCCAAAAGCACCCCTTAAGGGTAAAAGAAAGGAAAAAGGAAATGGAAATGGAAACTAGCGAGTAAACTAGTATAGGTGTTTGATATAAACGATATGTAATATAATGAAATTTGCAACACCGTAATAAAATGTTGACTTAACTTTACTGACGTCAGTTTCCAGCTTTACCCCTTAGCTTTAATTCCGAAGGACTAAAACTTGAAACGTCAGTAAATTAAGTTATAATGTCAACTTGTTTTAAAGTGTTACAAATTTTAATTTATTATATTATTTTTTCCTAAAGAAACGGTTGTGCCTAGATCATGCTGTCTAGAAGTACGGCTGAGAAGTACTGTGACTTAGAGAATGGATCCGAAAATGTTCGGGATTACGACTTTTTCACATTTAATTTTCAGAGATATAGGTATTTCATTCACAATTATATAAAAAATATATTCCAAATCTGCTTCTTTTCCTTTCAGTACGACACCATCCAGTCTGCAATGAATACACAATCGATAAAGTCACCTCTCCAATTTATCCTAAAATGCGTCCCATCAAGTAGAAATGGGGAAATCGAAGAAGCCTATAACTACCTTGACCAGTTTGTCACCAGTCCCCTTGGCGGCGCTGATATAACTAGAGTTAACACAACTTTAGAACGCGTATCTGTGTATGTGAATAAACTCAAGGAGGCTTTTAGATGCCAGAGGAAGATATTTCAATTCATTGGGAACATTGTTCAAAGGTAAGGACAGCTTGAGAGAAGACCGAGTTATACATTTTCGAATATCATCGCATTTTTACAATGTCACATTTTGTAATCTTATAATGAAATTTGTCTACCCACCTTAACTAAAGTGTGTATGTATGTATAGAGTGCTACCTAATAGTGACTATTAGTCACTATCACTCAACTTGAACAGCTTTAGTAACAATACACAAGGGACACCAAATACTCAAGACCATAGAAAGTTAATACTTTATTCAATGTGTATTGTTACTAAAGATGTTCCAGTTGAGTGATAGTCACTAATAGTCCCTAAATAAAAACTATTAGGTACGAACTATTTAGATTTTATTTCATTTACATAGTGTAAGCACTCTATATGTATGTATGTATGTATGTATATGTATGTATGTATATGTAAGTATTTTTTTTTTTTTATATTTTCGTTGGTTAGTTGTAAAGATGGTCGAGGAAGCTTCGATGATCTCTACACCAATCACCTTTCAAAGGCAGACATCGACAGTACCATGTGTACTGATTTAGCTTTGATCGATATCCCAACCAAGCAGCGAATACAGCAACTCGTCATCACTGCAGCAAGCACTCTTGGCTTCAAGGCCGACTGTCAACAAAATCAACAAAAAGATGACCCGGATGTAACCTTCTATGACGATCACTATGATTACGATGACGATGACAGTTTTGGCAGTCGTGATCGGCTGAGTCCCACCCAAAGGTTCACCGTCTGTAATCTCAGGAGAATCTCCAAGACTACAAGTGTGATAGCTGGGATGATCAAGATGAGTGAACGGTTGGTTGGAGCTGTGAGGTGCAAACAGGCATGAAGCTAAGAAACGAATGTATTGTATTCCAAGAAAACAGACGAAAGCAATAGTAAAACCACGAAATAATCTACGAATAACACTACCGAATAAAGTACTCATTGATGATGATAAATTCACAGTCATAAAGAAAAGAATAAATTGTACTCACAGAAATCAAAACAGAACATTAGTAAAACCATGAAATAATGATATACAAATAAAACTACCGAATTAACATATAGCATAAACTTCATTTCTAGTCATAATTTCCATTTTCGAGTTCTCGACAAAACCCAATATAGAAAGTAAGTCTGAAGTCCGATGGTTTGCCTGCGGATGAGGAGGCTAATTACTGGTGTTGATGATAATCACATCCCACCCTTTTCCCTGACCATAGCCTACTCATTCTGTTCTCAAAGTCAACAAAACATTCTTCTTTGAAAACTGAGCTGAATTGGTTAATCCTGACATGCTGTCGACCAAAGGAGAACGGTCAAAAACTTAAGCAAATTGAAAAGAAAGAGAAGACAGACACATGGCGTATTATCCTGGTGATCTCGTTTTTTTGGCCAATCGGTGCATGCGTATGTGCGAATAGACCTCTTTACCTCCGTATGCAAATTGTCCATTTCAGACCACGTGACATTCACTTGAGAATTGTTCTTTTATGATGAACGTGTTATATCATTTCATGTGAAAGAAAAAATTCACAAGTGTAGAATCACGTTATCTGAAATGGGACAACAAACAAGGAAGGTAAGGAGATCTATTGGGTTTCAAGAAAAGAATCAATCCCGCAAATATTGGTACGATTAGATTTTGCTAAAATCCAATATGGCGGACACAGGTGAAGACGGGGAGATCGAAATATCTCTATAGCCCACTAGTAGACGGGCACAATTTTATATCTCAGTTATTCGGTTTATGAACATAATTTTGAAAGATGAAATTGCAAAACCAAACGTTTCATGCCAGCATCAAATTATTTTATTCGATTTGCAAAGGATTTTATCACCAAAACACACGCATGCGCAGACAAGATATCTATATGCTCCCATCAACCTCAAGACCTATATACACCTTTTTCAAAAAAAAAAAAAGGTTGTCATCGCCAAAAGCGATAGGCGATAGGTCATTCCAAGACCCAAGTGCACTATGGGTATAATCTAAAGTATCCACAGAAAAGCAGAAAAGCTGTGTCTCGCTTCTGGGCACATAGTCAGTCCTTCGACAAGCCATATAACTCTCCAGCAGAAATCGTTGTTTAGTGTAGCAGGCATGATTGAAAATTTCACGACTTAGGATTATACCCATAGTGCACTTGGGTCTTGGAATGACCTATCGCCTATCGTTTTTGGCGATGACAACCTTTTTGAAATAGGTGTATGTCGTGCGTTTTGAATTTTGAAACAACTTCAATATCAAGACTGACTTGTGCACAATTAATTAGTGCATAGACTGCTGCTAAGAAAAAGCTCAATAATTATTTCTTAAAAATTATAGCTTTCGAAGTCCAGCTCTGGGCTATGATTTATTTTAGTCTAATCTATGTAATGATTTTATTTTTTCAGTTCATTTATCTAAATACATTTTAACTCATTTGATTTTTATTTGTTTTAAGTAATTATTTTACAATAATTAAACAATTTAAAATTTAACTCAATTTATTTTTATTTGTTTTAAGAAATTATTTTACATTTAATTGATTTTCATTTAATTTTTAAAATCTATTTTTTTTATATTTTCAGTTCATTTTATTGTATTTTATATATTTATGTCTGAATTCGAATATGAAATTTGTTTATATTTCCTTACATTGTCTAAATACCTAGATATTGCTTTGACTAATAGCTCTCAAAAATAAGCCAATAACAGCAAACATTGTCAATTATTGAGCGCTATAAATCATCGAGTTCAATTATACTGCTCGCTCATAGAATGATAAGAAGGATTCGCCAGTATATCTCAACCAATCAGAAAAGAAGAATATCTGTTTTTCAATTATTTATTATTATATTTTTCAGTTATTATATAGAAGCAAACGGCATCTCCTTTTGTTTTGCAACATTCATTCGATTTTGTCGAATGGCAATATTGAAGCTGTTTAATAACCACCCTTTCCACATTGTTGAAACGTGTTGAAGCGATGCTGGACGAGTTTAAAAGCGTTTAAATTTTGCTTCAAAAAACCGAAGGTTCGAACGTACCCATATTATCCTTTAGTGAATCAACACGAACAGTGAGCTTGGGCTACCTGTGAGTAAATGGATGTCATGTGACGCTTCTCAGAATAGATCACGACTATGTCTGTCATGATCAGCATTTATGTGATAAGGCTTGGCTTGTTGTTGTCAATTATACATAGCCTGCTGTAACACGTCCTATATGTTATTGCCAACAACATGCCGAAGCAGCTGATTTTGTATCAGTCTTTAAAGAGAAGTCGCTTCAAGACATTCATCTACAATATCACCGAGTGGATCTCCGAAAGTGGTCTACTGCAGCCTGTGTTTTGGTACAATGTTCTTCTGTGGTTCAGCTGTGTTCTTGCTTTAAGCATCGCTCTGCTGTCTTTAGTCGTTGAAACGGCTGTTCAAGAAGGAAGTATGCTCGAAAGTTTCACAATAGCTCTGTCTTTCACAAGTGTACTGTGCAGTATGTCGACTTTGATCATCAGCACTGCGTTGTGTTTCGCTATTTTGCAATACAATACGAGCTTAATGAAGGCCTGCAGATCCATGTTATTAGGTTCAACTGTAGCAGATGTATCAGTTTTATTATTTGGAATCTATTTAGCAGGGATACGTTTTGACTCGCTTATCCGCGAGTTAGTCGACTGGAAGCAGTTTATTCGATATTATCAAGAACCATACATACGAGACGACATGGACTCGATACAAAGAGGTTTAAAATGCTGTGGTTTTCAAAGCTACATGGACTGGGATTTAAATCCTTATTTTTCGTGTAATTCAACCGGTTATTCACGATGTAGCGTACCTTTTTCATGTTGCAAGCGTGAACCAGTCGATTCATCGTGTGTTGTAGGAATAAGAGACAGCACCAACAATGTAAGCGACTATATTTACACTGTAGGCTGTTTACAATCGAGTAAGGACTGGTATAAATACACTATAATAGTACTCAGCTCTTTAGTGTTTTATGAAGCGATCTTAAAATTGATTTTAATTAAGTATATTTATTCGTATACTTCGCAAAATGACGAAAGGTATCCGCAAGAACAGAAGATGCTGACCAAAGGATATTTGCGACGTAAACAAGCGGCGGGGAATCCCCTAAGGGTCTAATCCCTCGTTGCTTATCAGCTGGATAGCGAGACGTATCGAATATCTTGCATCTCATTGTAATATCGTGTCAGTATTCAAAATAACAAATAAGAATTTGTTATTTAGAAAATATTTAAAAATAATAAAGTGAAAAAATATATATATTCATTTGGAATTCGTTTTCAATATTTTTTGTATCCACATTTTAATATTAATATCTATATTTTACGAGAGTGGAGTGAAGACAGTCAACTGACACAGTCAAAACACCTGAATCATGAACACCCAGAACTGTAGACACAAAAGAAAATGGAATTAGAGACTGCTATTAAAGGTGTATTAGTCTAATATCTATTTCACGGGTTAGAGTGGTTTTCATTAACCCGTGAAACATACTTTAGCGTAATATGCTTTATTACACTTTAACTTTGTGTATTATAATCATTTGTGCTATTACACATTAATACACTTTATTACTCTTTCCCTATTACACTTTTTTCACGGGTTAATGAAAACCACTCTAAATGACTTCACTCTAGCACTTTATCCTAGGATATTAAATTTGCAAGTGGATCTCGAAAACAATTTACTACAACGAATTCAAAACAATTAAATATAATACATAGCAAATATAGAAAATGAAAGGATCTATTTATAAAATATAATTTATTTTATCAAACCACAACTCAAATTAATCTTGAATCTAGATCAACTGAAAAATCTATTACATGCTTTTGAGCTAGGCTGAGCAAATAAACAAATAAGCAAGCAAATAGACAAACAAAAAAACAAATAGACAAACAAACAAACAAATAAACAAAACAAATAGACAAACAAACAAACGAACAAACAAATAGACAAACAAACAAATAGACAAACAAACAAACAAATAAAAATATACAAACCAACAAACAAGCAAGTAGATAAACAAGTAAATAAACAGATAGACAAACAATCTTGTAAATAAACCAAAATAAAATAAAAAAGCAAAAGCAAGCAACGAAAAAATAATCAAATCAACTCAAATAAATAAATAAATGGGAATTATGGAATTATTATTTTTTTCTTGAATGATGGAGATATTAAATGTTTCAATTGTTATTCACGATTCTTCATTTAGGGTTTTTATAATTTGAAATTAAAGACGCGCGATTCATGATTCCAATCAATCGAGAAATGCTTATGATTTAATTAAAATGAATGCGCGTTGAAAGTGAAAAATAGAAAACCACAATATAAATTTATTGATCAAATTAGCTGGTTGCGGTGTCCAAAAATACATATGAAGGCCCTTGTCAACGGCCTCAACATTTTCTTCAACATTCGTTCGATTTTGTTGAAGGCTGTAGAATGGTTGTTAAACGATGTTGAACGTAGGGAGGGCAAACCGGCGCTTTCAACATTTACCTCATTAGCATGTTATTTTACACAGTCTCGTTTTCATTTTAAAAGTGGGTTATACGAAAACGTTCAAGTATAGTGAAACACAGCGGGCTAGAGCTAAAAACGAAAAAACAACTGAAATAATCCAGCACACAAATCTGACATTCGTACGGTCTATACAAAAACAAAAACAATGGAGTCGCAGCAACTTTCATCGCTTTTTTTCTCAAAATGTAAACAAAAATACAAAAGTGAAAATTAATGGTAGCTTCGCAATATAACAAAGGTTTTTGTATACGAAAATTCAAGCTTTTATATTCAGGGAATTTCAAACACAAAATGTTTACAATGGCAAATTTACCACTGTGAAAATTTTGCCACACATCCGCAGTCGTTTGACCGCTGTGTTTTATACACCTATTTCAATTAACGTTGTCCATCTGGAATGGTTGATCTGAGACCGATAGGAATTGTGGGAGCTCGTTAAACTGCAAATACACTATTATAATCACGCTTGAATATTAATATTTACTTTTGAAATACTGTTATCCATAATTCAGCACCATTCAAGTGTGTTTAAAACAATGTATTTGGAATCTAATGAGCTCCCACAATCCCTATCGGTCTCAGATCAACCATTCCAGATGGACAACGTTAAGTGAAATAGGTGTATAGCGACATTAATTACTGCAATTGTCATCACGTCATAATGCATCTACGTCAATCATCATCTGCCTTTCTCATAAAAACAGGTTCTCATTCAGAAAATACAACATTAATTTGGGGAAGAGTGGAAACTAAAAATTTTGTATAATTTTCTTTATGCATGTAAAAAAAAAACAGGTAAAAGTCCCCTTCATAGTTCCCTGCCATCTTGAAAAGTAACCGGGCCTTTGCATCGAAGCGAGATGAACGTTGAGCTTGCAATGATAGAGACACGTGAATAATTGTCCCGCAAGGCGTTAGAAGGTCTCTATCATTGCAAGCTCAACGTTCATCTCGCTTCGATGCAAAGGCCCGGCTACCTTTCAAGATGGCGCAGGGAACTGTGAAGGGGACTATTTCCTAAAGTATTTCGCACGTGGTGTAAGTCTCCCCATGTTCCACGATCAAACACAGAATAATAATTGTGTATGAGTAAGATCGAAATTTTTTTCGGGCTTCTCTAATTGCAATTACATTAATTGCTTTACTCCGCGACGATCATACTCATACACAATTTAATAACCACGGGTCATACAAACATATATCTACAGAGTAATAAATTATCCTAAAGAAAAGTAGCCACAGAAAGCAAACAAAAGCCACCAGAATCCAAGTGTTGCGGTGCGTTCCCTACTATTGACTGCTGGGACCTGTATGTACGGCTCACCACATCGAGATAAGTAGTCACAGCTGCAACCAACAGGACAACACAGAACACCTCGGTCTTGCAGTCTCTGTAACAAATACAATGGTAATATAAGCTCCCAGTTTTTCGTTATCTAGTAATATACCGCTGTACTATTTGACAAAATAGTACGATATGTTGTTAAAATATTCACAAATTCCAAGCCAAGAATTTAATCCGGCCACCGAAGGGACAGCCCTAAGTGGCCGTATTAACGGGGTGGCCGTATTAAGCGGGTAAATTTGATAGAAAATGTATGGACATGCATTTCGTCGGGACCTAAAAAAACAGGCCGCAATAACGAGGTGGCAGTATTAAGCGGGCGGCCGTAAGGCGGGGTTCCACTGTACTAAATAACGTGAAACTGGAGTATTTTCTGCGTAGGAGGATACCATACAGCGAATAAGAAGATAATTATTTTGTGCTTACCTTGTTAATTGCTGTATATCGTAACAAAAAGTCGGCTGATGTTGCGTCTAGCTGTTGTTTGTAGTTCCAGAATGAACCAGCACCCACTGCGGCTCTGGGCCAAATCTATTGATCATCACAACAAAATTATAAAATTATAATTAATGCGAATTTGACAAAAGAAATCATTTCCGTGACGAGTATACTGTAAATCTAATACAAATTCGTTCTGATTTGCATATTAAAGTTTAATTTCAACCTCGATTTTCTCGGCCAGATTTACTTTTGACAATTTTAGTAGAATATGAAAAAAAAAAAAAACGTTGGAGTTTCATAAAGACTACAATATTCGTGTCCGATCTGTAAGATATACACCTATTTCAATTAACGTTGTCCATCTGGAATGGTTGATCTGGGACCGATAGGAATTGTGGGAGTTCAATAAATTCCAAATGTGTTGTTTTAATCACACTTGAATGGTACTGAATTATGGATAATAGTATTTCAGAAGTAAACATTAATATTCGAGCGTGATTATAATAGTGCATTTGCAGTTTAACGAGCTCCCACAATTCCTATCGGTCTCAGATCGACCATTTCAGATGGACAACGTTAATTGAAATAGGTGTATACAACGACTCGTCTTCGACTTGAGAGAACGCGTCTCAGTGTCTAATAGCGTTTTACTGAGTCAAATATTCAAGATAAACGTAAACATGACCGAGAAAATTCCATTTAAAACTTATGCAAATCGGGATGGTTTTGTATCAAATATTCCACCTTCTTTGCGGTTATCATTCCATACTGTTTTCCTTATAAATTATTAATGGCTTATACAGAGATTAATACATAGGCGCGCTGTGATATGGAATTGATCTTTGAGTGTTCAAATTGGGTATCTCATAATATTTATTTTGACTTTTACTATAAACTCAGCTTTAATACAAAAAGCAAATCAAAACCTGTGCTCGTCAAATTCGTTACAAGTACTGAGCATGTGTTCAGTTATTTTACAAAACGTGTCAAACTAGTTTTAAACCTGCTTTGGTAACCCAGTTCATCAATTAAAACAGAAATAAATCTAATGAGGGCACAGGAAGCCCAAAATATCTTCAGAACAATCAGATTTTCACATGCAAAACTATCGCATTTTTACATGATTGTGTTAGAATTCGAAATCTCTAAACTACTGTTATTTATACAATAAATAAGTCACTAAAATTGTCTCACCAGCCCGCTGATTGACTGTGTGAACTGCGCATCTTGGTTAGGCTCGTACATCCACCATCCTTGGGGTTTAGATGATGCTTTAAAACATTCATCTATATAGCAATAATCATCTGTCCACATCGCCATCTCCCCACCAAGAAGGAATGACTTTTCCGCGGTAGTTAACTGCCATCACAGAAAAAGAAAATATTATTTATAAAAGAGATTCACCATTCATTTTAACTATAGAGCGGTTTCATCGTCGACAAGAAGCATTGAAGCAAAACAAACGTTGAGCTTGCAATGATAGAGACACGTGAATAATAATCCCCTTCACAATTCCTTGTACCATCTTGAAAGATTGAAGGACATTTGCATCAAAGCGAGACGATAGTTGAGCTTGCAGTGATCGATACGTGTTTACACCTTGCCAGGCGTGTTATTCACACTAAAAAATATCAAGGAATGACAGAGTCAAAGTCGAGGTTTATTATTCACCGATATTCAATGAGGCTGAAGAAAATAACTGTTTTGGTAGAATTAGTAGAATATTTCAAAAAAATGACCAGCCACTCTCAGCGAACGATTTTACTACGCTTGTAGCCCACTCATAAAGGAATGACTGTATATAATTATTGCCCGAGCCGGGATTTGTATAATGAGAGCACAGTCCTTGAAAACCCAGCCTGCGTTGCATGCCGGTGGTCTGCGGGGTTGAGAGCAAGAGACAAGAAAAGGCCGCCGGCAACGCAGGCTATAGCGTCACGTACAGTGACGTATTTTGTTATGGTTTTGCCAACCAATCACAATACCAGCACTTGTAAACACTACGCTCACCTATTGAGAACCAAGAGGTTTATATATCATAGTTACGAGAAATACTTACCCCAGTAGAGATGTCTGTCCAAAGTGTTGATGGAGTAACTTTCATATAGTTCAGGTAGAAATGGTCTGACAGGGAATTTATCCTGAGAAACAACAATAAATAGTTCTATTTTCCCGATTTCATTTTAAACTATACTCGTCGTTTACACAAAGTTAAATGTAAATTTGATGTGTAATAGAGTACAAAAACTAAAAGTGTGCAATACTTTGTACTATTTACCACTAAATAGTGTTGATTAAACAATAGAGAACAATAGAATTAGCATAATTTAGCAGTATTTAGTGGTAATTATGTTGCACACTTTTAGTGTTTGTACTCTAATGACCAGTGTTAAGTATTTTGTAGAAAACAAATAAACGCAAAAATGTCTGGTGTGAGGCCACAGCCATTAACATATTGGAAGTATATAGACCCTTTTAACGCATCACTCAAATCAAGAAATATTCAACTATTCAACTATTCACTTCATGTCTAATCGATACAGAAAACATTGTTAGTATTAAGGGTGAGGTGCACTTTAAGATATTATATAAAGAGCGTGCGTCTTCTTTTCGACACGCGCGAAGAAAGTATTTTACCATAACTTGTAAATTTCTCGCGCGCTGATTGGCTGAGAGCCAATGTCGATTACAGTCCAAACCTGTTTACAAGTGCTCACAACGAAGTTTTCTTCAAACGTTTTCTTTATTTTTAGTTGTTTGTCGCCTTTTTATTTTAAAAAACGAACTACACAAATATATAGAATTTGCGTCGTGGTTTGCTACACTTTTCTCGTGTTCTCCCAACATACCAAGTGTTTTCATTAGAGTACCAAACATAGAAAACCGTTTCAACTTTTCCTACTTACGCGTATCTTTTCGTGCCCACGATGGCCTTGATTGACGCAGATTTCCACGCCTGGACCACGGTATCATTCAATGCCTAAAACAAAATAATGTATATTATTATATATCCTATTCAAACTCGTTTTCTTATTGGTCGAGAGCACGTCACGTGAGGGAAATAATAAGCACTTAATGACTGGTCCCGAGGGAAACAGTTAGTTTTGTTTCCCGAGAATCTCAATGTTTCCCGAGGCTTCGGCCGAGGGAAACATTGAGATTCGAGGGAAACAAAACTAACTGATTTCCCAAGGGATCAGTCATTAAGTGTTTTATTATATACCCTATTCAAACGAAGAAACATTTTCTCTACATTTTGAAATGTTTTTATTTACGTGGATTTATTTCCCTCCACGTGACGTGCTCTCGACCAATAAGAAAACGAGTTTGAATAGGATATATACTAAATCTCTATAGGTCCCGCGCGGGTAATAAATCCACGAATGTGTAATTCATAAAGAATTTGTTTTCATAAATAAAAAATTTTCAAAATGGAGAGAACATTTTTCTTCGTTTGAATAAGGTATATATTAAAACACTTAATGACTGATCCCTCGGGAAATCAGTTAATTTTGTTTCCCTCGAATCTAAGATTCTCGGGAAACAAAACTAACTGTTTCCCTCAGGATCAGTCATTAAGTGCTAAATATACGCATTTGATAGCCAATAAAATTTGTAACACAGTGGAGAACGATTAACTTTACTGACGTTTCGAGCTTTATCCCTTCGTCGTTCTTTTAAGGCGCGGTAACACGGTAAAATCTTCTCTGCAACTTGTCTCACAACGAACAAGAAAATTGCGAGACAAGTTGCAGAGTTCGTGCCCACATGGTGCCACACGGAGACGCAATCGCTGCCAAAAGAAGAAACGAATTCTACTTTTCGCAACGATTGCTGCAACATATCTCGCAACATGTCTTTTCAAAATGCGCCGTACGTTACACGCTGCAATGCTTCGTGAAACTTGTGTGGCAACGCCGTTGCAGAGAAAATTGCTCATTGTAATCGCGCTTTTACTCCGAGAAAGGGCTAAAGCTCGAAACATCAGTAAAGTTAAGAGTCATTTTTGTGAATGGTGAAATGACGATGATCGTCGCGGTTAAATAAGCACTTTAAGGTTTCAGGAGGGGTTTTTGAAAATTAATTCAACATTTTCTATTATTTAAAACGACAAAAACATATTCCGACTAAAGCGTGTTTTGGTCGTACTTCGTTAGAAATCGGGAAAAAGGTTTTGGATTTCAGAGGGGATTCTAACCCATGACGTTGGCAGTACTAGTGGAATGCTCTACCAACTGAGCTAGTCAGTGTCACAGATTTGTTGGTAGTAGATCATGTTCTCGAGTTCACTTGTGCCACAGAAGAAAACGAAGCATTAGACCGCAGTTATCAAATGATATGAAAGATATACTTACAGTCTTTGAAGAGAAAAGAGCTTCTTCCCACGTTACAGACGTCCTGTTTAAAGCTACAAACTTCAACAATGACGACTCCAGAGTTTTCACATCTACAAACACAGAATATTAATGTTTGTTTGTTTGTTTGTTAGTTTGTTAGTTTCTTCGTTCGTTTGCTTCTTTATTTGTTTGCTTCTTTGTTTGTTTGTTTGTTTGTTTGTTTGCTTATTTGTTTGTTTGTTCTTTTGTTTACTTGTTATTTCGTTTGCCTGTTCGTTTGTTTGTTTGCTATTGGTTTTGAAAGTCAGTAAGTTAAGTTGAAATTTCTTAAAAATCCATATATCACCAACTATTGAATGACATACATTATTTCATCTAAGTTCTTTTTCCTGGCATATCCTCACTCTCTTAATTAATTAAGTGTGCTTAGAAGTAGCAAACATGTCATTGACAATAAGCAATTATTGGATGAGGTTGAGTATGATATCGTAAATTATCAAGACCAGTCGAGGTCTGTGTTAACTGCCGAAGCCTCCTGGCTGAGGCAGATAATACTGACTCGAGGTCTTGATAATTTACAATATCATGCGAAAACCGAATTCAATAATTGTTTTATTATACATTTTTTAAAGTAAAAGTACAATTATAATCAGGTAAAAGAGACAATAACAAGCAAATCTCGCTGCCATTTTCACATCAACTCCCTGAGAACGGAGAGAGCCTGGGAACTTGACAGTGATAACTACAGACAATGCAATTATCACTGTCAAGTTCACATGCTATTCAGATTTAGCCGTGTGCTCTCAGCCAATCAGATTCAATGTAGTTAGTAAAATGTATAATAATAGGATATATTGTACTTTGACTTACATTTTCATGTGTTACTATTTGAACCAACAATGCAACCTACCGCCAAGTGCAAACACATGTCTTAAGCTAAACATACTCTTTTTTTCCTAGGGCAATAAGAATTTGGAACTTATTGCCATCACTTTAGATTCCTTTAAAATCAGTGCAACAAAAGCCTTTTCAAACCTGAAAGTTCCCTTACATTTAAAACGATTGTAGAACATTTATTTATACATATGTATTTTTGTTTTCCTTTTAAAATCCTTCTTGTATTAGTGTGAACTACTAAAAAAAGAGTAATAAACCAAGAACAAAGAACCAAGAACATATCTGTTTATCAAAGAATGTGCACAATGAGCCCTACTTACTATCTATAGTGCATTCACTTGTAGTAAATGTCTCGTCCATACCAAGATGGAAGAACTGGTCGGAAAACAGTGACATCATCTCTCCCAGAATGCCTTTCATGGTTGTCATGGTAACACCCTGCAAGGAATAGACCTTGATTTCAGTCGAAGCTGGAGTGGATGAGTCTACGCATTCACTGTATTTTATATACTCCAATAGAAAACATGCGCGCATGCTCTGTGCAGTTTAATCCAAAGTGTTTTATAACGGTATACAACACAGCATACAACACAGCACGAGCAAGTTTTCTATTTTTCTTTATGAAATAACTATTTAAAATCACATATTTTGATTAGTTGAAGCGCTTGCTTTATGAGAGCACACGCGTTTGCATGGTGATCAATTTGTATTTTATAAAAGAAATAGAAGACTTGCTTACTGTGCTGTATGCAGTTATAAAGCACTTGGGGATTGTCAGAACACTTGAAAAATGTTGCTTCGCATCGTGCTTCTCACAGCACACACGCAGGTTTTTTATTTCTTCATTAAATACAAATTGACAAATATTTGATATGTGCTTGGTTTATGCACATGGCTCAATCAATCAGAATGTGTGACTTCTAAAAGTAATTTCACAATCAGTTTTATAATAAGATTTGCTGTATATGTTTTACCTGAGGATCATTGTACAGTTGTAATATCCCAGACGAATTACAGAACTTTACACCTTGTGATTTGTTGTATAACCCAATGAGACCATTGACATGGGTTCTGCAAGTCAAGGCAATATTCAGGCTTTTACTGAACATTCTACTTAATGTGCGAGGGGGAGAGGAGAAGGAGGAGGAGGAGGAGGAGGAGAAAGAGGGATGCAGGCTAGTTTGACTATACTTTTTAACCTATGTGGTGTCACGTGGCATTTCTTGTATCAGGGCCAAAATATTCAAATTTGATGTCTCATCTATTTGAATGGGGAGGTAGAGAGGAGGAGGAGGAGAAAGAGGCTAGTTTGAACTGTACATTTACACAGAATGACTTACGCAGAATCCACTTCTGGCATGACCCTTATTCCTCTATCTCTTGCATAAGCTACAAGGCTTTTTACATCATCTTGGGTATAGATCTCTTGCTCTTTGTTGCGTAAGTCAGGATACCTGTTAAATATTTTGATAGAATGATATAATTGTTCTTACTAGTTTAAATAGAAAGGCGATTATTTCAAAGAAGTAAAACATGCCAGCTTTTTTTGAAGAACACTGTTTATTTCTTAATTCGAAAAGTGCTTGTAATGGTGCAGTTGATTTTTAAAAAATAGTCCAAAGTGTGAACACCAATCAGCACACACAATTATATACAATCATCTGCATGTTTATTCTAAGGTGATTTTCATTTATAAGTATATTTTCCTCAATATTGACCCCCCCCCCCCCCCCCCTCCCCCATCCCCAAAAAAACATTAATAAACAAAAGTCCCTCAATGTAAATATTCACTTACTTTTTGCTTTCAACACTGAACCGACACATGTCCGACATGTGAAAGTGTAGTACATTCAACTTGACAAAACTCATACCATCTAGGATGTTGTACATCAGCTCCACAGGAATAAAACGGCGCCTGCAACAATAATTATAATTATTAATAATGATCATTATTTTAAACCCTGCAATAATTCGTCTTACAGTTCTCTGCACCGTTTAGAAACTTAAGGTAGCCATGCGTTCGCATTGAAGCAAGAAAAAAAAAACTTGCAATGTTAATAACATATGAATAATTGACCAGGGACCATTTGTATGAAGCCTGGATAAAGTTATCTACTGGATAAGAGTTATTCAGTGTATATAATTTGTATTGGTTTTATCCATCGGATAGGGATTTATCAGGTGGATAGTGCTTTCCAGGCTTTATACAGCCGGCCACAAGCAGTTAAAAAAGTGTCTATCATTGCAAGCTCATTCAGTGTCCTCAACTTAGAGCGATAAGAAAATTAACCTCTGCCGGCACTTGTAACTTACGCACATTTCCCCGCATGTAAAACAATTACGGGCTATCAAATTAGTAAACTATTTTTTGTCATATCTCTTTAACAGTAAGGGTTAAAAGACTTTTGCCCACAAGGTACAGCATTGTTGGTGGTGAGATGATACATTTTAAATAACTTTATTACCCAGTATCCAGCATCAACCCTCTGTGTCTGTATCCTGGTTCATCTTTGATAGTTATTTGACTATTAATAAGTGCACCATGAACAACTAATTGAGACAGCGTCTCTAGCCCATACCTATTAAAGAAGCACATTAATTGTCAGTGTTAAGTTTACAATCACATTTTGAGGGCAACTAAAACTTTAAAAATATGATTGTTGTAGTAGGATTCATGATTTTACAAAAGAATTAGGTTGTCTCTGACTAAATTTGATGATTTTTAATTAGACGTTTCGGCTAAATCTTTAGCCTTCATCAGTAGAATTTTTTGCTCAAAACATCTTAGCGTGCACAAATTTATTGTACATCGTTATTTTTAAAATTATCTCACATACGCAAACTTGTACAAATTCTACTGATGAAGGCTAAAGATTTAGCCAAAACGTCTACTTAAAAATCATCAAATTTAGTCAGAGACAACCTAATTTTTTTTCTAGAGGGCAACTAGTTCATCAACATTAATCTTAGGGGTGGACTATGCGATATTGGATGAGGGGTGGGTAGTCATGGTGATTTAAACCCCCCAAAAAATATTGAGCAAGGTCTCCAGCCTTAAAAAATGTTGTGCAACTTCCAATAAGGTAAAAAAAAGAGAGAGCTAATAAAACATATTGTGCAAACTTAAGATTTGCCCAATCCTCCAGCAAGTTATAAATGGACCATCACTAACTACTATTCAATCAGCTATGTTGTTACCCCCAGAAATTAAACTCCCCCCCCCCCCCCTCCCCCAAAAAATAATAATAATAATCAAAGTACCAAAACTAGTACCCCATATATTTTTTTAAATTCTTACCCCCATGCATCCCCCTTCAGAAAAATGTGCAAAGACCATAGACCCCACCCCCTAGAAAAACATATTGTTGACACTTTGTCAACTACACGGAAGCACTTACATTGCCCCATATGGAGATTCTGCAGAAATCACGAGTGTGTCGCTTGAATTGAAGGCAATACTATACTTATAAGACGTCTCTAGTCCAAGTGACTCTACATCAGAATCTACATCAATAACTACAACCTTCAGCATTCCTTGTACCGTATCTTGTGGTCCATTGTTGATATTGACGTACTTCAAGTATCGTGTTATGGCACGTTCAAGAACGGTCGATTTGCTGGTCGTGTTGAAGCTCAAAGCACGAGAGACGGGATAAGGACTCCCTGATAGTTCTAGCGAGGAAGGAATAGGCCACAATGATTCCGAAATAGCTGGGTAAATTAGGCAAGAAAGGAGTAAATAGTTGTACAACTTTGCTTTCATGGTAGCAGCCATTTTCTTTAGAAAATGTCACGCGCTTTCTACCACAGGGATCCCAGAAAAAGAAACTTTTTCAACACAGGAAGCCCAAGTCGGACATTTTTGGTTCCTTGAATGATTAGCCTGCTTGGCGGCTCTTGGGGATTGGGGGATTGAATGATTGGTTTTACTAGTTCTTTGGTAATTTCATAAATTAAAGAGATTCAATTTTTTAAGCTCAAAATATTTGCCAAAATAAAATATATATTTTTTGGCAACAATTTCGAGCGAAAAATATCCAGTCTGCAAAGTATGCTCTAAATAGAGTGATGGAATATATGCAACAATTTTCACATTTGAAATCAGTTTTGAAACATTGTTTTGTTTGAAATCGTAGCCAGTTAGGCGAGTTACTACCGTATATATAGTCGACTTTCATAAATGACCGCCACTAATTATGATAATTTTTAAAATTGATGTTTAAAGAAATAGAAAGCTATCATATAATAGACATTCACCATTACAATAACTTGTGAAAGTTTGAGAAAAAACGATTGAATTTGCAAGAAGCTATCATGAAGAGTTTAAAAAATCAGAAAAACACCAAAACGAGGCATCAAAGGCCTCAGCAGAAAATTACATACAAATCTCTACATTTTTCATTGAACATAACTTCTTTGATATTTAATTATCGATTATCAAAACCTTCCAAACATGCCTATTTCAGGTGGTTCTTTCATATGACAGTGCTAAAATATTAAAATATCTGTTTACTTGAAAAATCATTTTCCGGTACATATTATGGTATTTATGCGGTGGTCTATACGGTTTACGATTTTTCAGACGGGCCTCTATAAACCTGCCATTTTATCCATAAAAACATAAATTTAGCTAATTCGAATTTTGACCTTTAAAGTGCATATTTAATCTCTGTTACAATGAGCTTGGGTTGCCTGTGATATATTCGATCTTTTCAATATTTTCGTCAATCGACTGACCAGTAGAAATGCGGGCACAAAGCCGTTGACGATGTAATTTACTACAGTCTGCCGTGCTACCTTGATTCAAATTTCACATTTATTTACAAACTCGTCGAGTTTTATTTCGGACGTTTTGAATCGAGACCTCACACGCTCTAACCAAACGCAGTTGGTCAAGGACACTATCAATTCTGATGTCAGTTTACCTCCCAGTGCTAAAAAAAATCATTGTCATTACCCCTTGTATATCTCACATATTTCTTGCCTAAGATTCATAACCATAACAAGATCTACCAACCCTGTGGCCGCGTTTTCGATGACCCTCATCAAAAAATACCACCAAAATTACCCCCTCGCTTAAATATAAAGACAGACAGGCCATTACCCGGTCTCAGAATCAAAACAAGACCTATTTCACTGTATACTTTTCGTCGAACAAACTATCTTCAAGGTAACTAAGATAGTCTTATTTAAACTCACATTTTATGTATCTGATCACAGGCGCCAGAATATCCTTCGCGTTTGTATTCGCTTGTAATCTCCGTGTATTATAGTTATCAACGGTCATGTATTAGTAAGTATATAGTAGAGTATTTTTCGCGTTTGTATTCGCTTATATATATGCTTTGCTTCGGTATACGATTGATGTTCCGTAATATGTGTCAATCTCGAGAAGATATCAGTGGTCTATCTGGTATTACAAGAGGCGATCGTTTGTCACCGTCGGAATTAATCGGTAACTTCTTTAACTGCCTCCGAACATGCCGAAGGTATACACCTATTTCAACTGAAAAACGTTGTCAGGAAGGATAGAGATCTGAATCTGCAATCGATCTGAGACCGAAATAAATTGTGGGGTACGGCAGTGTTTTCTCATTGCGTGCACTTTCTGGCTTCGGATATGGCGACGGTAAATATAAATCTGAAGGTGCTAAGCACCAAAAAAAAAAAAAAAAACAGGGCCAGGCCTGGTTTTTGCAGTACGCAATTTCCCTGAATTCATTTCGGTGTCAGATTGCAGGTTCAGATCTCCTTCTGACAACGTTTTTTGAAATAAGTGTATACGATACCACGAATTAAGAAAGCCTTAATCATAGGATTGTTCTCTATATCTGCTAAAAAAAAATTAACAGCGGTAGATTTGCCTTTGAAGTTAAACATTTCGAACAACAGTGTTTGAATCCGTTCTATAATAAACTCCCTCAATATTTGGGCTTGAATTAATTAGGTCTACCAAACCTTTGTTATCTTACAAGGCCATTTTTAGATTTACACGTTTGTGTTTCTGTTTTAATCCAGTGAGAAAAAAGCGATGAAAGTCGATCTCGTCTACTCCATAGTTTTTTATAGTCATATTTTAATTTGTGTGCTGGATGATTTTGCTTGTTTTTATTTTCGAGCATGCGTGGTCACTATGTTGGCTAGAGGGTTTCTCATCATTCTCTCTCGGCCAAACTTTATTACTCAAAGTAAAGTGTCTGTGCACGTGTGGCCAGAGTGAATTTCAAACCAAACAACAACGGATTGCAAGACCAACGCTTTGAGCACTCGACCATAATTTGCCACTTTCACTTTGAAACGTTGTCAGTTATCCTTGACGCAAACCTTTTCACAGTTCCGGTAACGTTCAGTGACCACGAATAATTAATAGCTCCAAGTCGAGGTTCCAGTTGCTGCACATAGCAAAACTATAATTTATCATTGATGTGCAGCAATCGTGGAACCTCGACTTGGAACTAACATTCGTGGTCACTGAACTGAACTGTGAAAAGGTCTATTCTATCTGAGGAATGCTCCAATTTCATAAAATTACGATATCGTGATAATCGGAGGTGAATGAAAGTAGATGGGAAAGGATTATACCTCAGTTGACCTTTCTATTAAATCTGTTTTTGAGCGCTAAATTTTAAGAAGATTGAGGCCAATTAACTTTTAAAATTTTAAATAGGCTTCATTTCTAGCTTTATCATGTTAATGGTGTTTTTGCATATTTAAATTATTTTCGATGGGAAAACATAGAATATTCCACAGATACCATTGATATTAGTATTGACGCACAAATTTGCTGCCCACGTGGTGGTGCCGCCATCCTGGTGGTTGTGCTGCCCTCATGGTGGTGCGGCCCTCGTGGTGGTGCTGCCATCGTGGTGGTGGTGCCCTCATGGTGGTGCGACCCTCGTAGTGGCGCTGCTATCGTGATGGGGCTGCCCTCATGGTGGTGCTGCCGTCGTTGTGGTGCTACCATCGTGGTGGTGCTACCATCGTGGTGGTGCTGCCATCGTGGTGGTGGTGCTGCCATCGTGGTGGGGCTGCTCTCTTGGTGGTGCTGCCCTCATGTTGGTGCTAACCAAAGGTGTGCATTCTAAGATTACCTTGCGCTGATTGGCTAGATTCCTCTGCAGCATTAACTTACATGAAGTTTTTATGAACATTGCAGATGTACGTTCATCTCTTACTGCTAGTTGGCTTGGCAACAGCATCAACAGTCCGTGCACCCTGTTCACAGACCTATTTCACAGAATACGGTCACGCGCTCAAAAACCACGTGATGAAGTCATTAATTTGTGAAGGGCTGTCACATTGCCTAGCGAAATGCTTTACAATGAAAGGTTGCCAAAGTATGAATTATTATCGCTTTTCTCGTAAGTGCGAGCTGAACGATGAAATGAAATCGACGTTTAAGGACGATTACCACATGGTTCCGTCAGCAATTTACATGAATGGTAACGTGACCTGCAAGTGATCCAACAAGCAACTTTGTTATAGAACTTAGCATGATTAAATGAGAAAAAAGGGTTAATTAAATTATTTCTGGATCCCTTGCACGGCGGGCGGGGGTCCCCCTAGTCACAGAAGGTCAAAAAACAAGTCTGAATAGGTTTAATAGGTTGAGATTGCAACAGAACAATAGGCATATCTTGATACGCTTTTAAGATTTGAAATCAACAAGGTTTTAACAGTTATAAATGCGTACCTTAAGTGGGGTCGTTTTCAAAACCTCCACCGATCACCCCTATACGTTACCACTTGGGTAAATGGAGAACCTCCCCGGGCGATAGTTGCTTAGTTAGTGCATGGGATTAATTAGCTGTTTATAGTATCCACCAACCCGTGGTCTCTCACCAATCCTGCAATCTAATTGGCCACGCTACCGTTGACTATTATGGGGATAGTCCCTGTTTGAGAAAAACAATGGCGGCAGAATCGCGATTTGTAGATGTTTCAGATAGTTCCATAACCCAAAAGAAAACAACAACAATGAATATACATTATGAAGATATTTAATGGTTAAACAAATTAAAACTAATACAAATTTAACAAATTTTGCGATTGTTTTGTTTTCAATTTTATCACATTCAATTTAAACCAGTTTTATGAGGTAATTAATTAAACCTTGGGAACTTAATCTAAACCTGCATGTAATTAAGTATTTTTTCAGAGACCCAGAGAAATACCAATTTACTACTACTACAGTTACTGTATTGCAGTGCACTTTATGGAATTTATTTACTACAGTTACTGTTTTGCAGTGCACTTTGTGCAATTTATTTACTACAGTTACTGTATTGCAGTGCACTTTATGGAATTTATTTACTACAGTTACTGTATTGCAGTGCACTTTGTGCAATTTATTTACTACAGCTACTGTATTGCAGTGCACTTTATGGAATTTCTTTTTCGTTTGTGGTCCTTTACCATCAAGCTGAAAATTAAAAAAAAAGGTGTATATAAATATAGAGAATTTAATTGCAGTAAGGATGGGTCATCTTGTTATTAAATAATTGTCACTGGCATGTTTTCATTTGTGTTTCCTATAATAAAGTTAAGGATCAACTGGGATCATGGATTACTTCAGAAACTAAACGTGCAACCATCGCGCCTTTCATGTTGTCTAATAAGTTAAATGACTCATTTCTCAATTATAACACATTGACACGTGTATACGTAGCGATGTGGCCATCTAAATCCCTCTATCCTGGTAAAGTATTTATATATACATCTAGGTTACCATAGTCCCCTGCGCTTCTAGCTTGTAGGCTTTTCATTTCACCGGTGACAAAGGTATATATTAAAGCATCTTACCGCAGTTGTCCCATCTCCTGTCCTTGGAATAGTTGGATGTCAAAGCACACCACGGCTTTCCATTGTTGTTCTCTGTTATACAGGCATGGTATGCTTTGCCTAGGTATACAAGGGGGAACACACAACAAGCATGCGATTTTGTCCTGACGGAGCAATCGGAGTCTTGAAATGAGATAGAAACGAAAATGTACTTGTTCATATTCACAAACACTGTGTCAATGAGTGCACAAGCACAAGCACAGGCACAAGCACAAGCACAAGCACAAGCACAAGCACAAGCACAAGCACAAGCACAAGCACAAGCACAAGCACAAGCACAAGCACAAGCACAAGCACAAGCACAAGCACAAGCACAAGCACAGGCACAGGCACAGGCACAGGCACAGGCACAGGCACAGGCACAGGCACAGGCACAGGCACAGGCACAGGCACAGGCACAGGCACAGGCACAGGCACAGGCACAGGCACAGGCACACAAACAAGCACACAAAGCCTAACTCATAGTTTAGCATCAACAAGGCGATAGCAAGGCGATATTTTTTGACAAATGCATGTAGGTTTTCACATGGATACTTGGATTTCTTCAATAAATTTTTTTATAAATCCTGTCATTTATAGATCATTGTTAGGCAAGTCAAAAAACCTTGAAAAATATTGGGGTCACCGTATTGGTTATAGAGATATAGATATAAGATATAGTAAAAGTAGGTATTTGCAATAATTTGCGGTGATTTGCTCAAAAGTACCTATTCAAAGCAGTCAAGAGAATGCGAACGTATTCTGCTAGGAAAAGCATAAGATTATATCAAACGATAGATCTAAGGGTTATCTAACATTTCCTGTCATAAAAATCATTGAATCATTTCCAAATATGGGTATAAGTGAACCATAGAAGCACAATTCTACGCCCATCACGCACCCTACATGTGTATAGAGTTGTAGCATTTGGAAAATTTCAGAAAATCCAGTCAATGAATATTTTTTTTTATTCTAAATCGTAAGAATAGTAAATGCAGTCTTGAATAAAAAGAAAAAAATTGGGGGTCACCGTACTAATAGGTGAGTTAAAAGCGACCGAATCCATTTTTTTTTGTCAAAAAACACTGTAACGGTCCGCGCGGGACTGGGTTCTAGTATTTTAAACATCTTGAAACTTGTCAAATTTGTCTTCCTTGTCATCTCCAGAAACCCTAAAACCTATTTTGTATTAGTTTTACGACTAAAGACGTAAAAATTATATTTTATCTATTCATTTTTACAAAGTTGTAAATTTGTTGTTTTGAGACAAAACAGCGACCATGTCAGGTAGTGAAAATCTGAGCATGTTTCGAAAAATGTCCCATTTTACCTCCCAAGCTGCATGAAATTACATAATACTTTTTTAAGATATAGATAAGGATTCATATTAAAATATTATTTAGATAAAGTTTCAAAAAAACGTAAATAAATGATGAAAAACGAGATGCGCGAAATGGATGCGCAGTAGCAAGAGTCCGGAACTACCTTTATAATAGACGAGTTTTGCTTTAAAAAAGAGCAATTTTTATCCTGCGACTCAGAAAAGTGATCATTTTCTTTCGCTTTCAGTCGCTGTTTTCACGACTTCAACGGCAATTTTTCAATCAAAGACAACATTTTTAATCATCAAATCACTTTTCTTGAGTCGTGGAACATAAAATAAACAGCCAGACAATTTCAAAACAGATATCAATGAGCTTTATTTTCAATTTCACGGGTAGTTTGCAAACTTCAACCCTAAACGGTTTACACTAAATTGAAATACCAACATAAACCAGAAGAAAACTAATAGCTAATGGTCTGCGCTTCTAGCTTGTAGGCTTTTCATTTCACCGGTGACAAAGATATATATTAAAGCATCTTACCGCAGTTGTCCCATTCCTCGTCCTTGGAATAGTTGGATGTCAAAGCACACCACGGCTTTCCACTGTTGTTCTCTGTTATACAGGCATGGTATGTTTTGCCGCGGTATACAAGGGGGAACACACAACAAGCATGTGATTTTGTCCTGACGGAGCAATCGGAGTCTTGAAATGAGATAGAAACGAAAATGTACTTGTTCATATTCACAAACACTGTGTCAATGAGTGCACAAGCACAAGCACAGGCACAAGCACAAGCACAAGCACAAGCACAAGCACAAGCACAAGCACAAGCACAAGCACAAGCACAAGCACAAGCACAAGCACAAGCACAAGCACAAGCACAAGCACAAGCACAAGCACAAGCACAAGCACAAGCACAAGCACAAGCACAAGCACAAGCACAAGCACAAGTACACTAAGCAACAGCACAAGCACACTAAGCACAAGCACAAGCACACAAACAAGCACAAGCACACAAACAAGCACAAGTACAAGCAAACAAACAAGCAAAAACAAACAAACAAGCACGCAAACAAGCACCACACAAAGCCTGAATTGAGAATTGAGAATTCATACCACATCTATCCCATTTTTGGTCTTTGATGTAGTCAGGTGTAAGGGAACACCAATGCTCTCCATAGTTGTTGGCGGTTGTACAGGAATGATAAGTAATGCCGTCTGTATAGTTGAATGGAAACACACAGCAGCCACTTGATAGTGTCCTCGTTTCACAAGCTAAGGAAAGTTTATTTCATTCGTTTTTTTTGGTTATTAGATAGTTTTTCGTTTTTAAATACATACAATTAATTGCAACAATGTTGTCACATGGAAATAGAGCATAAGTACTTTATTAAAGAAGGGATAACAAAAGAAAGAGTTCAGCTTGAGCGATCTTCTTTTGTCTTTTAATTAATTCCTTTTCCACTAAATTACAAAAGTCAGGACAACGTTCTTGCAATTATATGTATATAAACCTATTTAAAAAAGTATGGGAAAGGTCTTGCTGCATATATGCATGTTGCTTGCCTAGCTTAAAATATATAGATAATAATATCGATATCAGCACAGAATAAAATATGTTAAAACACCAGCCCTGCTGAAAAAGATTAAAATAAATCCATAAAGTCTCAACATTTTTGTGCTTGAATTCATAAGACTATTTGTGCATTACAGGCTTCGTACACAACATACAACAAGCAACAAAACCTCCGCCAACAACCATTTCTATTGTTTCCTTTGATTGCTGCAGTTTGCCGATATATAGTTTGTCGAAGTTTTATTGGGTAAACTGGTTGGTTGGTTGGTTGGTTGGTTGGTTGGTTGTTGGTTGGTTGGTTGGTTGGTTGGTTGGTTGGTTGGTTGGTTGGTTGGTTGGTTGGTTGGTTGGTTGGTTGGTTGGTTGGTTGGTTGGTTGGTTGGTTGGTTGGTTGGTTGGTTGGTTGGTTGGTTGGTTGGTTGGTTGGTTGGTTGGTTGGTTGGTTGGTTGGTTGGTTGGTTGGTTGGTTGGTTGGTTGGTTGGTTGGTTGGTTGGTTGGTTGGTTGGTTGGTTGGTTGGTTGGTTGGTTGGTTGGTTGGTTGGTTGGTTGGTTGGTTGGTTGGTTGGTTGGTTGGTTGGTTGGTTGGTTGGTTGGTTGGTTGGTTGGTTGGTTGGTTGGTTGGTTGGTTGGTTGGTTGGTTGGTTGGTTGGTTGGTTGGTTGGTTGGTTGGTTGGTTGGTTGGTTGGTTGGTTGGTTGGTTGGTTGGTTGGTTGGTTGGTTGGTTGGTTGGTTGGTTGGTTGGTTGGTTGGTTGGTTGGTTGGTTGGTTGGTTGGTTGGTTGGTTGGTTGGTTGGTTGGTTGGTTGGTTGGTTGGTTGGTTGGTTGGTTGGTTGGTTGGTTGGTTGGTTGGTTGGTTGGTTGGTTGGTTGGTTGGTTGGTTGGTTGGTTGGTTGGTTGGTTGGTTGGTTGGTTGGTTGGTTGGTTGGTTGGTTGGTTGGTTGGTTGGTTGGTTGGTTGGTTGGTTGGTTGGTTGGTTGGTTGGTTGGTTGGTTGGTTGGTTGGTTGGTTGGTTGGTTGGTTGGTTGGTTGGTTGGTTGGTTGGTTGGTTGGTTGGTTGGTTGGTTGGTTGGTTGGTTGGTTGGTTGGTTGGTTGGTTGGTTGGTTGGTTGGTTGGTTGGTTGGTTGGTTGGTTGGTTGGTTGGTTGGTTGGTTGGTTGGTTGGTTGGTTGGTTGGTTGGTTGGTTGGTTGGTTGGTTGGTTGGTTGGTTGGTTGGTTGGTTGGTTGGTTGGTTGGTTGGTTGGTTGGTTGGTTGGTTGGTTGGTTGGTTGGTTGGTTGGTTGGTTGGTTGGTTGGTTGGTTGGTTGGTTGGTTGGTTGGTTGGTTGGTTGGTTGGTTGGTTGGAAATTCGCTTACCAGCATCAATGATACTCATGTAAAATGCAGACTGCTCTGCGTGGTAATCCTCTTTAAACTTTGTGTTCATTCGATCATTCAGCTCGCATTTACGAGAAGTGAAATAGTAATTCATACTTTGGCAACCTTTGACTGAATTGCATCTCTCATAGCAATGTGAAGGGTTATCAGCAATGAATGACGTCACGACGTGGCGTTTGAGCACGTGACCATAGTCTGAGTATGTACGTGAACAGGTTGCATGGGCTGTTGATGCGGTTGCCATGATAGCTAGTAGTAATTGATAAACGAACATTTGTAATTCTGGTACAAATGCAACTGAAATGTCAATTTACATACGATGGTCAGTAAAATAATGCTTGATGTTTTGTTTTTAAATAAATAATATCATTATATCATATATACTTTCCTTTACGAGATATAGGATATTTATATATTTATATTTGAATATCAGGAGACTATTATGTTTAATTTTTCCTTTATAAAATTGAGTATGAAGAAATTAAAATTTCAATCTCAAAGAATAATATAGACTTGTGTATGAGTATATGATCATCATCATCAATGTTTCCCGCTCGGCGCGTGATCGGCCTTGGGGCGTGATTGCTTGGAGCAAGGGAACCTACGCTCCAACAACCGCGTGAAGTCCTTTTTATTCAACATAGATCTTAACGCCTGTTGCCTATCTATTCCAAGTAGTTCTTCCATTTTCCTCCACGTCTTCCTCTTGTCGAAAAGTACTTGTTTTTGTATTACATCATTTTTCATTCTGCTCACATGAGCTATATATTTTAGGTACTGGATGTGACAAAAGTCCTGAATTGGTTGTGTATTGGTTATCTCATGAAGTCTGGTGTTTGAGATCTTAAAAGCCCAATCGAGTTCTCCTTTCACTTGGGTTGCCGGATCAATGCCCTTTTTTCGTTGGCTTTGTAGTGGCGCATTCTTTCGTGCATATCCTCCTGCTATCATCTTCCTAAGGAATCCGTTCCATATAACATCAATCTTTTGAAGCTCTGCACCAGATAGTTCCCATGCCTGAACACTATATAATAACCGGGAGCGGACACATGCTGTCAGGATTTTCATTCGTGTACTGAGGTAGATTTCACGATCAGTAAGGATGTGTTTCAATTCATTCCATTTTTCGAACGCCGATGAGATCCTAAGTTGGAGAAATGCAGATGACTTGCCAGAGTTTGTAATTAAGTGACCTAAATAACGGAATTGCCTGACGTTCTTTATTTCAACTCCATTCACAGTGAGTAGGCTCTTCTGATCTTTTATATCTTCATCTACGTTAAATGCCATAGATCGTCGCGGAGTTAAGCAATTAAAGTAATTGCAGTAGTTTGCTTAACTCCGCGACGATCATATACTCATACACAATTTAATATAACCGCGGATCAGACCAACATATATATCATATCAATAATAGATGTCTTATGAAAAAAAATTTGAAGGATGCTCTGCATTCATGATCATAAAAAGTAATGGTTGTGTGTACCTTTTGTAATCTATATTTCATGCTTGTGTAATCCAATTAACAATTAAAGAGAAAAACTACATTTAATTTAATTGCTCAGCATGAGTAAATACAAGGGCCGAGTCCATACTAGATCGATGTTATTGGAACTCGTTCGCTGCATTTTCAACATCGTACAGTGTACGTTCCTAGTAGCAAACATTTATTGGAAAATGTATTGTTTTTTTTTTTTGCAATTTAACACTATTTCACTTCGAATATGCACTTGCGTTTAGCATACAGCCACCACAAAAAAAAATCCCCGCTGGATTATTGCCATTAGTAAATAATAGATGATTTAGAAAAAGTAATGAATTTCAAAAATATAGAAAACGGTGACTTTTTAAAAAACTGAAATAAGTGTCAAAAAGTCACAAACTATTTTAAATGGCCTTTTAATTTTGATATTGGTGGGGAAAAAAAACAAGCCAAAAAAACAACACACCAACCAACCAACCAACCAACCAACCAACCAACAATTATAACAACAAACGAACGAACGAACAAACCAGCCAACCAACAAACAAACCAAGCAACCAAGCAACCAACAAAACCAACAAACGTACCAGCAAACCAACCAGCAAACCAGCCAACCAACCAACAAACAAACCAAGCAGCCAAGCAACCAACAAAACCAACAAACCAGCAAACCAACCAGCAAACAAAAGCGAACAAACTAACAAACGAACATACCCACAAACGAACGAACGAACACACGATTTTATCGTTTTGTTGTCTTGTTGCCATACTATTTTTACAATTGGGCGTTTGATTAATAGTAGTAATAGAACTGTGTGGAGTGAAATTTGGTCTGATATCATACAAATGATATCACTCCCTCTTAGAGGTCGTGCAATTCGTTAATCACAAGTATGATTTCAGACCAAAATTGCACGACACGAACTACACAAACGCAAAATGGAGCATTTTGTTGAAAGCTAGTAACATTTTTTTTTAACGCTTTTTAACTCTAGATCTTTTTGTATTCCTAAAAATCAATCGGTGAAATTTCTTCAAAAGCTGGACTGAATACATCTTTTACTAACAATACAAATTCAAAAGGGGAAATCTTTTTAACTAGATCTAGAAAGAAGCACATTTGACCGTTCAGTAATTTGGGAGTTTTAATCTGAATATATAGCTAGTTTATAAGTGGAATGAATGTTTTTATCAATAAATTTTAAACAAGAAAAAAAAAACATAAAAAAGTAACTGATTTACCTTTCAGAAACTTAGTTCTGTCTGTAATGTGCTGGAAGAGCCTCCGGTTGGTTTCAGTTTTAGTTCCGAATTATTGTTAATGATGCATGTAAGTCATTATTATATGGAGACCGATTTCAATTATAAAATACGTCTTGAACTAATGAGCCCCTCCTAGGGGTTTTAGGGATCAAGGGAGCACGGACATTTATTTTTAGGGATCAAGGGAGCACGGGTATTTATTTTTAGGTAAATAGGGAGCAAAATATGATTAAACAATAGTTTTTGGGGATCATGGGAGCATAAGGTAAAACATTTTAGGGAGACAGTTATTTTACTTATGGGGAACAAGGGAGAAAATGCAAAAAGAGCATGGGAGCATGGAAGCATGGGAGCATGCACCCCCCTGGGAGGGGCTTACTAATGAAGAAAAATCACCTGCTGTGCAAGCCAGTCGAAACAATTATTATTTCAGTACAAATATCTCATATTAAGTGTAATCTTCCTAAATGAGCCATTGGAGAGCTATTGAAGAGAACATACATAGTATAGAGGAAATATGTTTTTAATTGATAACAAAAATCTGAAATTGACTGAGAAACGGCCATTTTGAATTAAATTGATTTTGACCCATTAAAATCGAAATTTTTTTGCCCCTTTTCTAGATTAGATCGAGTCGCTGCCTTGCTTCGCTCGCTCCAGGCTCGCTCCGCTGCGGCAGCAATTACAGCCATACTTTACCGTGGGTCCAGTGGTTGTTTTCTCATTGCTTTAATTTGAGTTTAAATCTGACGGTTTTTATTGCACCAAAGACGTTTAAAATAGGCAATAAAAAGAGAGGGTGCCAATTCTTGTTTTCTTAGCCTGTTACATGCCCTCAAAATATGGCAAACTGCGGTCTTGGTGACTGTTATGTTTGCAACCGTAAGTCCATGCAATTAAAATGACGCCTTTTCTTGCAAAAATATTAAAGTCTTAAGAAAGATAAGCGAACTCATGTTAATTGCAGCTCCTAATCTCTGTGATTAATATTGTTTAAGCAATATTGTATTTCTACTTGCAACTTTATTGAAGAAATATCGAATTACGTGCACGCAATGAAAGTCGTATTGAATTCGACCCTTCAGACAGTTTTTGCTGTTAAAAAGATATGCTCCCACATTTTTGTCATACTTCGTGTGTGGATGTTCAACGTTAACACCCTTTTACGTCAATATCTGAAATAAAAAAGGGGCACCATTCTTGTATGCGAGATATGTTGTAAAACACCGTCATTTTCGGGTCAAACGAAGACTTTTCCATGAGCGGACTGGGACGAGTTCTTAATTATCACCATAAATCGCCCCAAAGTTTTAAAAATAATCTGTTTTTTAACTTGCAGTATTTTAAACACGTAAAAGAAATAAAAATGCCAATCAGTATCGTAATTTTGTAAAATTTGAAACATGCGCATAAATGTACTTTGCTTTAACTTTAACAAGTAAAAAATACAATTCCTCTAACAAGTTGTTGCAGTGGCCGATGGTGACAAATAAACAACGGTTAAAAAAAATCGACAAATCGGTTATATGTTTATTTTACCGGTATCTTTAGTACGGACAACGATAGTTTTGTTGAGGGACGATTTTCTATAAATATATCAAGCCCTATAAGTACACGGTCTGTGCTCATTAACTACAGTTCGCCATTTTTAAACACCAAGGAAAATTAGAAAGAAACACAAGACAAAAAGGCTTAGATACAAACAAATAAACGGGAAAATGGAAAAAATGCGACCCAGTTACTGAAAAAGCGGATTCTCTTGGGCTACCTGTGGTATTCCCAGTCCTTGACGACAGGGTAGCAACGCCTGCTGGTATTCGCCTTACCCGAAGCTTTGTGAACAGATTTTCACCGTTTTCGAAGTGTTCAGGTGATTTATTCTCAGAATTCCGTTTAAACATCTATTATATCGTCATTAGACCAACATAGACAATTATAGAGAAGTATTTTTCAGGCGGGTTGAGTTGATTTTGGTCTCCTTAATCAAGCGACCATCGAGATTTCGAGTTTAAACGTGTGAATAATTATAACCCAAGCTACTTTACGATAATCTAGTTTACTGATGTGTTTAATGACTAATGTATTTCTACAGTTATTTAATAAGATGGAATCAGACTGGATAGATAACAAGTGTAAGTCAGGGCAGACTATCTTTATCTACAACACTTAGGTAACAGGAGTACACAAATGGCCGCCAGGATTTAATAATATAAGTTGAAGGATCGAATAATATCTCCTTGGACAATGTTGTCAGTGTTTTTATTAAAAATGCACCCCAAATATCAGTTAATATGTGTTTTCGTAATATAATAAGTGTAAATTTAGTTAAATGTATGATTTAACATATATATATAATATAATGATACCAACTGTACATAATCAGAAAAATAATATGCCTAAATCTTTTTGAGCCATTATCTGTCAAAAAATAGAAAGTCGTTTGATAGTGATTCCATTAACACAGACGAAAAGCACACTAGGTATGAGAATACCTGTTATCAAAGCCAATATTCCTTCATTCAGTAGTTGATGTTAGTAAATTGTGACTGGGCTGATAATGCATCAAGAGTTCTTCCTAGGCTTGTGTGATTATCCATAACTAACATCATGAAGTGCTAAGTGAAAGAAAGGCCTTCATCTTTTGAAAACTCTTGATAACTTATCAGTATCACCATTATCATTATCATTAACATAATCATAAATATGTCATAAACAATAGAAATTAACTAAATGGAAACTATCGAGTAAACTAGTATAGGCTGCGTCGGTGTTTGATATAAACAATAGGTATTATAATGAAATTTGTAACACCATAAAAAATGTTGACTTAAATTTACTGACGTTTCGAGTTTATTCATCAGCACTATTAACTTTGATACAGATTGGATGTTTTATCCATCAGGTCATTATCAAAGCTAATGAAACTAATGCATAAAACATCAATCCTATATTGGGATTTAAAGGTCTGTACATGTGACCACAATGGACAACCACGATAAAGTTAATGAAACTGATGCATAAAAATCAATCCTTTATTGGGATTTAAAGGTCTGCACATGTGACCACAATGGACAACCACGATAAAGTTAATGAAACTGATGCATAAAAATCAATCCTTTATTGGGATTTAAAGGTCTGTACATGTGACCACAATGGACAACCACGATAAAGTTAATGAAACTGATGCATAAAACATGAATCCTTTATTGGGATTTAAAGGTCTGTACATGTGACCACAATGGACAACCACGATAAAGTTAATGAAACTGATGCATAAAACATCAATCCTTTATTGGGATTTAAAGGTCTGTACATGTGACCACAATGGACGTCAACCACGATAAAGTTAATGAAACTGATGCATAAAACATCAATCCTTTATTGGGATTTAAAGGTCTGTACATGTGACCACAATGGACAACCACGATAAAGTTAATGAAACTGATGCATAAAACATCAATCCTTTATTGGGATTTAAAGGTCTGTACATGTGACCACAATGGACAACCACGATAAAGTTAATGAAACTGATGCATAAAACATCAATCCTTTATTGGGATTTAAAGGTCTGTACATGTGACCACAATGGACAACCACGATAAAGTTAATGAAACTGATGCATAAAACATCAATCCTTTATTGGGATTTAAAGGTCTGTACATGTGACCACAATGGACGTCAACCACGATAAAGTTAATGAAACTGATGCATAAAACATCAATCCTTTATTGGGATTTAAAGGTCTGTACATGTGACCACAATGGACAACCACGATAAAGTTAATGAAACTGATGCATAAAACATCAATCCTTTATTGGGATTTAAAGGTCTGTACATGTGACCACAATGGACAACCACGATAAAGTTAATGAAACTGATGCATAAAACATCAATCCTTTATTGGGATTTAAAGGTCTGTACATGTGACCACAATGGACAACCACGATAAAGTTAATGAAACTGATGCATAAAACATCAATCCTTTATTGGGATTTAAAGGTCTGTACATGTGACCACAATGGACAACCACGATAAAGTTAATGAAACTGATGCATAAAACATCAATCCTTTATTGGGATTTAAAGGTCTGTACATGTGACCACAATGGACAACCACGATAAAGTTAATGAAACTGATGCATAAAACATCAATCCTTTATTGGGATTTAAAGGTCTGTACATGTGACCACAATGGACAACCACGATAAAGTTAATGAAACTGATGCATAAAACATCAATCCTTTATTGGGATTTAAAGGTCTGTACATGTGACCACAATGGACAACCACGATAAAGTTAATGAAACTGATGCATAAAACATCAATCCTTTATTGGGATTTAAAGGTGTGTACATGTGACCACAATGGACAACCACGATAAAGTTAATGAAACTGATGCATAAAACATCAATCCTTTATTGGGATTTAAAGGTGTGTACATGTGACCACAATGGACAACCACGATAAAGTTAATGAAACTGATGCATAAAACATCAATCCTTTATTGGGATTTAAAGGTCTGTACATGTGACCACAATGGACAACCACGATAAAGTTAATGAAACTGATGCATAAAACATCAATCCTTTATTGGGATTTAAAGGTGTGTACATGTGACCACAATGGACAACCACGATAAAGTTAATGAAACTGATGCATAAAACATCAATCCTTTATTGGGATTTAAAGGTGTGTACATGTGACCACAATGGACAACCACGATAAAGTTAATGAAACTGATGCATAAAACATCAATCCTTTATTGGGATTTAAAGGTCTGTACATGTGACCACAATGGACAACCACGATAAAGTTAATGAAACTGATGCATAAAACATCAATCCTTTATTGGGATTTAAAGGTGTGTACATGTGACCACAATGGACAACCACGATAAAGTTAATGAAACTGATGCATAAAACATCAATCCTTTATTGGGATTTAAAGGTGTGTACATGTGACCACAATGGACAACCACGATAAAGTTAATGAAACTGATGCATAAAACATCAATCCTTTATTGGGATTTAAAGGTCTGTACATGTGACCACAATGGACAACCACGATAAAGTTAATGAAACTGATGCATAAAACATCAATCCTTTATTGGGATTTAAAGGTCTGTACATGTGACCACAATGGACAACCACGATTGGACTAATATGTCATGAATTATTCATGAATTTGATAATTGTATATATAAACCATGAATAATAATTCTACATTAATTGCTATCTAGCATTTCATCGGAATTTGAACTTGAATTTAGTTTTATCAGTGAAGCTATATATCATCATCATCTTAATCACCATTGTCATGAATGCATTTACCATAATCATCATCGTCATCATCAAACCCAATAATAACTATCATCATATTTACCATTATCATCATCAATATCATACCATCATGTAGAATAGGGTTGATGTCATTAACAATAAAGACACAACAAACCGTCAACATAATTGTAATGATGCTACTGACATTCACTGTCGGCGAACTGGTTTTATAGTGTCGGCGAATCGACTCGAGTGTCGGCGAACTGGTTGTCAGCGAACTGCCATGTATGACATAATTTCAGGGTTCATCAGAAGACAGTATTATACATGGTCAACCAGTTGAATACAAAGAGGTGCACAGTATTGCTACACAGACAGAAGATTATGGTTGTAACAGTGGCTGTACTTCTATGTACATCAATACAGATCCACATCATGTTTCCAACATCTCAGAAACATTACCTCAACCACAACCAGGTGTTTCAGTTGATGGTGAACATGACTTAGATAATGAACATGATCCAGAGAAAACCTTAAAGGAATGAACAAGAACAAAGCCAAAACATGGATGAAATAAGCACAATGTTGAGAGTTCCAAAAGAGTTTTTCCCAGGAAGTAACTTGGTTGGGAAGGAGATTGAAGCAAAGGATGACTCTGCTGTTGATATTAAGGCTGAAACGAGGCAGCTTCATGAAAGAGAAGGACGTAGTTCCCAGCATAGTAAGATGTCCTTAAAATGTTATTATTGTGCAAAGCAATTTAAATACAAATCAGTGCTGGCTGAACATGTTAGAACACACACTGGAGAGAAACCCTATGAATGTTCTTATTGTGAGAAGAAGTTTGCACACAAGGTTAACATAAAGAATCGTCTTAGAATACATAGTGGAGAGAAACCCTTTGAATGTCTTTTTTGTGAGGAGAAGTTTGTACGAAAGAATAAATTAAATAGACATCTTATAAAACATACTGGAGAGAAACCCTTTGAATGCTCTCATTGTGAGAACAAGTTTGCCGAAAAGCATGTCTTAAATAGACATCTTAGAATACACACTGGAGAGATCTAGACCCTTTGAATGTTCTCACTGTAAGAAGAAGTTTAGAAGTAGATATAACTTAAAGAGACATCTTAAATTACATTAGAACACAGACATCTTAGAACATGCTAGAACACATATTGGAGTAAAACCCTTTAAATGTTCCTAATGTAAGATTAAGTTTAGGCATACATCTCAAATGACATTAGAACACTACATACTGGAAGAAATTAAACCTTGAATCACGATGGTATAACAGTTGTTGATATTTAATTTGTTGATATAACAGAGCTCTATTCAAATTAGCTATGCTAAACTAGATACCCTGTTGAAATATTGATTAAAATTAAAATAACCTATTTAAAAATCATATACAGTTAGCAACGACTAGTAGATTCTATAATAAATATAGACTATATTAACTACAAAATATTATATATTAACTACATACTGGAAGAAATTAAACATGAATCACGATGGTATAACAGTTGTTGATATTTAATTTGTTGATATAACAGAGCTCTATTCAAATTAGATACCCTAAACTAGATACCCTGTTGAAATATTGATTAAAATTAAAATAACCTATTTAAAAACCATATACAGTTAGCAATGCAACGACTAGTAGATTCTATGATAAATATCAACATTTCAAGTGAGCTATGTTGTGTTGATACTGACATCATCGTTAGGTTCAATTGAAGTCAACTATGAAAATAGGTGATGTGATGGATGTGTTGTGATGAGATATGATGTGATGGATATAATGTGATGCAATGCCATCATTTCACTTCCGGTTGTTTTGTTTTGGTCAAGTTTTATTTCTTTATTGAGGATGCACATTTTTAGCAAATTTTGTACGGTTTTTGTCTAATTTTTTTTGTGCGGTTTTGCGGTTTCCATTAATTCCTTACGCCCACCTCCGCATTCGAAATAGTATTGATCAACTTAGCCTGCATAGCTAGCTGGCTCTTGGAGAGGTGCAAGGGGAGAAAGTGAGGGATGGGGGGAGGTAGAACTGAATAAAACCAGCTAAAACCACACTAAAACACATCAAGACGGTTAAAAACTATAAAGTAATAATTTATTATACATTGAAACTTTGAAACATAAGTAAAATAAGACAAATGACTCATTTCTTTTATTTTTAACAATACTTTATAACCTCCCATACAAATACCCTGGGCTCCAGACTCCCCGCCGTTCTCTCTCCCCAACCCCCTCTGGAACCCAGGGTACCATACAAATAACTCATTTATTTAATTTTTAACAAGACTTCATAATCTCCCATACATTCTTTGTCTCAAATCAAGAGATTGGCTAACTCTGATCATACGAAAGTCGAAGAATTGTTTTATTGTTCATTCAAATCCTTCTTTCTCTCCTCCTTTTTAAATTTACTACTTGTAACTAGGTGCAGTTTCCAGCACTCTTTTCTTTTTCAAATGACTCAATTTTCTCAACATTAACTAATTACTACGGTCTCAAAGTATTGACTGATATCTTTATTATTGTCTACTCTCCATATCTTGTTTTATTCATTGGCCATATATTAATATGGTCTCCCTAACAGATTTCAAATTAATCGGCCACAATCGCATGTCGCGCGGCTCTAGACAATTTCTTTTTATGTTTTAAGAAATCGGCAATTTGTTTTTGACGTTCTTTATTTGTTTCAGTCAAACGGTCAGCACAATTAGAGCTTAAATATAAGCTATTGTATTTGTATCGCGATTTTTCAAATACTATCAAAACAGGTAGAGTTTCAATTGGACCGCTGAAATTCCGATCCCGAGAAAGCGAATTTTTGATCATGTGATGGGTTAAAAACTATCACGTGAGCAGTCAGCAAACACTCGAAAGGGCGCTATTATGAAAAAGGGAAACCAGTTTGCCATGAAATTAGAGGGCAAATCATTGATTGTATTTTAGAGAATGGTGGTAATCGTATTTCAGGATACTAAAATAACAACCAACACAGAATACAGCGCGGGAAGCTACCCTCGTGCACGTCACATGATAACTTTTGACCCGTCACGTGATCAAAAATTCGCTCCCGCGGGCTTGAAATTTTAACGGTCCAATTGAAGCTCTACCTGTTTTGATAGTATGCAAGACTGAGCGCACGAACAACAATTTTGTTATAGGATATTATTTATAGCAAGTTTAGATTTATTCACAAATGTAAGAAGAAGAAGAAAGGTAGAAGATTTAGAAGAAGAAAAAACGAAGAAGAAAGTTAGAAGAAGTAGAATAAATGAAGAAGAAACTGAGTAGTTACAGCAACTAATTAATGATCTTAACTTATTTAATTAAATTTAATTAACTTGATTTTTTTTTTCTAGCTATAGCACACTAAGTAATGTAATGGTTTTCTTTGTTAAAGGTGTGATTGAATAAATAATGATAAGTGTTTTAACTAATTATCTGAACAATTCTACACTGCGCGTGGACCTCTTCTCATGGCCTTTTAAAGTTGCAAAGATGAGTTACTCAGCCGTAACTCTTGTTCTTGTTGTTTTGGTAAAAGTACAATACAGCACAAGCTCGTTTGTTCGAGAAAGAGAATCAACTTATGACTTGTATCAAGAACAACTTCTCATGCTGCCTCTACACATGGAGCAGAAGTCGATCCAAGTTGATGTTACTATGGAGTGTGTATTCGCTTGCACCAGTATCCATTGGTGCCTCTCGATTAACTTTAAATTGAATTGAATTGAATTGAATTTTTTATTCACACACATTATAACAATAAAGAAAATACAATATGAATAATTTACATAATTACAAATAGAAATACATATAAATGTAGTAAGTTATCAAAAAGTATAATAAATAGAGTGTGTGTGGTTGTTGAAGTAGTATAAACTTTCGAGTCAACAACCACGAAAACCACAACTCTTCCAAACGGACGTCATGTTTGTGAGCTTCTGTCTTCGGTTCAGTTTTCTAACGCTACAAGTATGAAACTGGATAAGGAATACAATCATTACAGTACGATCAGGGTAAGATATCAAATGGTTCGTTCCTATACGTCTATGTTATAGCAATTGTTTTTGAATAATTTTTTCAATAATGATTGCAGATTTTAATTTTAAAACTACAAAGAAATCGACTTTGAATAGAAAAATATAAAAGAAGAAAAAGTAGAATAAAAAAAAAGGAAAAAAATACTGAGATAAATGTCAAGCTCGGTGACCAACTTTTTTACGGGAAAAAAACGGAAAACCTCCAAAAATATCGACTTTTGACCAATTTTTACATTTAGAATCAATAATAGATGAATCACCATTTCATTTGAAGTTGTCAAATTATACAAATAATCCCCTTCCAAACAAGAGCGCAATTAATGGGAGGGAAAATAATAAAATTAAAGTTCTGTTTGTTTTGAAATAGCCAACTAATATAGCATAGAAACTAATGGTTTTGAAACAAATCAATACTGTGTAAATTGTACTTGTATAAGTCTCTGTATTAAATAAAGTTTTTCAAACGTTATGCTATTTTTTCCCCGATGTTTTCCAGACCCCATGCCATGATAAGCCATGTCAAAATGGCGGCGTTTGTGTTTATTATGACGTCATAAAAGACTTCCGATGTAACTGCAGTCAACGATTCAATGGAAAAAACTGCGAAAATGAAATTGGTGAGTTCTTGTTGCTATTACTGCGGATCCCAGTACAGTCACATGCGACCAACTGCACCATCAAACAAAAACGAAAAATAGAGTTTTGGTAGACGTTGATCAACTATGTTTCCAAGGCAACACAAACAAACTTGTCCGCTATCGATCGGCGGTAAATTTACAACACGAAGAATTTCAGGTTTGATCTAGCTTTGAAGAATTGATGCTTCAACCTTTTTTCCCTAGTATTCTCAATTGTAATTGTAATCCTCAATTGTAATCAATTATATCCATTTTAAGGGTAGAAAATTTGAGTAAAATTAACACACGCAAGCTTTTACTACAAAAGTAGAGTAAATTTTACTCGCTTTTAATAATGCATTGATCCCTTACATAACACAAAACAAACTGACATGCATGAGAGAGTAACATTTACTCCCATGAGAGTATAATGTACTCTTGTCAGAGTTAAATTTACTTCTATAAGGGAGTCAATTTTACTCTCATAAATTTTACTCCGCTTTGAAGAGTAAATTTAACTCCAGTACTAGAGTGAATTCAACTCCCTGAAAATAACAGTGTATGAAACTTTGAGATATTTAGTCACTCAGTGAGTAAGTAGCAAAAGAACCATTGACAAGGTAGCGAAAGAACTTTTTCAGTAGCGAATGTACTGGTAGCGAAAGTGCGAAGTAGCGAAAGGACTGGTAATTGACAAGGTAGCGAAAGAACATTTTCAGTAGCGAATGTACTGGTAGCGAAAGTGCGAAGTAGCGAAAGGACTGGTAATTGACAAGGTAGCGAAAGAACATTTTCAGTAGCGAATGTACTAGTAGCGAAAGTGCGAAGTAGCGAAAGGACCGGATACCTTTTGCTTCTGCTTCTGCTTCTATAAATCTTGTTTTCTCTCTTATTCCAAGGTTGTTCCGTCAGGACAGTATTGAATGCTTGTTGTGTGTTCCCCTTTATATACGGCGGCAAAACATACTATGCCTGTACAACAGATGCTAACGGCGGAAGGCTGTGGTGTTCTTTGACATCAAACTACGTCGGGAAATGGGGAAACTGCGGTAAGATGCTTTAATATATACCTTTGTCACCGGTGAAATGAAAAGCCTACAAGCTAGAAGCGGAGGGGACTATGGTAACCTGGATATATATATATATCTCATATATATTGTATCTCATATATATATATATTGTATCTCATATATATTGTATCTCATATATATATATATTGTATCTCATATATATTGTATCTCATATATATTGTATCTCATATATATATATATATATATATATATATATATATATATATATATATATATATATATATATATATATATATATATATATATATATATATATATATATATATATATATATATATATATATATATATATATATATATATATATATATATATATATATATATATATATATACTTAGATTGTAGGTAGATTAACGACAAGACATCACTTAACTTTTTCTGGTACTCGGAGTTTCACGCTTACGCGATCTTCAGACAGACTTTCAAGATGGCGTAAGCGTAAAACTCCGAGTTACAAAAAAAATGTGTTGTCTTGTCGTTAATCTACCTACAATCTATAACGCTCTACATTTTTAATGTATTGAGCACTTCACCGTTAGAATAGACACATCCAGATATATATAAATACTTATATATATATACCAGTAATTAATTGACGTCTTTTTTCTTCCTGACATAATTACTTTATTATAAGAAACGCAAATGAAAACATGCCAAAGACATTTAATGATTTAATATCAAGATGACCCATCCTTGCTGCAAACTCTATATTTATAACTATCATCTTTTTTTAAATTTTCAGCTTGATGGTAAAAGGACCACATGCAAACGAAAAAGAAATTCCATAAAGTGCACTGCAATACAGTATTTATTTTAGTTTTTTACTGTTATTGTATTTCACCGCTCGTCCATTAAGTTATCTCCCCAATATTCGTAGTTCTGATCAAGAAGGGGACAGTCAGAACGAGAAACATTTAACTGAAGTACCGGGGTAAATAAAATGATATCTAAATAAAACAATACAAAGTAATCAGTGATACTTTTTTGTACTCGATGCCAGGATTCAAGATTGTAATATGTGAAAATGATTTGGTAAGACATGTTGCTAATTAAAAAGATGTACGTATTTAAAAACCATGTTACCTAACAATTCATCTGCATGCGATTTCGAAATCTAATTACTCAGGTTACCCCCCAGGGGAGCCTGAGTCTTGGTTTATCTTTTCTATATATGGGTCTAACGTTTTGTCGGGATTATACATGACGTAATGCCACAGGTAAACCACCTATGAATTACTACTCTACGACGTAGTCTGAGTAAACGCACTAAGTGCGTCTAGTTAATTATACAACGATTCAAGATCTTCTAGATTGGAACAGCTTTCGTTTCAATCTGTTTCAGATTTAGTTTTAGTGTGTTTTTTTCCTTCTTATTATTATATATACACCTATTTCAATTAACGTTGTTCATCTGGAATGGTTGATCTGAGACCGATAGGTATTGTGGGAGCTCTTTAAATTTCAAATACATTGTTTTAATCACACTTGATCAATGGTGCTCAATTACAGATAACAGTATTTCAGAAGTAAACATTAATATTCAAGCGTGATTGTAATAATGCATTTGCAGTTTAACGAGCTCCCACAATTCCTATCGGTCTCAGATCAACCATTCCAGATGGACAACGTTAATTGAAACAGGTGTATATAGTGTTGTTACTCATGGAAAAGCTAAGTACTGAATGCTTACATACAATACAATACTGACAAAGTTCTGCACATTTGAATTTCTGATTATATTCCTGCATTATCACTGATGGTCAATTCCTAAATGCACACAATTTTCTTTTTTCTTTTGTTTTGTCATATCGATGGGTATAGTTTAATTCATCGATATTGGACAAAATGGTCATGAGTTTTTGAAGTCATTCAAAAAAACTCGCAGCGCGTGTTTTATCAGGTATAAAATCTCTTTGCCCTTTATACCTGATAAAACACTCGTGCTTGTTTTTTTAAATATTACATAGACTTATTGCAAGTGATAATGTGACAAACATTTCTACTGAAGAAGACTTTAAAAGCTGTATATAGTGGTGACTTCATCTTACTCAAGCAAGTACACAACCAGCATATCAGCCACTTGAAATACTACAAAAAAAATACATTACATTCAGGATGACACTTTATAGTGAGTAAACCCAACTCATTACAAAGAGTAAACATAAATGTAAATGTACCATTGAGTACAATGTACTCAATATATTGAGTTTAACCTCAATTTTACTCACTATAGACCAAAGCCAAAACTTAGTAGCCGCTCCTTTATAGCGCACGGAAATGAGGCTTATTATGCAAACAGCGAAAAAACATTCCGTCGCTAAGGACAAAACTACAACTTCATTGACAGCATTTTATAGTCGTTTTTCCACCTTTTTCCTTTGTAAAATACTAGAATTTTCAACTAAATTATCGCTTTCTACGTTATATTTTACAATAGTTAGCCTTTTTTCAATTTTTAGTAGCATTTTATTACGTTTTTGAGCTTTACATTGCTCGACTTCACGCCCTTTGGCGATGAAATTATGGAGGAGAAAAGCGATTCAAAGTCAGGTAAATTCATCTTTTTAACTAATTGAAAAAAAATTAGCCCATTTTAAGCCATACATACGACTTCAGATCGAATTTTTAGTTAATTATCAATCATTTTGTTGGATATTTTTGTTCAAATCGACCTAGTTACGGCATCGAGATTTGTAAACTTTTTGCTGCCATTAGCTATCACAACCACCTTAGAGCAAAAAAAGAGAGATAGTTTTATAAAAAATGGATAACTATTTTGCTGATTTTGTTCATTGTGAAATGTATAGAGAAACGGCAGCGAAAAAAAGGTCTTTATATTCAGAAGGATGTCCATGGAATTGGCATTGACCTCAATATATTAAAGTGAAAAATTGCTCTTCGACCGGAAAGCGAGTAACTGCGATTCTTATAACCATAGTTTGAGCACTGAAGCCCTTTCGAAAAAGGTACGTGGAATGTTTTATTTGTTTCTTTCATCTGTAAAACAATATTAAAAAGCACGTTGTCAAAGAATTTTAAAAATAAAAAGCATTAACAATTGAAATTTTTGTGCTAGCAAGCGATTTGTAACCAGATTGACGGCAAAAATGTTAACATATCTCGATGCCGTAGCGAGGTCGATTTGAACAAAAATATCCAACAAAATGATAGAAAATGAATTAAGGAATTTATATGAAGTCGTATGTATGGCTAAAAAAGACTAACTTCTTTTCAATTAGTTAAAAAGATGAATTTACCTGACTTTGAATCGCTTTTCTCCTCCATAATTTCATCGCCAAAGGGCGTGAAGTCGAGCAGTGTAAAGGTCAAAAACGTAATAAAATGCTACTAAAAATTGAAAAAAGGCTGACTATTGTAAAATATAACGTAGAAAGCGGTAATTTAGTTGAAAATTCTAGTATTTTACAAAAGAAAAAGGTTGAAAAACGACTATAAAATGCTGTCAATGAAGTTGTAGTTTTGTCCTTAGCGACGGAATGTTTTCCCTCTGTTTGCATAATAAGCCTCATTTCCGTGCGCAAAAAGGCGCGGCTACTAAGTTTTGGCTTTGGTCTATAGAGTTTGGTTTACTCACTATAAAGTGTCATCCTGAATGCATGATTAACTCAATATACTGAGTTGTATACACCGTTTCCGAGAAACTTTGTCACCCTTGAAGTGAAAAGCCTACATGCTAGTAGCGCAGGGGATTATGGGTTACCTATTTATACTTTATTAGAACGCAGGGATTTCAAGGCCACATTGCTACACTTGTCAATATGTTATTGATAAATGTCCGTTTTGACTTATCAAACAACACGAAAGGCGTTCCGAATGCACGTTTACGGTTTCTGAACTGATCCATGGTCCTTTGCGCCACTAGCTTGTGTGCTTTTCACGGGTGACAAACTTTCTCGGAAAGTGTGTATCTACTCAGCCGTTTTTGCAGTGTATAATTAATTTATTCAATTTACGTATATACGCCGCCCTCTTAATCCTGCTATTTCAAAGTTACTCACCTTTATCATGGTACTTAGTTCGTGTTGGACCAGGAGAGAAATAGATCGAATATTGCGGAACGTTCATCTCCCAGTCACATGCCACTTTTTCACCTAATGACATCCACCCTAAATCTCCCTCACATTTGTTGTATTCACTGTTGATAAAAAACGATCGAGCATGTCTACCTTGATCCGGTTTGTGGCCCACGAGTGAGAAAAAGTTTTTTGGTTGAGAATCAAGATCTGTCCAAGGACTAGACGACACATGTTTAACAGCAAACCAGTTCATTTTGTCTGACCCAGCACCATTGAAAATCAACTGCAGGACCTTGTTACCGTTCTTGTACAAAGCCACTCGAACCTGGGGAAAAAAATCATCGATATCAAAACTGATCATCAAAAAGAATCAAAGCAAAAATTTGAAGACTTTTCTTATCAAAGAAGTTCAATTTTTTAACAGCATTGAATTGATATATCGATCATATATCATATATTAATATACCTATATTTATATATATTATTATACCTATATATAATATAAAATATAATATATTTACATATTGTACATATATGTTTAACTTTATAGTTCTTAGTTCTTAAATATAGTTCTTGTCAAGCGCTCTTGCTCAACTCGTTTTAATTTGTAAATAGCGCTATATAATTCATCAAATCATTATTATTATTTTATAACATTAACATCGATTCCACAAACTAGGGTGCTGTCAACCGAGGGAAGGAAAAAACTCGAGTTACGCGCTTCGAGTTACGCTCTTCGAGTTACGCTCTTCGACACGCCAATTTTGCTGAGTCCACACCCATACCATTTTGACAAATGCGCGTATCTCGAACTTGAAACAACGAAACAATATTTTCGAGTTACGCGCTATTTGGAAACTAGTAGAAAAATTCTGACAGTGTTTTTAGTACTTGCAAAGTCTGCATAAACAGTAGAAACTATGAGTTTGTAGTCAGTCTATATTTTAATAAACGAAACAAGATTGTACTTAGTTATATTTTGATACGAAAAAACATACCTATATACTAATTTATATTTTAAAACACGAAACCAGATTGTACCGGCTAAGCATTATATTTTTATAAACGAAACGAGTTTGTTGCAGCTAATAGTAATAAAGCTGTCATCAACTTTCAATTTTTTTAATTAGGAATAAATCAGATTTCTCTGGTATTTTTAATTTCGTTTTTTAATAGTGTTTACTTTTTTTTTAAAAGCGCGTAACTCGAAAATATTGTTTCGTTGTTTCAAGTTCGAGTTATACGACAAGAGCGCGTAACTCGAAAATATTGTCTTGTTGTTTCAAGTTCGAGTTAAGTGCATATATAAAAATGGCTGTGGCGAGCGCGTAACTCGAAAAGCGCATAACTCGAAGCGCGTAACTCGCGTAACTCTCCTGTCAGTCAACCAACATTAAAGAACATGTACGATTAATAGAATCAGTTCACTTATATTAAATTAATTATATAATAAACTAATTATACAATTATTACTACTGACCTTGTTGGGTTTGAAGGCAGTCCACTGCTCTACTAAGCGGTTTTTATAATGTAATCGGCCGGTCAAGACTGGTGATGTTTCATTTAAAGAGTTTGACGCCCACAACATCGATGGTCCTTGGGTCAGCGGCTGACCGCTTACAGCTTTGAACACCATTGTCCATCCTATAATAATGATATTAATGTATTGATCCAGATATTCTCTTTATTTCTAGTGTCATTATTCGCTAGTTTAGTGGTTTACTTCTATAGCATCTTACCTTTCTGGTTGTCATGACTACAGTACACTACCAATTTGGAATTATCAGGAGCTTTGATTTCATAAAGACCACTGTTCTTGTAGCCAGCGGAATTCCATTGTGCGCAGCTGCTGAAACCTGATCAATAACAAGGTGATTACGTGAGGACTTGTATTTTCTAGTTTTTCGCTTCGAAGCGAGATCACCTGGAATTGTTTCTTAAACAATGTATAATAAAACAATTATTGAATTCGGTTTTTGTGATATCCGATTAATCAAGGTCTCGGCAAATGTAATGAGCCTCGTCCTCCTGCCTCGGCTGATTACATTTACCACGACCTTGATTATTCTTGATATAACAAAAACTTCATCTAATAATTGTATATATGGAACTACAGACATTAAACAGTGTAACTCCATGGACATTTTTAAAATTAAGTTAAATACATATTTATTTAAAAAATCATATTAAGTTTTCTTTTATAAGTTGACAAATTGTTTTCTCCCGATTGTTATGAAATTATCTTGTTTTTATATAGTTTTTTTCTAATTCTCATTTCTATTCTAATTGTTTATTTTTGCAAAACTTTTATTTCATTTTACTATTTGTTTATCTTACATATTATATTTTATATATTCAGAATTTTTTTTATTTCCCGTAAAAGCATTGAGACTTGTGTGAATATGCGTTTTTAAGAAATAAATTATTGTTATTATATTATAGCATCTTACCTGCCTTGCTACCAAGACTACAATGCACTTGCAATTTGGATTTATCAGGAGCTTTGATTTCATAAAGACCATTGTTCTTGTAGCCAGCGGCATGCAGTTGTGCGCAGCTGCTGAAATCTGATCAATAATTTAATTATAATAATTTATGTTATCAATATACGGTCAATAAAGCTTGGTGCACAAAATGTTGTATATTAAGGACCTGAAACCATCACTAAACATTCAACCGACTCTATTCGAGCAAAACTATTTTGAATAATAGCCTACAAATCCCAGGATGTCAATTTTATTCAAATCTGTACTCTTTACCGTTCAGTTGCAATAAATATTCACTATTGATAATGACGACCGATGGCGTCAAAACGTCGAGTAAAAACCTTGTCGTTTTAAATCAGTTATTATGAAAAATATATAAATAAAAATAAAATAACAACAATATGATCACGTGACATGTAGTAACTATGATATCATTAAACATGGTGTATTTTGTATCGATGCTTATAATACCTGGTATCTGGCAGTTGGCTCCTTTGGTTCCTGGAAGGCATTTACAGGAATATCTGTCATAGGTCACATACACAGGAATACACTTTCCATTATGTTGACAAGGGTTCTCATCACACTTTAACTAGAACCAATAAAATACATATTATCATAAATAACGCTAGCCTCCTCCGCAGGCAGGCATCTCTAATATCTCTTTTCATCGGGATTTCCGCAGGCATCTCTTATATCTCTTTTCATCGGGATTCCTGTGGTGAGGAGAAACTGAAAAACGAGGTGGAAGGGGGAGAAATCTCACAGGGATCCCAAAGGAGAAAAAGGAAAAAAAGGAGTAGCCTGTGGAGGAGGCTAAAATACAGCTATTATTTAAAAAAACGTGGAATAATTGGAATTGGAACACAGGCAGCCCAACTATTCTATCTGAGGATTTTTTTAATAACAATAAAGTTATTTTTACCGCGCGCCGAGCGATATACTGTTAATCATTGAGCGCAAGGATGGGGTTCCTGTGGTGTATTTGTTTGAATGCGCGCGGATGGGATTCCTGTGTTTTTTTTGCAAGCAATTTTTCCGTCGCGCGGAATCTCACGCACGACAAAAAATCGATGAAAGTAGTATCTTAGTAGCCTGTGATTGGAATAGCTTATTCTTATACTGAAATGCATTTTGGGTCACGCTACATTGTCTAAACTAAACTAAAAAACAATAATAATTATTTTATAATAATATATATATATATATATATATATATATATATATATATATATATATATATATATATATATATATATATATATATATATATATATATATATATATATATATATATATATATATATATATATATATATATATATATATATATATCAAAATCATATTTAATATTTATATTTAATATCTATATTTTCTTTTGGAATAATACCTGTTAACAAATTTGATAATTACATATAATAATTATACTTTATAATCATATCTAACAATTATATTATATTTATTTAATAATCATATATTATATACATACAGTCATAGTTACTTGTAACTTCTTGTAAGTTAATATAAACCACTGGCCTGCCTAGATTAGTGCTCTTACTATTTGCAGGTCGGTGGCATATCTATCACTTGTAAAAAATGTTACTAAATAAACAAACTTGAAACTTGAACTTGAACTTATTTTTAGCGCATCAGTATTCGAAACAATATATTAGCTACATATATAGGGAGCAGACCGCTGTATATTTATTTTTTACTTGCTCAGTGTTGAGCGATTTTAGTTATTGGGAAACCGGTTTTTTTTTTTCAAATCTCAAAAAATAATTAATGAATCGTATTTGTTTGTCCGGTATAGTTCAGCTTCTATAACTCATAGCTGCTTGTCGATTAATCGATTTTCATCGATTATCGCTTTCATCGATTAATTACTCCGGGATTAAATGAAGCCAGCCTGGTATGACGTCAAAGTCATTTACATAGTGGAAATATAAACCCTTATAACTTAAAGTGCACCGGCCTGACGCCCTTCATGATATTTTGCAAATCTGTTGTACATGAGGTGTATAATAAGTCAGTTAAATACCTCGAATGTCGACAATAAGCCAATAAAGCCCTCGGGCTTTATATGGCTTATTGCCTCCATTCTCGGTATTTAACTCTTACTTAATATTTCTTGATGTCGACCTCTCCTTTTTGAGATATGAACATTTGAAATCTGAAAATGCAAATGTGGTGACGTCATCCCAGGAATTTGTCAAAGTTCTTTTTAAAGCTGACAGCAAGCTTGTTTTTGTAAAGTAGTAAAAATGTTAATGGTAGTGTGAATATTATTCATACAGATATTGAGCTTTAAAAAAATGCTATAATTAATTCCAGATAACGTTTGTATATTTAATGAGGCCTGGGATGACGTCACTTCATTTGCATTTTCAGATTTCAAATGTTTATATCTCAGAAAGGAGAGGTCGACATCAAGAAAAATTAAGTACACTTATTATACACCTCATATACACTAGATGATACAAGAAAATGTAACTAGCCAATCAGCGCCAAGCTAACAAGCTCAAGTTGTTAGCATAGCCCATGACAGGAAAAAATTATGCACCAAAACCTGCCTCAGTAGAGTAGGGTACGAATGATTTTTCTCGGACAACAATATTTACAACATGATATAACAATTATTATCAATAAAATAAAATCATAGGCAGGTAGGGGATGAATAAGTTTCAAAGTAGTAATATATATAGTCGATATTATAATTTTGTTTTTACAAAATGGCCTAAGGTCGTCGAATGTCGCTTAAAATCGCTTAGAATTGACTTGCGTTGTGTTCCATTTCCTATATAGTAATATACTGTCGATAGTCAATAATAACATTTTATTTTTCTTAAATTTATTTTTCTAAAATGGCGTAAAATCGCCGTAAGTCGCTTAAAATCGCTTAGAATTGACTTGCGTTGTGTTCCATTTCCTATTTAACAATTAGACCCGAAGCCCGAATGGGCTACGGATCAATAGCCCACGAGGCCGAGTCTTCGAGGCCAAGTGGGCTATTGATCCGTAGCCCATGAGGGCGAGAGGTCTAATTGTTTTAGTATCCAACAACTTATAGGTCAAACTTTGCCATATTTTGAAAGAAAAATAATATTTCAATCGTTTTATTTTGACAAAATGACAGATAATCGAAAGTGAAAATACCGAGCGCGCGCTCAATGACGTGTGACGGCAAGTGAAAATGTATTCAAAACACATCGAAATTCTCCACTGTTTTTCCGATTTTCTCCCTATATACTTTAATTTTAACGGCTGAAAATAGCATGCTTTTAGTGTTAAAACTACTAAACATTTTAGAAAGACGGAGGAATTAAGAAAAGTTCCAAGCTGAAAGTTTAAAAATCTGGCGTTCTCAATCGATCAAACTGAAGAATAGTGTGATGTCAAAATTCATTCACAAAACATCAAAATTATGTGCTTTTTTGTCATTTTATTGCTCGTATTTGTAATTTACGATTCAAAAAAAAGCATTATATTCAGTACTAAGCCATTTTTGAAGAAATAGAAGAATCAAGAAACTTTTTCAATAGTTTACAAAACCGGCGCTTTCCCCAACCATGGGCTATCACCCAATAGCCCATGGTTGAGTAGCCAATGAGAGCGCGCGATTTGTGATAGACCATAAGTTGTTGGATACTAAATAGTATTAGTAAATTAATTGACTTGCGTTGTGTTCCATTTCCTATAGTAATATACTGATCGATAGTCAATATTAAAATTATATTTTTCTAAAATGGCGTAAAGTCGCCGTAAGTCGCAGTTAAAATCGCCTAGAATTGACTTAAAAATGGGCACTAGCGAGTAAACTAGTATAGGCTGCGTCGGTGTTTGATATAAATGATAGGTAATATAATGAAATTTGTAACACCGTAAAAAATGTTGACTTAACTTTACTGACGTTTCGAGCTTTAGCCCTTCGTCGGAGTAAAAGAGTTTTTTGAGATCAATATGTCGCGTGTCGTTTATGGGGCATGTCGCGCGTTTTTGCTGATAATCTACCGGTAAAGCATAATGATTGATCCCCTTATGTTTTTATGTCCCATTTCCTCATATTGTTTCTTAAAACGCCATAAATTGCATTTACTTGAAGAGCTATTGAAGAACTACTAATCTCAAGTCTTTGTTAACGATTCTCAAGAAGTACAAAAACAAACTGAGTTGTATTATATTTTATATGAAATGTTATTCATTCGAGAACAAAAACCATCACTAAACACACAGTCGGACCCACTACGTGCAAAGGTTTTTGTTTATAGATTTATGAACATAAATTTTAAGGAAAGTTGAAAAACGTAATCTTTTATAACTTTTCATTTTTCCATTTGAATTGATTTGCTCGAATACCGTAAATATTTTTTGTAAATAATTTTTCACCATCATTATCAATTATTATTAATATTCTTATATATTATATAAATTTCTATATTTCTATATATTTTATATTTATCCCAGTTTTGTTTGTATATTTCTGATTTGTGGCAATACCTGTAAATTAGCAACATTTATATAATAGAGCTACTAATAGTACGTACTCGACAACGTGAAATAAAGTTATTGGTTCAGTTATAACGTTAAGTAACTATTCTAATTGGCCAGTAACAAAACGAGTAAAGGACTGGGTACTAGTTTCCCTAATTAATGTAATTAAGAAATGAACCTCATAATATAAAAGAGCAGATCAAGATATGTAATATTCCTGAGATTGGTTGTTTTTTGTTGGATATTGAGTGAGTTACAGCCATCCAAAACTGCCCAAAATTACAAAGGAATGTATGGATTGGAAGGACAGGCGTCCTTCCAAACCATACATTTCCTTCTATTTTTAGGCATTTTTATGAGGGTGTATCTTGGTCAGAATACAACCGAATGCAACCAAACTCAGGAATCTTACATATCTTGATGTGCTCTATTTAATTATGAGGTTTATTTCTTAATTACAATAATTAGGGAAACTAGTACCCAGTCCTCTACTCGTTTTGTTACTGGCCAATAATCTTCACTTAGTCGGCTGATGATGAATTCATGAAGACTTCGAAACATCGCTAATTTATATCACTAATATCTATTCTGAATTGTATAAGTAGAAGTTCTTAATCTTTTTTTCGAATAAAGATAATTAAGTCAAAAAAAGAAAGTAAAAAATTAAATATTAATTTAAAAATTTTAATTTTTTTTTCGATAAATCAAACTCACCAGGTTTACTTAGTTAATGTTACCTATCTCTCGGCCAAATGTAAAGAAAATCTATTATTCGCTGTTGAAGCCGATTCGCAATTTGGCTCGGTGTTAGTGGACCCGTCGCTTTCAAGGTTATACTGTCAACCTTCGCGACATGACTCGTTTGAAAATGTGTTTTTTCGCGTCACATTAAAGTAAAGGCTAATAAACTATACATCATGTTAAAGCTTATGGAACAAAGATAAAAATAATATATATGTTTTTAGGAAGTATTATATTTTTGACAAGCAGACCGGCAATTTTAAGCGAAAACGGCCACTTTTCTTTGTACGAATATATGTCAAAACTTTGTATCTTTATTGCTAAGATTTTTACGTCAAAAAAATCTGCACATATCAAACAGTGCCAGCTAGGCGCTTTATTGATATTTGTTTTCATTCGAAAGTTATATTATCCATTGAAAAAAACTCAAGTGACATGATAGCTAACGCGACTCAAAAAGCAAGGCCTAAATCGAAGCCTGACACGGTTTTTGAGATCAATATGTCGCGTGTCGTTAATATATGGGGCATGTTGCGCGTTTTTGCTGATAACCTACCGGTAAAGCATAATGATTGATCCCCTTTTCTGCCACCAAGCTTGTGTCGTTTGTAAACTTGTCAAAGTCCAACAGCATACACTGCAACATACTTTGGTCATTTCTTGTTGTGTTCAGATTGATAGAAAGACATTGTTTGTTAGCGGTACACGCCATAACACACTTTGCAATGGACTGTACACTGAGGTTTTTAAATGGAGACTTTCCTGAAAGGCTGTAGTCTTCATGCTTTTTGAAGTTTGCAAAATGAACGCCGTTTTCTATCCCTCGTGTTGTTGGATTTGAACCATCGCTGACACGAAAACTGAGACACAACAAAACCAACAAAATCAAAAACATTGCTTTACATGTAGTAAGTAAGCAAATAAGTTTGTTAAGTTAGTAAGCTGGTACGATCAACACAACTAGTCAGCTCAGAATTGCTTGAGTGAATACAGTATGCCTTGTATCCAATGACATCGTCAGAAAAATCGAACGGACATGCGCATTTGTAACTCGCGACAGGCTTGTGTTTTCAACATTGTTCAAGTTAACAGAAAATGTATGGAGCCAATATTCAATTCCTCGATAACTTGGCAACGAACCGATTAATTATTAAAACAACTTCTACCTATGTTCGTTGAATAGCCAATTACATTCAAGCTATATAAGACGACTTTCATAATTAGCCGCCACCAGCTATCACAATATTTAAAACTGCTGTTTTTAAGGATAGCTTACATATGATAGGCATTTACAATAAGGCAAGAAGCTATATATATGAATTTGAAAAATTTTAAAAAAAATTCAATTAAACAAAACAAAACAACAAAACGACTTTCATAATTGGCCGCTACCAATTATCACAATATTTAAAGCTGCTGTTTTTAAGGATAGCTTACATATAATAGGCATTTATAATAGGCATTTATAATAAGGATAACTTGTGAACATTTGAGAAAAAAACGATTAAATTTGCAAGAAGCTATATTATTTGATGAATTTGAAAATTAAAAGACAAAACAAATTAAACAAAACGAAACAAAACAAAACGAGGCAACAAAGGCCTCAAATGTTCAGGTGTTTGTGCCTTAGATGTCCCGTTGCGTTAAAATTACTTAGTATTCTCTGAATAAAGCATGTATAATGTTGGTTAACAACAAAAAGCACAAAAAATATCTTATATAATGCCAAAATACAAATTCTTCGTTTATTTTTATTGATGTATTTTAATGGGTTTTTATTTTTAAGTATTGTTATGTATTTTTATGTATTTTAATGTATTTTAATGTATTTTAATGTATTTTTATGTATTTTTATGTATTTTTATGTAGTTTTATGTAGTTTTATGTATTTTTAAGTATTTTTTATGTATTTTTAAGTATTTTTATGTATTTTTAAGTATTTTTATGTATTTTTATGTATTTTAAGTATTTTTTATGTATTTTTAAGTATTTTTATGTATTTTTAAGTATTTTTATGTATTTTTATGTATTTTTTATGTATTTTTATGTATTTGTAAGTATTTTTATGTATGTTTAAGTATTTTTATGTATTTTTATGTATTTTTATGTATTCTTTAAAAAAGTTTTAGAATTAGAATATACAATCATTCTCATTCACCATACTCCACATTATGACCTCATTATGCGTATCTCCTTTGCGCATGCGCAATACCACGTTTCAAAGTACCATTGTTATGCAAATTAACATGGTATAAAAAGACAGTGACCAGCAAGGCTCGTCCTCTTCTTCTTTCGTGCTGGCGCACTCAGGTAAGACCACGTTTCCTTTGGTTTTAAATTTTTATAAAGCCATTAGGTTATCGTCTTCTCAGATTTTGTACTGAGACCTTTTTCTTTCTGTGTTGTATATTTCACACAGTTCCTGACGATAGATCAGCATGCCGTCCTCACCCACGTGCGATAATGGCCGTCGTGATGAAGAAGAAAGGCTGTTGGACGAGGAGCCAACTGCCGAGTCTCAGCGTGACAACTCAGAGTACCTGAATAACCTGAAGGAACAACTCGGAATTGATACAATCCAAACAGCACAAAGTTTGACTTCTGCTCTTGCTAAGAGTAACGATAAAAGAAGTTCGCAACGGCACGAAGCTGGTCCAGCTCGTAAACGAAGCCGTACAGCTAACGGTGAGGGTTTCGATCCCACCGAGCCTCTAGATACATCGTCTAACAGTGAGATTAACTCTGAATCGGACGGCGAGGAAGATGATTTGCCTCCCTCTATCTTCAACGCGAACGAATCTAAGGGCCCAGAAGTTTCTGCGGCTTTAGCCAAACGAGTAAACGAAGCTTTCACGGTAAAACCTTTAGAAGGCAAAATGAAATCTTTGATGGAGAAATACCAAACACCTTCTAACTGCGAATACATGTGTGTTCCCAGAGTAAACTCCACGTTGTGGAACGAGTTAGCCAAAATTAAAAGGCACATCATACTGATCTTGGGCTACAAGAAGCTCAAAAGGCAATCGTGAAGACGGGACAGATTATCGTCCAAATCACTGATGAGATGCTAAAAGCTAAGAAAAACAATTTCCTTGGACACGCTGGTTATCAAACGTCGTTAAAGCGAAGAGAGTTGTTGAAACCGGAATTAAGCAAGAATTTTCAATCCTTGTGTTCCGCAACAGTCCCTATAACAAGCCAATTGTTTGGAGACGACCTCTCAAAGTTTGTGGATGACATTGCAAAGACTAATAAAGTGGCTACAGGGATCACTCAATCAACTGAGCCTCGCCGAGGCCGCAACCGTGGCTTTAGCCGTCGTCCGAGAAATTCTAGTGGCTATAATAACTATGATTATAACTCGGGTGGTAATTTTTTACGGCAAAGAGCCCCGTCGACTTGGTCGCGGGGACAACAACGAGATTCTCAACCAAAGTACAACCGGAACAGAAGTGCGTCGAAATACAATGTGAGTTCTATTGGTAATGTTGGTAATTTAGCCAACAAATTCAGTGGTCTAAAATCACCTCGGACCCGTGGATTCTTGAAACTATCCAGGGTTACCGGCTGGAATTTGAGTCGACTCCATGGCAAAATGGTCCGCCTAAGACTCCCGATTATTCGGAGTCTGATTTTGTATTGATTAGGCAGAAGTTGGCAAACTTCTGTCAAAAGGCGCCATTGAGCAAGTGTCTCACGGGCCAGGTGAATTTGTCTCCACATTGTTTTTGGTCCCTAAAAAATCGGGTGATTTTAGACCAGTCATTAACTTGAAGCCGTTCAATAAATTTGTGCAACGCGTTCATTTTAAAATGGATAGCATTGATCTTCTTAGCAGTTTGCTACAACCAGGGGATTATTTAGCCTCAGTTGATCTCAAAGATGCATATTTTAGTGTGAATATGGACCCTCGAGACCGAAAATATTTGAGGTTTTGTTGGAACTCTATTGTTTACGAGTTCACCTGCTTACCGTTTGGTTACAGTTTAGCACCTCGCGTGTTCACCAAAATTCTTAAGCCAGTGTACGCTTCACTACGCTTTCAAGACATTCGTATTATCTATTATATTGACGATACACTGATAATTAGTAATTCAAGTGATCAATGCTCTCAACATGCACGGGAAGTATGCGAGTTGTTGACGCGGGTTGGTTTTACCGTTAACAATATTAAATCGCAGCTTGTTCCATCACAACAAATTCAATTTCTTGGGTTTGTGGTGGATTCTGTTTCAATGACTTTGTCACTTCCAGCCGAGAAGGTTGAAACTATTCTAAATTCTTGTCAAGGTCTTTTAAAGAACCGTTGTCCGTCGATTCGAGATATCGCTCACGCGACTGGTTTATTAGTTTCAGCCTTTCGTGCCGTGAAATATTTACGCTTATTTTATCGCTCCATCGAATTCTGCAAATCGAATCTTATTTCTATGGGTGCGAATTATGAGGATCAAGCTAGTTTGAGCGTTACTGCTTGCGCCGATTTAAGTTGGGTAATTCATAATATTAAACATTTGAACGGTTTACCCATCGTTCCTCCTGCTGTAGACTTGTATACTGAAAGTGATGCCAGCCTATCGGGCTGGGGGGCTTGTTAGTCGGGCTAGCCATAGGCGACCCGACTTTAGTTCTACCTATGTATCTATCTATGTATCTATCTATGTATCATGTCGCGTTTTGACCACCTTACGTCATGAGCATGCGCAAATACCACAGGAAGCCCAAGAATATCGCTATCATATGACGTCATACGTTACGTGGGCTCCCTGTGTAGATACGTCACGACCTACCCCACCCTACTTGTAACTTACCCCACCATAGGGGTCACGTTCTAACCTCACAAAGCTATTCTCACTATGTAGTCTATGTGTAAGTTTAAAATTTATACCCCAAATAATCGCTCTAACTTCCCATGTGGGACACTTCACTATGTAATCGCAAATAAAAGTTATCACCAACAACGAGTGCATACTTATTATTAATAACGTAAAAAATGGTGTATCTTTTCTAATTTTAAGTTTTTAAGCGAAATTATTTATATGCGAGAGGTCACTAAATCAGATATTCGATCCTTCGCGCATGCTCAGAATGATTGAGGAGTCTAACAACTCAAAAAAAGACACGTAAAAATAACAAAAACAAACATACTGCATTGTAAATATTTTTTTATGAATTTGTTTACGTTGAATTTTAAAACGTGCACCCAGACACGGCTTAAAAACGGCTGACTCGTTCAAAGCACGAGGTATTGCACCACAGGAAGCCCCTATACCACAGGAAGCCCAAGCAAATCGCCATCTTGGATTTGAACACGAATTTATTCGGATTTCTCGTACTTCTACATCGATTTACTCTTCCAAATCAGCGTTGGCTTTGGGTATATTGTTTGCTCAAGACATTATACAATTGCTAGCTGTTATTTTCTAACGTTTTTACTGAAAGAGGTTTTCTAAAACGTCAATATCAGACCGTTTTTGATACTCGAGCCAACTCGAGCCTCGAATTCTCAGAAAGCAGATTGATCATCAAAGTCAGGAGCCCATGAAAGCTGGATTATTCCAATACAAACTGCCACCAAAGCAAAGAAACAAGTAACTATTATAGAATTATACTTTTTTTGATAAATATCAATATTTTCAAAACATAATTCATCTTTTTAATAGTTAATCTACATGTGCAATCGGCCTTCTCCGGTTCATATAAACATCGCCCAGAACGCCTTAAATCGCCTAACATCGCCTAAGAATTTAAGAGCTTTTTGCTAAAATCGCCTAATATCTCCAAAGATCCCCTTAGAGGTTAGGAACTTGTGGCCTTACAATTAAGATTTATACATAAATTTCAAATCTGTTTATAAATAAAGTTTTATTTGTTTGAAATCAATGCCTTGTCTTTTCAATATAACATTCATTATGTTCATAATGTTCTGAGATTTTTTAAATTATATCCTACAAAGTCAACATTAAAAGTGGTCTAAAAACTAAGCGCTTTCAAAATGTTCTAACAGTGATCCACGAGTTGGCCATAGGGGGCCTTTGATTGTTCTCATTGTTTAATTATTAAAATATTAATGTTGTGCAGACTTTGCATTTTAGTTAATCATCATAAAAGATGCACTGATGAAGATGGATAACATGTTGATGTACATTGTATTCAGGTTACCAAACCTGTTTGTTGTTAGTTATAATAAAGTATTTTCACTCTGTTTCTATTGCTGTTGAGACTATGTTTATATGATATGTGCTGTACATAAAATTATTTGTACAATAGCGTACATACAAAATAATGATTGTTTACACAAAATCAAATGCTAGCCTCTGAAAACAAAATTGTTATAAATATTAAGAAAAAAATTAAACCACAGGGAGCCCATTACCACGGATAACACAGGGATATCCCGAGGGTACCAACGGGTTGCATATATTTAGTATTTTACGTGCGCTCTGATTGGTCGGAAACCATGTATTACTAAAGAACACAGTACATACAGGGGTGATTCAATCATACGCACGCTCAAATCTTGCAGGTGCGCATTGCGATGTCCTTTCTAGTGCGTTTCCTGCATAATTTTTTGTTTTTACAACATTTTTACGTCATCATCATAGGTATTTGTACCATTTATACAGTTCACTTTATAATGCTCTTTTAATGTATTTCAAAGGGATCAGTGCGTTAAAGTCATGAAATACGCAGTTTCTGTAATATTTGTCATCTACATTTTACAAATTTGTCTTGAACAGACAATTAAGATTAATACTCCAGTTTCGAGATCTCTTTACTCAGTGTTAGCCTCAAAACCATGTGATATATTCTTTTGTTCAGTAACAGTCCGTGCAAATGAAAGAGATGTGTGCATAGAAGACAATAAAATTATATCGAAATCTCACGAGTTTTATCTAAATTTCTGCATATTTTACACACAATTGAGGCTAACACTGAGTAAAAGAGATCTCGAAACTGGAGTATTCATTAAGATTATTAATATCTTCAGACTATATCCAAGGGGCATCATTGTTATAGCTCCAGTTATCTCTAGCTGTCAAAAACTGGGTCCCACCACTCCTACTGGGCTAATAGACTAAACTGCATAATCCTCAACTAGCCCGACTTCACGCTCATAGAGCGTCTAGTTGCAATAGCAGTGAGACCGGCGGTCTTTGGTCTCGTGTAGAGGCTAGTTATCACATAAACTATCTAGAAACCCTGGCTGCGTTTTTTTCTCTGAAATGCTTCGCAAGTAATGCTAGAGGCAAGCATGTCCAACTAAAGCTCGATAATACTACAGCGGTATTTTATATGAATAACATGGGTGGCATACGATCGCCCTCGTTAAATCGTCTGGCTAGGGAGATTTGGACATGGTGCATATCCAAGGACATTTGGGTGTCGGCTGTTCACGTGCCTGGCGTGGATAACGACATAGCGGATTTTAGGTCATGCCATTTCAGTATTAATACTGAGTGGAGTTTGCACCCAAGTGTCTTTGAGTGGCTATGTCAGCGGACTTTTGAGCCTGACATTGATTTATTTGCGTCCAGGCTGAACGCGAAAGTGACTAGGTTCGTGTCCTGGTCACCAGATCCGTTTGCTTTTGCATGCGATGCATTTTCATTAGATTGGAGTAATTTTGAACCGTATTCTTTTCCTCCTTTCAGCCTGATCCCAAGAGTGCTGACTTATTTACGATTACACAGTGTTCAGAAGTTCCTCCTTGTAACTCCAGTGTGGCCATCGCAGGCGTGGTACCCAGCTGTGCTTCGGATGTTAATAAATCGTCCAATTCTCCTGCCAAGGTGGCCGAACCTTCTGCAGCTGCCCCATTCGTGTCAACTGCACCCTCTACGAGATCAAATTCAACTTGCCGCTTGGACGCTGTCAGGAACAGACTGTGCACCCAGGGAGTTTGTCGAAGGGCAACCGAGGTCATCTGTGAATCTTGGACCAAGGGAACGAGGAAACAGTACGAGCCTGCGTGGTCCAAATGGGAGAGCTGGTGTAGTGAACGGTCGGTTGATCCTTTTCAAGCACCTGTGAACATTTTTCTGAAATTCCTGAACCATCTGTATGAAGACGGAAAGGCTTATAGCACGATAAATACTTACCGTTCTGCAGTATCTGGTACTATAGAAGCAGTCACAGGAAAGCAGGTTGGATGTCATCATCTGGTGTCAAGATTTATGAAAGGGGGTGTTTGTTGGCCGACCCCCTCAATCTAAGTACTCTACAGCATGGGACGTAAGCCAAGTAACAGAGTACTTACAGACTCTGTGCCCATTATCAGGCTTATCATTAAAGGAACTGGCATTGAAAGTAGTTACACTGTTAGCGTTAGTGTCAGCTCAGATGCCAATCTCTTCATTTTCTGAACTTAAATAATATGTCTGTTATGGAAAAGCAAATTGTTTTTGTTATTAAGGATCGCGTGAAAACATCACGCCCAGGAAAGGACCACCAAAGGATTGTTATTAGTAGTTTTTCTGACGATATACGTCTGTGTCCTTTCACTCATTTAAAAGAATACCTTAAAAGAACTGAGTCTTTAAGGTCTAATAATGATTATTTATTCATTTCATATTGTAAACCTTACAAAGAGGTGTGTTCTAGTTCTATTGCCAGATGGCTAAAAACTGTTTTATCGCTTTCGAATATAGACACTACAATATTCAAGGCGCATAGTTATCGAAGCGCAGTAGCCTCTAAAGCGCTACTTAAGGGAGCTTCTGTCTCAGATATAATGAAACTGGCAGACTGGTCGAGAGTTTCGACATTTAATAAATATTATCGAAAACCTATTATTGGTTGTAATACGACAAGTAACGTTGTTTTGTTATAGTCACCAAATAAAAAGTGTCGTTGCTGCGAGCCTTGGTGTCATTGCATCTATTTTGATGTTAATTTATTTGACATCGAGCTTTGAACACGCATAATGAGGTCATAATGTGGAGTATGGTGAATGAGAATTTTAAATTAGACAAGAGGTACACTTACCTTGCAGGATAATTGTAATTCTCTAAGCCATACGGAACATTATGACATATTTTCCCTCCCATTTATTTTTCATTTCACGCGTCTGTTACCCTCCCTTTGTTCTTCGATGTCAAATATGATATGCGGTCTTGCACGAAAGAAGAAGAGGACGAGCCTTGCTGGTCACTGTCTTTTTATACCATGTTAATTTGCATAACAATGGTACTTTGAAACGTGGTATTGCGCATGCGCAAAGGAGATACGCATAATGAGGTCATAATGTTCCGTATGGCTCAGAGAATTACAATTATCCTGCAAGGTAAGTGTACCTCTTGTCTAATTTAAAATTTTCAAGCATATTTTCTCGCTCGATGATCGTAATTTTCTGTTGAATTTTGTTTGCAAACAGAAAATCACAAAACTCCTCTATTTAAAATGAAATAAAATGGTTCAAAGGTTCAAAGGTTTTTATTTACAATATATACATAAGATAAATTTACAGTGAATGGAAAAGAATAGGTGAAAGGTGCAAGAGAGACAACCCAAAGGATTCTGGATTCTGGATTCTACATTTCTTATGTCCATAAAAGAATGACATATCGGGACTTCAGAGTTCCACCTGTTTAGTTTCCATGGTAACAAAACAATTTCTCAGTTGATATTGATATTGATATTGAAAGGGGGTCCTGACAGGCGGCATTATTTAGTGAGGAGGAGGACCCGGTATCAGAGCCTATGCAAAACTGACCTCAAAAATCGACAAAAACCCAAAATCGCACCAAAATTTGCTTAAAACCGCAATCAATAGATTTGTAAAACTGCAGATGTAAATGAAAAAGAAACAGCGAAATCGCACCAAAAAGAACTCGAAACTGCATCACCACAAACCCTTGCGCCCTCTCTAGTTGGCACTCATTCCTTTCAGTCAAATAACCCGATTTGCTCAAAATTATTCAATTACTACAGTCTCAAAATAAGAACAAAATAATATATTTGTTGTCTGTTCTCCCTATCTTGTTTAAATCATTCACATATATCTTAATATTTCTCCGGCTACTAATAGGGGCTTACTGCTGTAAGCAAAAAATGTCGGTAAAATTCAATAGTTCTATTGCTGTGGTAAACAAGATATGCGCGAGCGTGATTCACACTAGTGGCAAAGTGTCCGTAACTACCTTAATTTCAATGCTTTGTACACGCGTCAGTCGTCCCTATTGGCTTTAATACCCAAAAACATACAAAACAAAATCTCGACGGCTTTTCAATATCTGTGAAAATTTGGTGTGGGATCGGAGGGGCTGGATGGAAGTTAATTAAATGGAGAAATTCATTAGTATATAGTGTGTTTAATATGTCAATCTAATCCAGCAGTCAATTGTATGTGCTATTATCTGTATTACGTTCGTATAACGACGTGTACGCGAAACCTTAAAGTTTACTTAAAAGGCAATAATTATAGCCCAATCAACCATATGGTTTTCAAGATTTTCAATTTACTATAGTCTGAGAAAGCTCACCGTTCATCCCGTGAAGAGAACGCAATAATTACAGTCAAATCAACCATATGGTGTTCAATATTTTCAATTTACTTGTCTGAGAAAGCTCACCGTTCATCCCACGAAAAGAGCGCAATACTTACAGTCTAATCAACCATATGGTGTTTAAGATATTCAATTTACTATAGTCTAAGAAAGCTCACCGTTCATCCCGAGAAGAGAAAACGTCTGTTTTCTCATCCTCCAATCAAGTGACTAGCCGAGTTCAATTTGTCAACTAACCGTTGAATATCAAATCAATAATTTGACTACTATGCACTCTAAACGATATTCGCGGGGGATGCACTCCATTGAGAGTCCCACTAAAAAAGGTCCCACTATAGAGATACGAAAAGCACCATCTGTAGACGTTTTCAAAAAGAAGCTAAAAACTTATTTATTTATTTAAACAATGTTTATGAAGAATGTCATAAAATCTAGTTTTCTAATTCTGTAAATGATATATATTTTTTGATCAGTGGTCATAATTTGTAAAGTGCATTGAGACTAGTATGGAATGCGCTTTAATAGAAATAAGTTCTTATTACTATTGTTAATTGCATGCATTACTCCATAATACGTTGAATAACTAAGTATGGATATTATTTTTTTGTAATTACAAGACAATTTATTAATCAATTTTCCCCAAAGGGCTTTTCAGAATTAATTTACATTTGTTAATTTAGGAATAAATAAATAAGTAAATATGCATGTCTTGTACTTTCTTATTCATATTAGAATGCTTACTCTATCTATATCTTTGTTGTATCTCTTGGCTGTGCAGAGTTTGTTCTGTTCACGGCTCTCCTAGCATTGTTTGACTGAATGTTTCTTCTACACAGTATTTTTTTAGCTGCTTTGCGGAAATCAGACAGACAGACAAAGTATACACAAGGGCTAAGAGAAGAGTTGAGCAGAGGAAGGACATACGCTGTCATAAACATCATTAAATTCAAGTCAATGCATCTATTATCAAGAAAGTTAGTCGATGGAAAGAAAAAGAAAACAGAAATAAACAAAGCATAGGTGAAGACGGGAAGGAAACAACACGAATAAAGAAGTAACGAATACAAAACCATTCTGACCGCACTACCGATTCGTTTTCTGCGTAGTTTTCTTTGCTCTTCAGATAGATTGTCTTCAATGGCTTGTGGATTGGACAGTCTTCGTAAGGTTAGAATATTCAGTAAAGCCAGTACCAGAAATAATACTATTGATATAACGCATTTGATGTTAAACCATAGCCTGTATAAAAACAATGAACTTTCATAGCATTGGCCATCTTTTCTCGATTGAGAGAAAATCCCTTCATTCAAACTCATTGCAGCAGTAAGCAGCCAGGAGCAAGCAAGTAAACAAACACGTTGTTTTGTCGAGTATGGTCGTGATATCTGAACAGCTCGCCTTGTTGTGATTCTGTATCGTTCAATGCTGATGATCAAAAGGGTAATTAGAGAAGCGATTTGGGTAGTGCTAAACCGAACAGCCTTACAAGCAAAATTACCAACAATATCATCACCCCATAATTTGTATCCAAAAATTGATATTTGAGCTAATATTAGCATCATAACTGTTAAGAGAATATCTGACACGGCCATGTTGATAATCAAGAAATGGAGATTTCTTCTCACGGTGTACTTTGCAGCGAGAACGATGGTAAATATGTTACCACACACACCAAATCCACCAACAAGGAATAATGCTGACATTTGAAAAGCTCGTTCAACGTCTGTAAGTGGTTCATCATACTTGCAGTAGCTGTCATCTCGTGTAACGTTAGACTGGTTCATGTTCAAGAAGTTGTTGTCAGTGCGCCGATGTTGTTATCAGTAGATCCTCAGTTGACTTGTATAATTACTAGCAAGCATCGGTTCTGGCTTTCTTTAAATAGTTTTTGGTATTCATTAATATCACTATCGGTCTCTCTGCAGCTGTTGGCAATTATTTCAATTTATCAGTTTTCCTACGTAATATAGAATTTAAACCTTTTTCCTTGCCCTAGGTATATAGTCTTTATATATATATATATATATATATATATATATATATATATATATATATATATATATATATATATATATATATATATATATAGCGTATATCCTTAATATTCTTTGTAAAAAAAAATTATATACGAAAAAAAATAATCATTTGAAAAAAACATTTGGGGGGGAGGGGGACTCCCTTATAAAAGGGGGCGGGGTTCCTCGTCGTCCCGCTTTTAGGGTTTGAAATCAGTGTTAGGGTGATAATGAGGAGAATGTCCACCAGCTGAGTTTTGTGGTCCCTTTTAGGGTATAAGGCCCCGTCCACACGTATTTTTGAAAACGGAGCTTTTTTCCTCCGTTTACGCCTTCCGTCCACACGAAAACGGAGGTTTTTTTCCGCAGGCAACTCCTGAGTCCGAGAGAGATTTTCGTGATTTTGGGGTTCCTGTGTTGAAAATTCGAGGGCGGCGAAGCCTGGTGACGAGCCCCCTCCCCCTCAGTCATTTTTGCCATATGCCACAGGAAGCCCGCGACGTGTTTTTTCTTTTTCTTCGTTTTTTTCTGCCTAAGAGATGCCTGCGGAGGAGGCTAGACTCGGTGAACAGTTTAACATTGTATAGAATACAATAGATTGTTGTACCCGAAGAAGTACGCGAACAGCAGAGAAAGTAACTTGATTTTAGGGCTCTACAGCAGCAAGGCAAGCTTGAGCACTAAACTTTTCTGTTGTTGATGACAAGATAATTATAATAAAAACATCTTTGATTGTTTGAGAAGGCAGAACTATTGAAAAGTAATCTATTTATTCTATATATACTAGTTTTATTATATTTATCCTTGGTTAAAATAATTCTAATATCCCTTCAGAAGCAAGTGGACAAGAGGGTGCTGAGAATTACTAGAAATGATAATATTTTCCCATATTTATAATACCTGAATTCTAAGTTTTATTTACCGGCCTGTTGCTCTTGATCTATACTGTATATTATCTAATTCACACAATTAAAATTTAAAATCTACACAACCAAATACTGAAAGATTAATCCTTGCAGTACGTGATTTTATAAAACTAGCGATGTAACATACTTCCGGCAAATATTTTTTTTTTTCAACGATGATAATGCAAAGACGGTCGCGTGATACCGCAATAGACAGGGTCAAGGATGTTCTGAAAGATTGGTGAAGATAAATGCTTTGTTATTGTATAAAAATTTCCCTCACGTCTGGTTTTTACGGTTAGTTACTCTGACTGATTACAGCTCTGGACAATCAAAGGATATCAAAATGTTACGAAAATATAGAAATCAACAAATGAAAATAAGTAATAAAAAATAAACAGCACTTCTATCTTGACAAAGAGTTTTCCGGCTTGCACTATAACGAGATACAAAGATACAAAACGTCAAACAGAACGTCAAAACATTGCAAATGCCTGAATGCCGTGACATTGACATATATCGTATTTCAGCTTTGAAATCTGATATGCTTGTAACTTTGTATCTCGTTATAGTGCAAGCCTGTTCTAAAGAAACAAATCTGAAATCTGTTGGAAACAAAATGTTCTAGTTTACTCTGATATTAAAGCCACCCTGAAGGGTTATGCAATAATTGAAGATGCTTAATTATAGTGGAGGCGGTTTGTGAACATAGAAGTTTAGTTTATAATTTTTACTGGAAGCCAGTAGCATGTCATACAAATTAAGGTGGCTCGAGGTAGTTTTGAATGGCGCACACATCCCTTTTTGAATTCGCAATTACATGATCTTACCTTCGCCCCATGAATGTGAATCTTTTACCAAATGACAGTCTTGGATGAAAGTTTTGAATGATGTTTTAATTATGCTAATCAAAGTTTCCATAGCAACGATAAACAACTTTTTTGTAAAAAGGTTTTTCTTAAATATTTTTTGAATTTGAGCTGATTGCGAAAAACCAATAAATGTGCTATAAACTGCTACGTTTAGCACATCAATTGGGAAAGTTAGAAGAAAAGTTATCTGTTCGATAACGAATAAATCACGAAAACATTTAAATGTGTATTTTGTTCGTGTGTAAATATAAGCGGTCATAACATTTCATAGGATGCACAAATTATGATTGTAATACTGCAGAATGTTTCCTTGGACCTCCATTTAAACTCCCTGCGGAAAGCTCTGGTTAATATGTAGGGAATGCAGAGATCGAGCTTTTTATTAAAATGAAGTTTTGCTTGACGTTTTCACTCTTTCATAACTACGATCACAATTGCGTATAACTCACAAAAGAACAAACGAAAATGAGTGATATTTTTGCAATACAGTTTTAGATATATAGTTAATAATGTTGCAAAATTTCAGTCAAATCCATATAAAAGAACGTTTTTAAAAGTAGCGCCGAAGTTGAAGTACGAAAGTAGCGCCCGCCGAATGAAAATTTACTACAACGAGCGTGACATAACGTGTTTATTTCAAAGGCTAATTAACATGCAGCGCACAGTGTTAAATTCCTCTATGCACGCTTAGTCTAATGAGAAATCTTTTTTATATTGTAATTATTGAAAGTTTCTTATTCTCATCGCGCATTCCAGCTCGAATACAACATGGGTCGTACTTTTCGTGTAGATGTTGAACGTGGGAAAAGGGAACAATTAAAAAAGTCGAGGGAAAAACGGTGAAAGGAACAACCAGTTATATTAAAGCGACCCACCCGAAAAAGCAGCAAAACATGTACCCCTTCTTCGAACAACCCGCACGCCTGATTTCTTGAAGGAGAATTACATCATAAACATGAAATGTCTTCTGGATGGGTTGAAGGCGTGTTGCAGTTGTAATGAAGATTCATTACTTTTAGAAGATGTCAAAATGAGAATAAGAAACTTTCAATAATTACAATATAAAAAGAATTCTAATTAGACTAAGCGTGCATTGAGGAATTTAACACTGTGCGCTGCATGTTAATCAGCCACTGAAATAAACACGCGATGTCACGCTCGTTGTAGTAAATTTTCATTCGGCGGGCGCTACTTTCGTACTTCAACTTCGGCGCTACTTTTAAAAACGTTCTTTTATATGGATTTGACTAAAATTTCGCAATATTATTGACTATATATCTAAAATTGTACTGCAAAGATATCACTCATTTTCATTTGTTCTTTTGTGAGTAATACGCAATTGTGATCGTAGTTATGAAAGAGTGAAAACGTCAAGCAAAACTTCATTTTAATAAAAAGCTCGATCTCTGCATTACCTACATATTAACCAGAGCTTTCCGCAGGGAGTTTAAATTGAGGTCCAAGGAAACATTCTGCAGTATTACAATCATAATTTGTGCATCCTATGAAATGTTATGACCGCTTATATTTACACACGAACAAAATACACATTTAAATGTTTTCGTGATTTATTCGTTATCGAACAGATAACTTTACTTCAAACTTTCCCAATTGATGTGCTAAATGGGGCAGTTTATAGCACATTTATTGGTTTTTCGCAATCAGCTCAAATTCAAAAGATATTTAAGAAAAAACATTTTACAAAAAAGTTGTTTATCGTTGCTATGGAAACTTTTATTAGTGAATTAAAACATCATTCGAAACTTTCATCCAAGACTGTCATTTGGTAAAAAATTCACATTCATGGGGCGAAAGTAAGATCATATAATTGCGAATTCAAAAAGGGATGTGTGCGCCATTCAAAACTACCTCGAGCCATCTTAAATATCTGCTCAGATACATATTGATAAGCTTACATACTGCACTAAATGTATGCTCGATTACAATTAATCAGCAACATGAAGACTGACAACTCTGTGGCTTTTTATTCGATCTATTAACAAAACAAAAAACAAAGCAACCGTGATGTCATTTGTCACCATTTGAGCAAAGCCCGGTAAAATATTAAATCTTACCACCGTCACGTGCCGACTATGAAAGAACAAAAACACCATGCTATTAAACGGTGACCCTTCGTGTCACGCCAGTAGAGAAGTGTTGTAACGGAAAAAGGTAAAACGTAAGCTCCAGAACACATTATTGAACTGGAGACGGTATGTACATAAGTGAACGAGTATCAGAATATAATTATTTTACTGTACTCGTCACAGGCAACATAAATCTAAAACTCGTGTGGGTAATTCACACATATAAAAACTCGTACAGGCCGAACTACTAGTAGGTCACATGCATATGTCATGTGATAATACCCTTTACTTATAAATAACTGGTGTCACAATCTTTAAGAGCAGACTTCCACGTGATGGCATCACCAAGAGCGCTAGTGAATCCTGTAGATTCTCTCTCAGACCAGAAAATACACATTGACATTGTTGATTTACCTGCATCCTCCAAGGTGACTTTAAGGGCTTCGCTAATCAGTGATAATGGCGATGTATTCCAGTCATATGGCTATTACATATCAGATGATCATGGCAGAGTGAAGGTTTATAATGATAGCTGCTTTGGTGGTACTTATAATGGTATACAGGCAATGGGACTTCTATCGTCAATGGTATCCGTTACAGGGAAAAGAAAAGGTAATTTAAATACTACATGATTATGTGACTGGACATGAATAATTATATTTTTTCTACGCGTAAAAATAGTTTAAATTCTATATGCAGAGACTGGAACTTTCTAACTGTTACAGCCAAACTGCTTAAACAAACCCGCTAGGCTACATATTAATTATAATGGTTTCATTATTCGTATATTCGTATATTGGTAATTTACTACATGATTGTGTGTCATAATTATATTTTTCTTCGCGTAAAAATCGTGTAAATTCTATATGCCGAGACAAATAATTATTAATTAACTTTCTAACTTTTACAGCCAAACTGCTTAAACATACCCGCTAGGCTACATATTAATTATAATGGTTTCATTATTCGTATATTCGTATATTGGTAATTTGCCAGTAATTTATTATATACTACATGATTGTGTGTCATAATTATATTTTTCTTCGCGTAAAAATCGTGTAAGTTCTATATGCAGAGACAAAGAATTATTAATTAACTTTCTACCTTTTACAGCCAAACTGCTTAAACATTATGTTAATATTAACGGTTTCATTATTCGTATATTGGTAATTTATATACTACATCGTTGTGTGACATAATTAATAGTTTGATGTATAGTAAAAATTATTAACTTTTACAGCCAAAACTGCTCAATAATACCCGCTAGGCTATTTATATACTACATCGTTGTGTGACATAATATATTTTTTATGTAGAGTAAAAATCATTTATATTCAATATGCGGAAACAATAATTATGAACTAACTTTTACAGCAAAAACTGCTCATTCATACCCCGCTAGGTTGCATTTATAATAATGGTTTCATTATTGGTATATACGTATTATTTTCAATATAGCTAAAAACGACTGCGAGGGAGAATGTACTCTGACAATATATATATATATATATATATATATATATACAGTCATTTGCAAAAATTCTGACCGTACAAGTATATAAGTATATAAGTATATAGGTATATAGATATGTAGGTAATTCTGCCTTAAAACGCTCCAATTTTTTTCAGAATTCATTCAATGACATGAAGTAAGCATCATTGAAGTATTATGGATGGTTCTGATAGTACCAAGAGTGAATGAAAGTACTCAAAGGCATAAATAAACATTACCCACAATGCACCCGATATACTTTGATGCGGTCAGAATTTTTGCAAACGACTGTATATATATATATATATATATATATATATATATATATATATATATATATATATATATATATATATATATATATATATATATATATATATATATATATATATATATATATATATATATATATTAACGATAGAAAAAACAAATAGACTAAACTTTCATCCCGACAAGCCTGTTTCGTGATTACTCACTCTTCAGGGGATTTTAAAATCCCCTGAAGAGTGAGTAATCACGAAACAGGCTTGTCGGGATGAAAGTTTAGTCTATTTGTTTTTTCTATCGTTAATATATTCCGCTCTACATTTATGTATCGAGCACTGTACTACGGATAAATCGAAACAAAGACTTGCTATATATATATATATATATATATATATATATATATATATATATATATATATATATATATATATATATATATATATATATATATATATATATATATATATATATATATATATATATATATATATATATATATATATATATATATATATATACAGTCGTTTGCAAAAATTCTGACCGCATCAAAGTATATCGGGTGCATTGTGGGTAATGTTTATTTATGCCTTTGAGTGCTTTTATGCGCTCTTGGTACTATCAGAACCATCCATAATACTTCAATGATGCTTACTTCATGTCATTGAATGAATTCTGATATATATATACGTAGCTTGTTATTGTTTAATTAGCCAGCCAACAATTGTTATTAGAACAAAGAAAATTAAGAAATCAAGTCTATTGTGTAAATGGCTATCAACTCAGCGCAGAAAGCGCTGTGATTTCCCTTTTTCGATATACTAAAAGTTCAAATAAGCTACGGACCATTTGATATTTGACGGGGAGGGGGGAAATATATATTTTTGGGGGGAGGGGAGGGGGTCTCGGTTCTCCATATAAGGAACGCCATTTGCTAAATATCTCAATCGGATTTCTATATGAACACTCTTTGTGTTTATTATTGAGAAATAAACCGATTTAGAAAGCGACCTAGGGTTTATTTGACATAAATTTGGAACACATTGGGAATTCATTAACTAGATTTTGTAATAATTATTTTAATAATTATTAATACTTTTAAATACTTTTAATCATTTTTATTTAAAATAATAATAATAATAATTAATTAATTATCTCTCCTAAGGTTTACGATTGGTCAAAAAGAATGTGTTCAAGCCTTATATTGTTGATCTAGAAGTCTTTGAAGGTCATAGCCAGGACCAAACTACGAACAAGATAACGTCCACATCCTTTAGACGACATTTTATGGGCCCTGGTGTACGGCGTCTTCCAGTCAAGACTGGTCGAATACGAGGAACACTGTTTCTTCCGCCTGGAAATGGTCCTTTCCCAGGTAAAGTATCTACAATCTTTGACAGAAATGTATGCACGAATGTGACAAAGTCATTTTATCACTGCTGTAATTCTACAACCACAGATCACCCCTGCACCTTGACAAAGGGAGTACCTCCCGCCATAATACCCTCCTCCTCCCATATTAAAGTTTCTATTTATATTTTGTGCTAATAAAGATCATACAATTTTTTTCGACGCTCGTTCTTGGATTCAGCGAAGATTGTATTTTTATCGAGCTTCTCGCATATTTGAAATTCCTTTGTATTTTAATAACAAACATGGACTGATTATGCTATATTTTTACAATTTCATTTTCACATATCTGCGAATTCCTTTCTATTTTGATAACAAATATTAAGAGGTTATTAACCGAGCGTGATCGAGGTCCTTACGGAAAATATCAGACCGAGGTCTTGATAGTACTTTCTCCTCATCCCACCTTTCCTCTTTTGTCAAGGCCCCATGTACTGTCCAGATAACACACAACCTCGTTCCCAGGGCCCTCTCCCTTCGCTTTTGGGTGGGGCGGAAAGCGAAGGGAGAGGGCCCTGGGAACGAAATTGGATAACACAGGAACCCCGAATCTCGATTTTCCAAAAGCTGCACAAGAACGCCTGTTCTGTAGTCTATCGCACGTCTATCGGCGAATTTAATTGTAACATAATGCGGTTTGATAATGTTAGAATACATATAGTATCTTAGAACATTTATAGCAACGGAAATATTCTACTATAGAAACCGGACGAACAAAATTTAAGACGAAAAAGTGGTCTGATCTGATTCTAGATCTGTTGAATACTCATTATAGACAAACAAATATACAATACAATAGGGCCATAGACTGTATACAGCCGTCCCCACCCCTCCCCCTACGTTTCTCCCCGTAGGGCCATTGATTTACAGCTACAGTGGAACCCCGCCTTACGGTCACCCGCTTAATACGGCCACCCCGTTATTGCGGCCAGTTTTTAGGTCCCGACGAAATGCATGCCCATAGATTTTCTATATAATTTACCCGCTTAATATGGACACCCCGTTAATACGACCACTTTGGGCTGGTGGCCGGATTAACGGGGTTCCAATGTATCTTTGTAACCAACAGATTGTACATTGTTTTCTAGGTATACTGGACATGTTTGGAACGGCAGGAGGACTATTGGAGTTCAAAGCGGCTCTCCTAGCCTCTCATGGTTTCGCAGCGTTCGCTTTAGCCTACTTTGACTACGATGACTTACCAAAAGTAGTGACAGACGTCAACTTGGAATACTTTGAGGAAGCGTTACAATGGTTCAGCGGTTATCCCAAAGTCCAACCAGGAGGGGTGGGGCTGATGGGTGTGTCGAAAGGAACAGAGCTAATTCTTACGCTAGCGTCCTACCAACCCCAGCTGGTGCGAGCTGTAGTAGCTATTTCCCCAGCCCATGCCATTATCGCTGTACCTCTAAATATACGAGGCAAGCCGTCCCCTTTCGTCAAATTTGAGCCCGAGATGACTAGGCTGTCAAAGGAAGGTGGAATCGATTGGAGAAACGCATACCCCGATAATGTGTCTAATGACCATATTTGGCATCCAGCTACGATTGCAGTGGAAAAGATCCAGTGTCCAATCATGCTAGTCTTTGGCGATGAAGACGGGAGTTGGAACTCAGGCCTCCAGGCCGAGTTAATCGTTAGGAGACTGGGAAACAAAAAAGGTCAATGTACGAGTTTATGTTACCATGGTGCCGGGCACCTGATAGAGCCGCCTTACACGCCTCACTGCAAGAATTCCTACCACAAGACTTACAGGATGGACATCCACTGGGGAGGGGACGATGAGAAACACAACAAGGCCCAAGAAGACTCATGGGAAAAGATCAAAACCTTTTTACGTCATAATCTCGTCAGCTGTAGTGTTAGTGTACAAAGTAACCTTTGACTACATATTAAATACTACTATTAATTACTGTTTGTTGATGTTAGTGGAGGTGGTGTGTATCTACATTGTTTAGCTGCGATCAGCGCTGCTAGCGCTGCTGGTGTTGTTTCTGTTGCTGTGCATGTGTTTTTGTTTGTGTTGTTATTTATGTTGTCGTTGTTGTTGTTGTTATTGTTGTAATTTTTGTTGTCGTTATTACGGTTGTTTTTGTTGTCGTTGTTATTGTTATTGTTGTTGTTGTTGTTGTTGTTGTTGTTGTTGTTATTGATCCTGTGTTTTTGTTGTAATTTTTGTTAATTGTCGTTGTAATTGTTTTTGTTGTTGCTGTTGCTCAAGTGTCTCGCGGTCATTTCAACATAGGGAACCCATGTATAGTTGAACTATATACGACAGTTCCAAGCTACCAATTAGTTGTAGCAGGTTGATGCTGCATGTTGATGCGGACATAAGTAGCGAGTGTGCATTAACGCAATCTCGAACCCAGAGCCTGCGTTACTCTTGGCCAGCAGTGCCGAGCAACGTATAACTCTGGGGAAACGGAATTATTCTGCTCCAATTTTGGAGTTCCGGTTTTAACATCGAATGCGCATGCTTAGTTAATATTATAATGATCTGTTGATCTGCATCCTGTGTTACTTAGTACGTTATATGACATTCAAAATATTGTTGACCTAGCTAGTAGTATTTTAAATATTTTCTAAGCCAAAATATAAACATTTTCCTCACTAATAAAACATTTAAGGTTTAGGAAGTTTTTTTAACGGCCATCAGGTTTATATAATGATATAAAAACGCGTCTAGATCTCCTTCAATTCAGATCGCTTTAACCGTCGATTTTTTTTATAGTTTTTCAACGGTTATAAGTTTGCTTTCGTGGTACGGTAGGATTGACCTTTAGTAAATAACTGGATACCAGAGACCTGAGGATTGTCAAGGTTTAGAATAGTTTAAAGGAGTATTTTGTGTCTATTCTAATTTGCTTCGCGACTCGATAATCATCGCTTCGCGGCGATACAATTTCTCGTCGCTTCGCGACTCGCATATATATTCCATAAATGACGATATCATTCTCTCTAGTATAAAGAACCGTTGACGTCGTATTAATCGTAAAATTTACATTTTGAATGTACATTTGTTTACATGATGGACCAATCATAGCTTTTACTTCGTCTGTTTCCGGTCTGACTATTGTATTTTCAAGGGCCAATCACATGCAATAAGCAGAGAATCCCGGTACCCCAGAGTTATACGTTGCTCGGCACTGCTGGCCAAGAGTAACGCAGGATCTGGGTTCGAGATTGGCATTAACGTGTTCACATAAAAGTTCAAGTCTCTCGCGGTCATGTCGACCAAGGGAACCCATAGTTAAACTATACAGCAGTTCCAAGCCACCAATTAGTTGTCGAATTGGACGTGGCCGAGCAGCGATGCGCAGGATTGGTAACCAGATATCTTCCGAAATTTTCACATTCATTTTTTCTACCGTACACTGCACCTCTTTACAAACGACATGTCACAGCCAATCTGCTTTCCATAAGTGCTGTCAAAAAATGAATGACACTTTGGAAAATGACAGTAGTGTACGGTGCTCCTTAACGCGAACACATCTTTTGTCATTTAAATAATTGATGACTTCGATGTCACTTAAAATACCCCGTATGTAATCTGTCGTCACGAGTCCCTCGCGGTTGTAGTTGCACGTTGCTCTCCAGTGGGTGGAATTTGATTGAATACAGTCAACTCAAAAAACATTGTCGTCAATAGGCTTCAAGTCTACGCGACTAGACCGAAAGGTATATAGCATGGGTAGAAATCACCGAAGTGGATACTGCACACAGTATCAAATGCAATACCACGCGCACTAAATCAACTAATTATGAATAATTCGCCGCTTCGGTGATTTCTACCCATGCTACCTTTCGGTCTAGTCGCGTAGACTTGAAGCCTATTGACGACAATGTTTTTTGAATTGACTGTATATTCGATAGTCGATCGGGCCAACCGGTAGTCAATCCAGTTAAAGATGTCAGGATTGACAAGAAAGTCACTGACAAAATCTTTGTCTCGATATTGAGCTCTTTTTGATAAGGCAAACGATTCAATCAATGTCCAAACAATTCCAGGCTCGGACTTGGCATCACAGAACACTTTCAATCGGGTTTTATCGGTAGATTCGATAGTGTAGCGATTTGAATCAGACGGCTTGCAAACAGCTGAGCAAGATAAACCGACCTCACAAACTCTTCCCGAGAATCCTTTGCGGCATTTGCACTGGAATTTACGTGTAACGTTTTAGCACACCTCAATACAGGTTCCTCCATTTTGACAAGGATGTGAGCGGCAGCATCCACTGCAGATTGAAGCACTGGCTCGAACATCGGTCAGTTGGCCTGAAATTAAAAAAAGAAACATTTTAAAATTATAACACGTGCAATAGTCCTTTTTTTTTTTTGAGAGATAAAAAAGCATAAATGCTCATACCAATACACACTACAGCTAGCTACAAATTTCTCATGATTATCAACGCATTGCGACGTATGTGAAATACGCTATAATATACAATCATTAGAAAAAATAGACGCTCAATAAGCGCATGTGGCTACTGAATAGTCTGAATAGAAATCGAAGGCAAAAGTAAATATAATTACTAGTTTATAGCCCTTCCATCGTAATATTTTGTAAAGAGACGTCCAATGAGCGAATGTGCAGTGCATAGTGCATTAAATTATTGGTATTTTGGAAATGTAAATATTATGCTAGAAATGATGTGGTATGCTATGGTGGTTCTACAGTCGCACACAGATTACATATATTGACAGTGCAGTGCAATTTGTTGGAACAAATGGAATTAGTCTTTGGCGCAGAAGCAAGAGTAGTGCAATCATATGAGGGAATTGTATGGAAAAAGTTTTCAAGAACCGTAATGTTTATGCGACTGCTTTTTTATGTAATAGAGTTAAACTGAAAATACAAGAGAGATAGATCAAGTCTTTTAATTAATTCCTTTCCCACTAAATTACAAAAGTCAAGACCTGAACTTGGCGGTGTTTACATAGACCTGATGAATAAAAAAGAAAAAATAATTAATTAATCAACATTTCCGTTTACAAAAGATGAAGCAGAGAAATAAATAGCTGAAGTTTTGAATTTTGAAAAGTTAGTCCTTTAATAGAGATATATATAGTCAATGAATTATTTGCTTATTATTGAATTTCGGTTGAATATGATTTTGGGAAACACGAAAACTCTAGGTGAAGCTCTTAGCTTTTTGTTGCTGGTCATCGTCTTGTTGGTTTAGAATATTGTGCACAAAGAAAATTATTTTCCACCTTTTTGTCAGATGTAGTTTATAGGGTTGTAGTTTTCAATTTTATACAGCAGTTTGAAAAATTATTCATTTTTTTTAGTTGAGAATATTAGCTCTATATCAATAGCAATAATTTTTGTTGTTTAGATAGATAGATAATCTAGGTGTTGACTTTCTAAGGATTGTTTTTTATTTTTGCCTAATTTTCTCTCTCTTCAATGTTCACATAATCTTGCAATTGTGCAGCATTATTTCCAACAGATCACTTTTTGTATGTTTGATTTTGGCATAAATTGTCATTAGAATTATCGACAATGTCACAAGAATGCTCAAATTTACTTATCACAGCTTCCATTGTTGTTTGGTAGATGAAAGGTAGTAGAACCTGTAATACAGGTCTGTCATTTCCCTTGTATATAAGTACAACTTGAGGATTTCTTGAATATCCTTCGAGGTTGAATTAATATCGCACTGAATGGGGCTGATTTATTCCACAATGTGACTCAGTTTTCCTACAAAGAGGCTCATTCATCCTCATTAGAGGCTCATGTATTCCCTAACGGGGTTTTCAGTTCGGTTTTTGTTGTTTGGAATCTGCAAACGGAGCTGATTCATCGAAAATACTGAGCGAGCGATTTTGCTGACTCATAAATCCCGGCGTAAATATCGGCCTAAACGGTACATAAAACTTGAAAAACCTTTCATTTTATTCAATTACGAAAGCTGTGATAAGTAAAAAGTTGAATACTTTTTCGAAAAATAAACTTTACTTACCGAAAATCGAAGAAACTTGTGATCTTGAAGTCCCACAACTTCAGGTTTGTCAAACGTTCCACAGATCACGATCAATTGCAAGCATGAAGTAATATCGATTGACATTTGTTTTCCTTCGTGAAGGAATCGAAAGAACGAATGCGAGCTAGTCGAATGACTATTGGTTACAAAGTTAATCGAATAGATGTTGATTGGCTTCGGAGGAGGCTTCGTGTGGAGTTACGGGTATATACTTCGTGTGGTCTCATATCAATCACTTATAGTTGACAAAACGAATAAAACGACTACATGGACATTCAGCAATGAAGTATATACCTATTGTTACTTACACGACTCGATGACATAGTGGCTACGCATTCCCAGAATGCAGTAGCCACAAAAACGTTGTCGCCAACCGGCTTCGCGACTAGACCTAAAAGGAGTATGGGTAGAAATCACTGAAGCAGCTAGTTGCATGCATGCATATCATTATCAACATCTTGAGCTCTCAGTGCCTTGTTTTTAGATTTACGCTGGCGATTGATTTGGATGACACAAATCCTCTGCATGAAAACTGAAGAAGTAGCTATTTACCTGTCGATATCTCCAAGCTCTATACAACGGTTTATTTCTTTGAACAGAACGCGATGGCACACATTCATTCATGTACTCACCACATTTCAGCATATGTTATAACTCGTTCTAAAAATGTATTGCTTTAGTGATTTTTACCCATACTCGATCCCGCTTGGGCTAGTCGCGTAGTCGCGGAGCCGGTCAGCGACAATGTTTTTTCAAATGACTGCCGTAAGCATGGGCAGCAGAGTATTGTTCGCGTTTGTATTCGCTTGTAATCTCCGTGTATTTATACAAACGCGAACGATACTCCACTGCCCATAATATAAGCACCACATTACATTAGATAACATTACATAAAAGGGCTAATAATTCAAGTATACGCACCTCTTTGAATCGTTGGTTTAGTTCATAATACTTGTACCCAGGCACCTTGTTGTAACGGCCTGCAGCTGTGTGTCTGTCCTCGTCAATCAACTCGCATCGTGCACCGTTCATTTGATAGGACACACATCTACAGTCATGGACACATGCACTGAAGCATTTCTGGTAACTATCGACTAATTAGGTTCTTGTAGGATTTCCCTAGAAGGGCGTGGTGTGCCACGTGGTCGTTGGCGTTGAGTCTACCAGTGTATTGTACAACTGGGCACGTGTTATTATCCCCAGCGAACACGGTGGCGATGATGAGTGGAATCAGCACTATAAACATAGTTCGTTGTTTGATGATGGTCAATTCATAATATCTGTGAAATATATACAGGAATTAATTCTTGAATACCAATCAATCAATCAATCAATCAATCAATCAATCAATCAATCAATCAATCAATCAATCAATCACAATTAATCTAGCAATCAAACAATCAATCGATCAAATTAAGCAATATTGACAATCAATCAATCGCAATCAATCTATGAATCATCAAATCAATCAATCAATCATTAATTCAATAAAAATCAAGTAATTAACGATCGTTCAATCAATTGCTTTGGGCGTGCTAACTATAAAATCCTTCAATATGTACGGCTGGTACGAAAGAACATTTTTAAATCAGTTAAAATCCAGACTCGTATATACTTACTAGCCTGTGGACAGGCTCAAGGGGATTGGGAGGGAATTGGAGGGGATCGAGGGGAAAGGAAGGAAAGGGGAGTGGGGGTATGGGGCGAGGGGGGAGGGGAAGTTCCCTTCCTTTCCCTTAGCCTCCTCCCAATCCCCTTGAGCCTGTCCACAGGCTATATACTTACAAATTCCACTTCGATTTCGTAGTTGTCCAAACAATTATGATTTATGATGAGTAGCTCAACCGTATATGAAATATCGCTTTGGGCGCGGTATTTTCCTTCCATAGGGAGAAATTTCGCTATTCCTTGGTACGGTATGCTTAACAGTCGAGATCGTTGCCGCACGACCTGTAGACAAAAACTAATCTTATCAAAAATAGATGGAACTATTTGAGCGATAATTAGCTGGAAAAACATAACTGAACGTTTACAGTTGTTACGAGAGGCCGTTTTTGTATCAATCACGTTTGTCAAAAGGTTTCAATACTTAGGTAATCTAAATAATTCCAATTGAAGCCGATGAGAAAACTCCGACAAAGCCAGCTTATTCAGCACTAAATATAAGTTGTCATAAACCCACTTTGCCCAATTACAATAATAGAGTGATCGGAGATTTCACTGAACGAGTCCCAAAGGGCATGCATGAATTGGACAGACTGTTAAAGCCTCATGCTCACTTGTTTCAACGTCTAATTTTGAAATTAAAAGGTACGGACTGTGTAATGTTCTTCTTGAATAAAAATGACCCTTACATGTTATGTGACGTAATAGGCCCTCTGCAGCTAGAGGTCACGTGACCATTCCTACCTTGAATCCATCAGCTGTGCCAAAATGATGTTCAGAAATGGAAAGAGTACAATGTATGTCGACATTAGAAAAAGGAGGGTCGTGTGACCTCAGATCTAGCTGCAAAGGGCCTATCCTATGACTTTTAAAAGGAGCTGATCACCCCGTACCACTTGGAAAGCGAGCCCTCCCTCTTCCCCCGGGAATTCAAAACTAAATTGAATATATATATGCATGTAGTCTAATTATAAATGGAAACTAGCGAGTAAACCGATAGTGGAATGATAGTGGAACCGCGCCTTACGACCACCCGCATAATACGGCCACCCCGTTATTGCGGCCAGTTTTTAGGTCCCGACGAGATGATTGCCCATAATTTACTCGAATGAGTGACACCTCCCCTAAGAGACAAAGCAAAACAATCGGCACAGCAAAAATAATTAGCCCCCTTAAAGGAAGCTAAGAGGTTAGCCTTTTTTATAAAAAAAACTTCTTAAAATACGGACGATTAATTGTCAGTCGTTGAGATAGTTTGTCTGTTCTCTAGTGTGAATAGGGCCATTGATTTACAGCTTCAGTGGAAACCCGCCTTACGACCACCCGCTTAATACGACCACTTTGGGCTATCCCTTCGGTGGCCGGATTAACGGGGCTCCACTGTATCATCAAGCAAATTCATATCGTTAATTTTGCAAGCAGCTGGATTAAAGTAAGGCGTCCATTGAATCTGTGTCAATATGTTTCTAATCGATGTTTTGTAATCTATAGCGGTTTTAAAAACTAGTGCATGTGTACTTTTATCGATTTTCGAGAGCAATTGTTTTTGTAGTGTTTACAACATGAGCGGCCGTGTTGTATCGCCGATACAACACGGACGCGAATGTTGTAAACTACTTAAAAAATGTCTAGGTTAGCTCTTTCATATTTTACCAAAATTTTCAAGATTAAAATAAATTTTGCCGTAAAATTACCAGTTAAAACTTATGCAAATTAGGATATACAACACTAGTGTTGTATCAGATTTACAACACTCGTCATGGTCATGATTTCTTTTGAAAATGTCTCATTAATTATTCATGAATTTTTTAAGTTTAAATACACAGGCCATAGTCTAAAGAAGATATCCAAAAACGTTTGAAAAAAACCCTTATTTTTAGTGTGAACCAGTAGCATACCAGGGAGGGGCATTTATGTCGCTGTTAGAAATTGCAATTTTTCAGAAGCTAGCTTTCCTCGCAATGACTACGACACAGGTTGCTGAAGAATTACACAATGCAATATAAGTAATTTTTGTTGTTGCATACAGCTCTCAGATCCATTATGTACAACTGAACAGAGCAACTAGCGATGCTTGCAAGCACTGGGAGAAACGTTCCACAGTACAAGGGGGCTTTCATTTATAAGTGTATGTACAAATATTATCCAGCCCCCCTTCTGGTTGGCAAAACTTTCATACCCCCCCCCCCCCCCCCCCCCTATATTTTGTCCAGTTCTTCTAAACCACTATAAAACAGCATACATTTTTACACCCCTATATAGGTCCAGGAAATAACGTGCCCCCACCCCCACCCCCCAATATTGTAGAAAGCCCCCTTTTGTCCTGTGTTTTCTAAATCACTATAAAACAGCATACATTTTTACACCCCTATACACGCTATGCATTTAGCCTTGGTTGAGTAAGGATTGGTGACTAGCCTCATCGAGTCGAGGCTCGTCAGCCATCGATAATTTGTTTTTCCCTACTCTCAGTTATTTAATGGTCTTTACTGATGTAAACTTAACGATAAAAATGGAACTTTCCGAACAAGATATACCCGGAGCAGCATTAAATGGACGGCTTCCAGCTCAGTTAAAAGTAGAAGAGCTTCGTTTTTGGTTAAAGTGTCGTCAAGATAGTTCTAAAGGACTAAAAACTAAAGCTCAATTGATCAAACGGTAAGTTCGAGACGCAAATTCAACTCAAATAGCTTCCAATGATCACTCGTGCTTTTTGCTCTTTGAAGCAAAAAGAATTATGTTAAAACGCTTTAGTACAGCAAATTTAGTAGAGTTATGAAGTATATTATGTTTTTATAGCCAAACAACAACTCAGTTTTTGTGTTACTTCGTTTTGCACCTTCGCACGTTCACGATTCTCTTCGACATTATTTTGAGAAACTTTGAATGAAACATATAAAATATAGATCTTAAATCTCCTTTAATATTTCTAAAAGGGTGGAAGAATATATCAGCAATGGTCAAGACAAGAATATAGTCGATCCAGATCCAAATAAAGTATACTCTAAAAGGAAACAAAGTCAAGTGCGAGCTGCTGCTGGTGTTTCAAAGCCCGCCACAAGCGTGAAATATCCGAACGAAGGATGGTTTACAAGCCTAGAAATAATGCCTTCCTTTTCTAAAGCCGAGATGAATCTTCATATTGCAAAAACTGGCAAGCAAATAAACCCCTCTCTAAGTCAACATTCTGTCTCATTGCTGGTTTGCGAAAAGCTAAGACTTTCTTAGAAGACGAATATTTAAAGGATATACAAACAGCAAGCGATGAGAACTTCTACTTCAAATGTCATCACAGTTACAGAAAGAATGATCCCCCTCATAATTTGAAGGTAGCACTGGATTTAGTAAGTGCAGAAGTGATACATGCAAGCTGCTCATGTGTTGCAGGTCAAGTTGTTTTTTGTAACCACACACTTGCCCTCATGATGCAGATTTGCAAGTTTACTCTCTATGACAGTAAACATACCAAATACTTAAATGGTGAACAGGATATATACAGTCAGATTTGATGTTACACTTCAAGGTTAAAAGAAACAAATAAAAGTAACAGAACAACAATAGAGTTGGTTTTGCAAAAAAAAAACAAGTAAAACCATTATCATTACTGATCAAAAGTCAAATCATTGTTTATAAAAGGAGCTGAGTTTAATCAAATGCATGTGATCATTATTAAAATATGGATTTCAAAGCTTGACACATTCAGATAGTTTGTACAAATATTAGTCAGAGTTGTATTAAAAAAAAGTAGAAAACACAAAATTAACCCGAGTATCAGGCCTTCGGGGAGGGGGCGGGGAGGACAAAATAGACTAGATTGCCAACAGTACATCTATGAAATGCAAATTACTAAATAGCACAAAACAATGCTTGGAGTTCAACAATAGAATTTGCATAAAATTGTACTTTTTAGTATAACATAATTTTCATGGATATATCGCTTGCATTCAAATGTCCTCATTGTTAACTATCCTTTTATCAAATTATGGTAACAAATGTATCAATCTACATCTAACTGCTGTCTGAAACAATTAAACAGTTTGTACTAGTCTCTACTAGTTTTGTTATAATTAATTACAATAGACCCATTCAGCTTCAATGTTTATTTTCCCATTTCAAACTACATGTTCATTCCCTTTGAAGTTAATCATTTATGTATGAATATCTTAATACTTGACATAAAAGAACAACTCTCAGGGGAATGTCATATGGTCTGAAATGGCATTATCATCAAAATACATGGCCAAATAATTACAATTTGCCACAGCTACATGTATTAGGTAGAAATAGATTTTGGCAAGCAACCCGCTGCAGATTAAATCAATTTTGTACATTTCCATGTTTTGACCTAGAGTGATTTTCATATGGCCGTGAAAGAATAGGCAAACTAATAGTTAGTAGTAAACACTAAACCCATTGTTTTCTTTTGCTCTTTATCAACTACCACAAACTAAATGGTCTATTTTCTTGCACGGTCATATGAAAATCACTCTAGTATATTGACTATAATGCTAATAACATGACTTTCAAAGACAAATTGTTCATTTGTAGCCCTTGTAGTATAATATTGTTTGCTCTGCACTTGTGCAAAAGATGCTACATGCATGTGTCACAAATAAACAATATGACAACACGCAACTAAATTAACACTCGACTGTGACAATCCAAATAAGTGTGCTAAATGCTGCTCTTTGAATCCTCTTCTCATTCTACACATTAACCATATAAAAGAATTGATCAATTGGTTGAAGTTTCCTGCCTCGTCCTTTCTTGGTTACTAATAAAACTATTTTCCTGTTCTTCATCATCTTCGTCATTCAAGCTATCATAGAATTCTGGTAGAGTATCTTGCTTGTTTGAGCAGTACCTTAGATTTTCACCTTTATCAACAGTGTTAAGAAATTTATAAATAGCCATCAATGTTTCCAAGTTAGGAAAACTCGTATAAAATGAAATGTTTTCCTTTGACTCAAATCGACTCAATGTAAAAACCAATGGATCCAAGCTTTCTAATTTACATTGAGCTTTTCTACTTGATTTTCTTTCATAAATAACGCATGTTTTGTAAGCTCTTGTTCATTACAAACAGCTTGGTAACGAAGTGATAAATCGTTGTACTCTTGATTCTTCTCGAGTAGTTCATGTTCAGTTCGTTGAATACGATCCTCGAGTACTGCTACTTTTTCTTTTAGTGCCTCAACTTCATCCTTTAAAAGTTCTTCTAGTGACTTTGAAGATACTTCGGTATGTTCAGACTCGAAAGTCATCAAACTCAGTATCACTTGATGAAGAAGCAGCGCCATTGTACATGATTGCAGTCATCATCTTTGTTTGTGAACTGTCTGTCTTTCGGTGGTTTTCTCGTAACTGAACCAGACCATGCAAATATACTTGGAACAGCATCATTCTTTAACTTTATTATTCCATTCAAAGAGTTTTTAACATCAGTGGGGCAAAAATGTCTTGAGCACACTTTAGTTTTTTCCTTCAGGTCGAAGTGTTTTCCCGGGTCTCGTCGAATAGCCACAATCCATTTCTCCCTCAATCCATCTGATTTGGGGAAATTAAAAAAAGAAATTTTCTCTCGAGATGTACCTATGTATCCCTTTAAGGTACATTTAGGGACACAGCAATGTGAAGGCATTTTTGAGCTCAAAAACGTCGACTTTAGCGATCAATAAACACATGAATTACAAGGGCGGCCATGATGAGCATGGCTGACCGGCCTCGTTTTCATGAAACTCGTCACCAATCCTAACTCAACCAGGTCTTTATGCATAGTGTGTATATAGGTCCAGGAAATAACATGCCCCCCCCCCCCCCCCCCCCCCCCCCCCCATATTGTAGAAAGCCCCCTAGCAGTACTTTTATACAAGTCAACGAAGACAGTAGTATTTCAATGTGGTATTTTATTTCAACTTGGCATTGGAAAGTCACAATGTACAGGGACAGCTCACTTTACTGAAACGAAATAAAAAATACATTAGAATTGTGAGAATTAGAAAAAAAATATCATTGGAGACTAATATAGACAATAGCCCAGTGTGATGCTGAACAATGTAATGCAATCAAGTTACTATTAAATTCTCTACTCTCACTATAACCATAATGCACTTTCCCTTTTTTAACTCGTGGATCGAAGATCCTCGAGTTATTGGGATGGGGCTTTTGAACCGGAAGTGTCACTCACTCACTCACTCGCTCACTCACTAGACCGTCAGTGTAAACTTTTGAGCCCCAAGATCTCGGTCAGCGTACTTCGAGCACATGGATATTTGATTCGTCTGAAGGAATGATTTTTCGGTCGAAGTAATCGCGAATACTCTCATATTTTATGTGCTCACGCCACACGATTCGCAGTAGAATTACACATAAGTTTATGTCGAATGTTTTCGGAAATGGTCACTGTGAATTTTACTAAAGATCATGCAATTTACGAGCGAACTAAGCGAGTCAACTTATTATGATCAAATTTATCGAGATATCTTCCCTGCTATAAACAGAAGCTACTTTTTATCCATCCTTTCATAATGCTATGGAATGGATTCACAACCAGTTACAAAGGACGAAGCTGTTATTACTGGATATTTAACAGTATTTCCGGTAAGCATTCTTAGAGAGTACGATACACACTAGAAGTGAAGACAACAACAGTATAATAGTTTAGTGATGTTGTTGGGTAAATATATTGCTTATTGTAACTATTTCTTTTATATTTTTGATTAAAGTAACCAGTTTATCTGTCAATAGTTTAATTTTATTGACTACTATTAATTCGTACAAATTCGAACGGCGATTGAAACAGGCGATTCTCAAGCTCTTAGCTTCTTGCACAGAACAACAAACTTATTCGCAAAACTTAAATCGCTTCACCCTATTATCTAGCAGTTCAACTTAACGATCTATGTATATGTAGATGAAAGTAATATTTCTTTCTTTACAATATGTGAGATAACGTGATCGGTTTTAAACCTCCAGGTTGACCTCGACAACAACAAATAAACAGCTAAAACGGCCTCTCTAAAAACTACACCCAACAGCCCAAATCGCCTCAAATATAACACCAATTGCTTCAATGACTATCTATTTTGCTTTTTCTGGCGTTTATTTTGCAAGAACAACTTAATAACACTGTTTCTTAGACACTCTTTGAACTCGCTTGTATCTCTGCACGAACCGAAGATCGAACCAGGTAAATATCAGACTTGTCAGCGGATCACGGACTGAGGGAACGACGGACCGTAAGGGAAACGGACGACAACCAAAAAAAATACAAATAAAACAACAACATTGAATACTTATTTTTCGCTTCAAATCATCTCAAGCTAATCCGAGAAAATAATTACATAATCGTAATGGAGCGGTCTAAACTGTAAGCGCTTTCAAAATGTTCTAATTATGATCCACGAGTTGGCCATAGGTGGCCTTTGATTCTATTGGGGGGGGGGGGGAGGTAATAGTTGTAGCTATTTTTATTCAAATAAAAAAAATTACAATCCAAATCAAAGACTAATATAGACAATAGCCCAGTGTGATGCTGAACAATGTAATGCAATCAAGTTACTATTAAATTCTCTACTCTCACAATAACCATAATGCCTTTGCTTTTTTTTCGGGGGTAATGGTTGTAGTTGTAGCTTTTTGTATTCAAATAAAAAAAATTGCAATCCAAATCAAACAGATTTGCAAAACAATAGGTAATTCAGCACTACAGGTTGTAGTCAAATTATAAATAATATGCATTATTACACGCTGTCTAGGCTGTGGTTGTTTGATTCAAACCATGCACAGGTCTATTGCAAGCGATTTCATTTAAAAAAGAGCATTCTTTGAAAGTTCTAGCTTTATATCTCTAAAAAGTTTTCCATTGATTGAAAAAATTAATTGCTCTAAGCATGGCTAACTATTTCTGTAATTTAAATGGAAACTAGGATTAAACTAGTATAGGCTGCGTTGGTGTTAATATAAATGATAGGTAATAGAATGAAAGTTGTAACACACTGTAAGATGTTTTAACTTTACTGACATTTCAAGCTTTTACTCTTCATCGGAGTAAAAAAATTCTGACGAAGGGCTAAAGCTCAAAACGTCAGTAACATTTGTTTACAGTGTTACAACTAGTTTCAGTATATTACTTATTATTTCTGTAATTGTTGTGTGATTACTGACCTTCTTTCCGGTACCAACTTTAGCTTTCTTGGTTCCACGTACTTTCTTCATTCTGTTTTTCTTTTCCTTTCGCTGTTTTCTGGCTGTCCTACTAGCTTCATATAGACCATGCTGGTAAAATAAAGCAAAGATTAAAACATGGACGCACAGAGACATGAAATTGTTTAACTTGATATCTCAATGCTTATTATACAGTAAAACCTTGCCTATAAGAACCTAAAATTTAAGAACCTGTCAGGCTGAAATTTTCACTTTTTTTTTTTTTTTTGTACAAAGAGCCATGTGCAAAAGCATTGACCTGCATGTAAATAAAATAGGAAGAAAGGTGTTGTAATGATGAAGTGAGTGATGCTAATAGATAGCCTGATTTCACCATTTATATAAGAACCTGTTCAGGCCGACTTCTTATAAGCGGGGTTTAACTGTATAACATACAGTGTTTAAAATCAAGAAATTATTTTAAAATGTTGGACACATAGACACTTGTGAAAAATAGAAATATCAACACCGGACACAGGTAGTATATAGCAATTTCAAAATTGGCAAAAGTTGTGTTGCTTGATGCAAACCAAGCCTGAAATGCACAATTGATCAAATGAATTCAAGCAGCAAATGGTCACAGCAATATGGATTTTTTATCTAGGATTTCTGGGGTCTGCAGGCTTTTCCAGCATAATTTATCCTGTGTTGAAATTATTTATACACCTATTTCAAAAATCGTTGTCGCAAACAAAGCCACAGTCCACACTCTGAAGCCTGCAAAGGAGGTCGCTATTTCTTCTCTTGTTATCAATTTAGTCATAGCATATTTTGGTTGTACATGTTTGTTATATGACCTAAACGAGATGTTGTTGTGGTAGATATAAATACAAATATTTATTTAAAAAACGTGCAATAAATCACAAATTAAGTCCATGTAACCGACATCCTTTGCAGGCTTCAGAGTGTGGACTATAGCTTTGGCTATAGTACGGACCCCCTACTGGAAACATCACAAAAAATTGTCTTTAAAGTAAAAAGAGTGGGTCATATGATAAAAAACTTATTGACTGAGTTAGGTCAAGCTGTACGGAAGAATATTTGGCTCTTGGTCATTTGTACGGACCTTGCTGCGCTTGGTCAGTACGTCATCACAGCGAGCCAAATATTTTTCCCACTCGGTCATTATGTACTTATACTATACTTATTTTAGCCTTTTTGTTTTGTAAAGCGCCTTAATCCCAGACATGTGCACTATATAAATATATTATTATTATTATTATACTGAGATTTCTAAACGGGACTGAAGTAATTTTGATGGTGTCAATGAAAACTGGTAATACATTAAGTTGTTTGCATTGATGACTTACTCTAGCAAGCCTATATTTGGGTTCAAATTTCTTGAGAGCATCAAGATTATCGTATATTAAGCAAAAGCCAGTACTTCGTCCACCACCAAAAGCAGTTTTAAATCCAAATGCAACAGCAACATCTGGTGTGGTCTTGTACATCTTTGCTAACTTTTCCCTGACCTCTACTTTGGAAACGCTGGCACGATTTGGATGAAGAATATCCACAACCTGGAAAAACAATAAAATCATCAGTGACATACTAACTTCTTTGGAATATTATCTATCTATTTTTTAAGTCGGGCGAGCCCAACTCTAGGTTTACCTTGTTCTAAGGCTTCACTACGGCCCTGAATACATCAAAACTGACAAATCAAGATCCCCCCCAAAAAATATTGTTGCAGCAATATTTTGCAGCCTTAGGTTGATTATTTTTGTGTTTTTGCTCTCTTTTCCTTGCAAAAATGTTATTTGTTCCTCGCTAAGTGAGGGAAACTGTCCTGGATTGGAGGCAGCTATTTTCCTGCTCTTTGCGTGTGACGTTAGTCGTCCAATAATTTTTCAGTTATTGGACGATTGACGCCATGTTATGAAAAATTAACGAAGAAATATTTTCAAAGAATAATAATGCTTATTATCATGGTGGTAAAGTGAATTTGGATGGTAGTTTTGATGTAAATGTAAACTATGTAAATGGATGATGATAATGATGGCAATGCTTTTATTAATGATAATGAATATATGATAGTGATGCTATATCAAAAAGATAAGTAAGCATTTTTTTACTTTTAGTGACTTTCACAATTATGCAGCCATCACCGACCAGACTTAAACTGTCGTGAATCAGAATATCAAGGACTGACTGAATTCTAGTGGAAACCATATTTTTCATGTTGGCATTTGAACAGTGGTGGTCATTATGAAAACTATGCTGTACATGTAGGTCATGCAATGCAAATGCAGTTGCTGAACAAGTTTCTGACTCACATCCCGGCGAGGTCAATTGAAGTTCGGATCAATCGAATGATTGGATTCAATTGCTAAAAGCAATCAAAGAAATCAAATTCACAAAATGTTTTGAGAAATTCAATTGTGTTTGATTGCAAGCAAAACACATCTTTATTAATTTACAGTTGTAACTAGAGCTATGAACACAATTGCAATCAACCATTCGATTGTTCGAAAATTGAATGCAATCATCGAATTCACAAATTTTTTGGCGTTTCATTTGGTTCAATTGCTGTATGCAATCAAAGCCAATCATATGATTGTGTTCGATTTCTGCATCATTTGATCGACTACTCGGGCATGTTGCCATTTGAACATTAGTGGTATTTAAACTATGAAAACTGTACTGTAGGCCATGCAATGCAAATGCAGTTACTGAACTTCTCACTAGCTCACGCACATGAATACAATTCGATTATAATAATGATTTGGATATCATGAAATGAATCATTTAAAAAAACTACTTCTACTTATCGTCAGGACTAAATATAACGTACATAAGAATGGTAGGAAAAGAAGAAATATAAACAATTGGTCAAACAAGAAATATGATGTCTCACTTCAAAACTATAAAAGAAGAACAATGTTGCTACAAGTCAACAAGCCCAAATGTGCATACTATAATCAATACTTACCATTTGCTTTCGAGAAAGCAGTCGGTTGGTTAAGAACTTCCTAGTTCGAATAGTCGCTGTCCCGTCGCTCTGAAAAATATCATAAAGATCAGATATACAGCTCAAATACTATGCGTTTATGATGACAGAGAACTTCGAAGTAAAATAGTACAAAATGTATGCCTCAAACGAATAATCAACCTTTTTAAGCTATACTAGAACGTTCCTTAGCATTAGCAGTGGTTCGTTGGCATTAAAATTACAATTCACGAGAGTTAGAGAAACGAAAAAGAATCGAATTTGTATTCACATGATCTTCGTTTGTATTTATGGAGACAGGATACAATTAGTTGAAATCCTCGAATATAGTAGGTGATATCACAAATATAATTACACAGGGACGAAGAACGGGTGTTTGACTATCATTTTGATTTAGTTTTAATTGTTTAGATGTAAAGATGTTCAAGATTATCAAAGATGTTTCTTCGATAGTTCGAATAACACTCACCATCTTGGATCAGAGGACTTTCAAGAGGATGAAAGCGAGGCTCAGTTTGGCTGAGTAGCCAGGCCTTTTAGTTTAGAAATTCAAAATGGCGGACCACGTCGAACAGAAAGTGAAGACGAAAAAACAGTTGAAAAAGAAGAAAAAGAAACAACTTAAACCTGTTACACATACAACAACAGTTATAAGAAAAGACAATAATCTCATAAACAAGTTTCACGCCCTGACGAAGAAGCAGGAGTTGATCAAAAAAGCCAAAGGACTAAGCGATCACGAACGCACTTCGAAACTTGAAGAATTGAGCTCAAAGATTGATAAACTCGGAGGAATAGACGCCTATCAAAAAGCTTCAAAACTTGGAGAAAGTCGTAGCGGAGGGTTCAACAGTGCTAAATGGGTAGTAAGCAAGCTAAAAGAGTTTAATATTCGAGGTGGTAACGATAAGCTTCGATTGCTTGATGTTGGTGCTCTTGCATGTAACTACACAAAGCAAAACTCATGGATAGACTGCACTGCAATCGATCTCAACCCACAAAACAGCTCCGTTATCAAAGCAGACTTCCTTACCCTCCCCTCCCACGTACAATATGACGTTGTAGTTCTCAGTCTTGTTATAAACTTTGAAGGAGATGCCGGTCGACGTGGAGATATGCTCAAATTATGTACAAAAATTGTCAAAAAACAAGGCTTCTTGTTTATAGTACTGCCTCTTCCATGTGTCAAAAACTCAAGGTTTCTTAACAAGGAATTGTTCCTATCAATGACAGAGAGTTTGGGGTTGGCAGTGAGGTCAGAGCACTGTTCAAAGAGACTTTACTTTGTGATGCTGGAGAATAATAACAATGTGAGGTCTAAAGCATTTCCAAGGAAAACATTGAGAACAGGCAGTGGCTACAATAACTTCACTATTATTCTGTAAATAAAATGAATGAATAACTGGTCTACTTAAATCAGGATGTTAAAAACAGCCTTTGTGTACACAAATACAGAGGTGGAAAACATACTGAAGACTAGTTCCATCAGCCACTTCATCAATGTCCAGGGGCCGGTTGTACGAAGGGTGGATAAAGTCATCCGCGGATAAAAGTTATCCACTGCATAGGTTTTTTATAGATTTTATCCGTTGAATAAGGATTTATCCGGTGGATAGCGCCATTCACCCTTCGTACAACCGGCCCCAGTACCTTAAATACACCGCCCATATCTGCTGATTGTCAAACAGTGCAGCAACCAAGCAAATGCTATTTGCAACTCCCACCAGGGGGTATTATAGAGACCCGTGGATAAAAATCGCCAGCCTCTTCCACGTTACAGTGGAGCAGGCTAAGCAAGCGACCCAGGAGAGCTGCGATTTTAATGAATTGGTCACCCAACTCAGCTCAAAGGGGGGCTCCGCCTCCTCCGAGGAACTTAACTGAACTGATAACAGGATCTGAGATCAAACATCTCGGTGTACATGAGAAATGTGAAGGATTGACAACACGTACCTTTCCTATCTGTACAGCCATTGACGATCGAACAGCAACATGTAAAAGGTATTTATTTAATTGCTGTCAATCAAAATATGAAAGGTACATGTACTAATTATTTTTGATTGATGGCAGTGTAAACTACATTTATTATGTTTGCATTTGAACATTAGTGGCTGCGACAGTACGGTGCGGTACCTTTCATAATTGTGCAGACATTGAAGATCATACAGCGGCATGTAAAAGACACTTATTTAATTGCTATCAATAAAAATATCAAAGGTACCTATTATTTTTGATTGATGGCAGCTTTAGCCACATTTTTTATGTTTGCATTTGAATGTTAGTGGTTGCATAATTATGAATGGCACTATAACAGACTCAGTGCTATATAATTTAATTTAATTTAATTTAATTATAGTTTGTCACATCATACAAAAACTATACAACAGGATGATAGCAGGGGGAAACTTAATTCCCATTCTAAGGCTGCCATCCAAAATAAGTAAATAAATAAATATTCATAAAATTAAATTACAAATTACAAATACATATATAAAGAAATACAATTTTGAATATATAGGGTACACAAAACTGTTCTAAAAATATTAGTGAGGAATATAGTACATAAATTATGATCATAGTGGTTAAGTAAAGAGGTCTTGAAAGAGGAAAAATTAACAGATTGCATAATGTCACCAGGTATTTCATTCCAGTCCTTAGTGTAACGGTGAAAAAATGAGTATTTGAGGTAATTTGTGTGGAATACTTTCAGTCTAACTAACACTATATTAAATAGTGTGTGAAGGCACATGTTGCTGCCATGCAGTTTAGTAGAGCATTAACCTTGTAGGGGACGTTGTGTCCCATTGTTATAGAGTCTTATGTACAGTGTAGGTGTAGTTCCTTTGTCGCATCTTACATGTGGCAGTGTTGAATTAATAATAATTTATGTATTTCTAAAAACCCATCTAAAATATGAATGCTTTTTCAATCTAATATATACAGGTAAAAAAAATAATTAATAAAGATATAATTACGTGTAACTAATGCAGATCAAACAATAGGTTTTGCTCATTTGCATTAGGTTTGACACATGTGAGATTCAAGGTTTGAACTATACTAGGCCTGAAAAAAAGAATAACACCAAAGCAGAATTAATTAAAATTTATATAAGCGCAAATGTCATGGTTCGAAGTAAGTAAGACTGCTGCACCCCGGACACTACAACTGGAACATATACTTATAAATATTGAAAAATAAAATTTAAGAAATTGCAACGGCTTCTCCGAGACATGTTTTGAAGCTGAAGCATCGAATCGATTTACGTAGAGAATGAGGATTTCGGCCATTTTTGAACTAAGTGTATATACAGACTATATTTTTCAGCTTTATATAGCTGGTGGGGGCCTGCTGACACACATGGACAGTACACATTCGGGTTCCAGACTATATTTTAAAATTTACAAGCATACTATATTCAGACAAACTCACATGTTGATTTTTACTGAGGAAGAACCAGGTAACCCGGAGAAAAACCTTGTGGCTTGGAGAGAACAAAACAAAAAACAGACTCTGTCACTTGTCGCATGAGCCACCTATTAAGTTTGATCTTTATATCTGCATTTATCTTATGTTTGTAAAGTCATGATAGAATTATCGATTTGTTATTGTATTTCGTTCAGCAATACTGTACTTGAAACAAAGTGAAAGAGGTGGTCAATGCTCGTGTGTATTTGCATGTAACAGTGCTACTGCTTCAACCAAGGTCACCAGAACTGACAATATATTACACATTGATTCGCTATCGAAAACAATGTAGAATCTATAGAACTGTGTTTTGTTTTTTGCTTAAAATGCTTAAATCATTATGTGAACTAAACCGACATTAAGATTGAATAAGAAACATTAAGGCTGGTTTTCACTAGGCATAAGCACACATAAGCACAAGCATAAGATAGTTTCTTCTTTTTTTTTTCACTTGAGATAAGCAGACATAAGCATAAGCATAAGAAAAACAAACATGTTCGTTTTCTTGTGTTTAGCTTATGATTATGCCTAGTGAAAACCAGCCTTTAGCCTTTGCAAACCCTAAACTAGCCTGCATTACATCATTCCGGATATAACGCAATATAACCCTACACGCGTTTTTTGTTTTGTCTCAAAAACTGATATTTATTTAATTGAAAACAATGTCTTCTATTGGTGGCCAGTTCGGTTGAAGTACTCGCTTGCACTTGAAATAATATCTTTCCAATTTAGGATAACTTTCGATGACCTTTGGAGGTGATACATGAATAACTCAATTATATATTTTTAGAATATAAAGTGGGAGCGAACGTTTGCCTGTTAGTTTAAATATACGACTACTGAGAGCTGCAGCAATTATTTTTGTGACCAATTTTAAGGTAGGTCTCTTTTACTGTTCTATTCTGTTCTGTTCTGTTCTATTCTATTCTGTTCTATTCTGTTCTGTTCTATTCTGTTCTGTTCTGTTCTGTTCTGTTCTGTTCTGTTCTGTTCTGTTCTGTTCTGTTCTGTTCTGTTCTGTTCTGTTCTGTTCTGTTCTGTTCTGTTCTGTTCTGTTCTGTTCTGTTCTGTTCTGTTCTGTTCTGTTCTGTTCTGTTCTGTTCTGTTCTGTTCTGTTCTGTTCTGTTCTGTTCTGTTCTGTTCTGTTCTGTTCTGTTTTCTTCTGTTCTCTTCTCTTCTCTTCTGTTCTCTTCTCTTCTCTTCTCTTCTCTTCTCTTCTCTTCTCTTCTCTAATACATATTCGTATCGTAATGGTAGTGGGAGTTAGTTGGTATTTTACGGAAGTACTATACATGCCACAAGAACGCTTGTAACGTACGTTCACCACAGGCATTTAAACAGCCACACCCAATCATATAATGGGGAAAATGCCAAACGAGTGACCCCGATAATACATTTAACGACATACGTCTGAAACAGTTACTAACTGTTAGCGGTACCGTAACGTAATATTTGAAATTTTTCAATTCAACTAAAGGTGATTATTCGCTATATAGGAATCATCTTGGGCGTAAAGGTAAAAAAGGCTTTAGGTATGTTCTTTTTACTTTTTTGGAAGATTGGAGGAAAAGGCTATGAAAAGCCGTATCATTTGAATAGCTGCGTGGGCAAAAAAAGAATTAAATTATGTCAGTCATGCATGTTTTCTCCATTTTCATTTAGTGATGCTAAATATCTCGTTTTTTCGTGTTTATTTATGTATACCTATATAAATTACTTTCTGTCGATTTAGAATGGTCAAAAAAATAACGAGTTAAGAATATGTAGGTGATTCAGTCTAGAGCGCTAACATGCTAATGCTAATTCTATTGTTTTCTATTGTTTAATTAGCACTATTTAGTACTAATTCGTACCACTTGTTTCACGGGTATAATATTTGCACTCTATCGTCTAGTCTAGTCGAGTTGGTAACTATTTTATTTCTTTTTCGTAGTTCCGGCCCGAGCACGGTTGTATTGTTTTCGCTCTAAATGATTTTCGAAATGATCTTTTTTTTCAACCAGTCTCAGACCAACCATTTCCAGATGATCAAGTACAGAATTGAAAAAAGCTATAAACGTCTACGAACATGCAAGAAAACGTTGAGCTATAACAGCTGCTGCGTGAATAGTCGAGGGTTTGAAGGGGAAGGGGAGGGGAGAGCCATGCCCTGGGGTAGTATGTATGACCTCATACATTCTCATATCCGTCAAAGTTAAATGAGTACTGTCAAAAACAAATTAATCATTTTTACACCTAAAATACGTACAATAATTTCAGTACTTTACTATAAGAGATATTAATTCATATTTACGTACAATTATCACGAATACTGTATTTAGTTTATCTTTTTAGTTAATTTGGACCGTGACAGAGGTGTACACCGTGACATGACATTGTGTGACATCACGCAAGGTATCATGTTCCACGCCGCATCATGACGCCGTCTGGAGATGTTTTTTAAACATTGCAGCTATAACGGCTATAAAATAAACATCAGAGCAATAAGGTAAGATCTATTGGAACTTAAACAAGCCTATTTCAACAGTATTGCTATAAAATTCATTCAACGAACTCGAATCAAAATTTTGCTCGGCTTGATCGCGCAAGCGTAAAATTTTTTTTTTTTACAATGCAGTAAAAACAAAGGTTACAGAAACCCAATTACTTCGGAGCAATAAGGTAAGATCTATTCGATCTTAAACAAGCCTATTTTAACACTATTGCGATATAATTCATTCATTGAACTCGAATCAGAATTTTGTTCGGCTTGATCGCGTAACCGTAAATTTCTATTTTTTTTACAATATCGTATATGAATGGACCGTCAACAGTTCATTTCGTGATAACTGTAAAAATCGCTGTAAGTTGGCTTATTATAAATTTATATAGTTTTATTTTCCCTTTAAACCTAAAATTTATGTGTGGACTTTTGTGTGTACGTAGCTTTTATGCATATTTAGATAATTATTGTTATCATAATATATTTATCATATTTACAATACAAGTTGAAAACAATGATAATCATAATAATAAAGGCAATATATGAAACTGATACTTTTACTAGTATAAAAACATTTTAAATTGAAAATTTATTTAGTAGTTTTTATCATTTAAATAGCAGTGGTTTACAGGGATTTCTGCCACTGAGAAATATCGTATTTGAACTGACACATGTAAAAATACGATGATTTTACATGTGAAAAGAACATTTCCCCCCCTAAAAAGAATATTTGTGCTTATAATAAACTGAATAAAACATGGACGCTTGGAGATATGTAATATGTATTCTCGTGTTCAACACTCGAAGATTGATTCCATATCTCCACGCGGGCATGTATTATTCTCTCTAAAGCTCGAAACGTCAGTAAAGTCTTTACGGTGTTACAACTTTCATTATATTACCTATCGTTTATATCAAACACCGACGCAGCCTATACTAGTTTACTTGCTATAGTTTCCATTTTTATTTGACATGAATTCGAATGTGATGCTGATTATTCCTTTTCTATAAAAACAAAATACTTCGAATGTATGAAATAATTCGTTCAAAATGGTTTTAAATCCCGACATTGCTCAAAGTTTAAAATGTTAAAAACCATTGCTATTTCCATGCCCATCACTCCATGGTTAACCTTCCAGTGCTATATATAAAAGATCATATGGCATGGTGACGTCATCTCATATCTATTTACACAGGTTAAAATATGGCATTGTATGGTTTTGATCCAAATATGGAAAGAAAGTAAACCTCGATCTTTTTGCTGGTCAAAAATCAACCGGCTTTAATTTATTGACCAGGAGCCGGTTGTACGAAGCATGAAATGCACTACTCACCGGAAAAATCCCTATCCAACGGATAAAACCTATATAATTTCTATACACTGGATAGCTCTCAGTGATCCAGTGGATAACTTTATCCAGGCTTCGTGCATAGGGCCCTTGATCAAAATATGGAATTTACAATGAAAATAATATGGAATAATATGGAATTTACAATGATCTCCAATCTATTGGCTAGTCAAAAATCAACGGGCTTTTAGCTCAGTAGCGGAGCTAGTATAATGTACAGGATTTGTAGACAAAAGTCGAATAGAAACCAAAACATTTATTAGGGGGGTAGGCTAGAATCTTATCGTAAAAATATATTTTAGTTTAAAAATTCTCAAGAAATTTTTGCAGATTGATTATTTGATATTGTTCGTTTCAGCATCACATGAGTTCACGTACAATAATAATATAATAAAAGCCGAAACTTAGGAGGGAGGGGAAAGTCTGGATTTCTGTCTGTCGTTATAAATAGTAATAATAATAATGATAATGTTTTATGAGGCAACCTACACGCAAAGGCGATTTTCAGTGGGGCCGTAAAATAAATACAAGTAAATATAATAAAAAGTGCAATAATAAAATTTAAGTATTTGACAAGTCGCTTAAATATACAATATAATAGAGGATTGAAATTACAAATGATGAAATTATAAATATACTTAAAAACTAAGATAAAAAATACTAAAAGATATTTACAAAATTATATTCCTAAGCTTAGATAAAAAATATTGGAAGATTTGCCATTACGTATTTGAATATCTAAGTTATTAAATTCTTACAGTGCGAATCAAAAAACCGTGAGCACCTAGAAATATTTTAGAAATCGTTTATTATTCGTTGAACAACTCAGAAACTACTACTGATATACCTGCAAAAAGTTTGACTGATGTGTAGTATGATAAACTTTTTGTAGTTAGAGTTGTTTGTAAGTTGTTCAAAGAGCAATAAACGATTTCTAAAATATTTCTGGTAGCCCACGGTATTTCGATTCGCACTGTAAACATTTAGTAAAATCACAACAAGCTTTGTACACTGAGAATTGTACTCGTTCCAGCAGTTTCGATCGTGTCACCTGATTGGCGAAGGTTACAGTAATTAGCTGCCAAAGTTCTAACTAGTAATACATGCTTGGTTGAATTCATTTATATTGTCTCTTCAGTTAGTGTCGTGATTTATATATAGAAATGATTGAATTGAATACTATTTGACTTCGGAACGAGCTTTAGACATCGTATCGATCACATGCAGTCATCCCAACCATCCTGTTTTATATTCTAGCTGTCTTTCATTGGTCCGTCAGTTAGTTTCTTTCTTCTTCAGTGATTTCCTTTCTAACTCCCTCTTTCTCTCTTGACTCTCACTTCCTGCCTTCCCCTCCCTCCCTCCATCCGCCCCTCTCCCTTTCTCCCTCAATCACTCTTATATCTCTTTTTCTCCTGCCATCACTCCCTCCCTCTAGATCTCTACTAGCTCCCTCTCTCCTAACTCCCTATCTCGGTCCCCCCTCACTCTCCCTCCCCCGATCCCTCCTCTACCTTCCTTCTTCTCTCCCTCTATTACTCTCTCCCTCCCTCCCTCCCTCCCTCCATCCTCCCTCTCTCTCCCGTCCTTCCTGAATCCATATCCATCCATCCATCCATTCATAAAAATTAACGATCAAACCAAAAACACAAAATAAAAAAATAGAGCGGAATGTTCCATTCAGTTATGTCTAGACTAGAAAAAAACCCTACACATTATATTTCCTCAATTAGCGAATGTGGGCAGCTAATATATCGTCCAATAAAAGCCAATATCAATAGAATCGCGACCGGAATCGACTCAGGGTAAACGACCACATTGAAAACCATTATACGCTATCTACAACAATACAAACGTCTCTATTCTACAATCATACAAGCTTTTTGCCCATACCTACAAATTCCATGCTCGAAAAAGATTAACAAATACTAGTTTTGGTGTAAAATTAAACCTTATTTTTTTGTTCTAAATATAGCGTTATATTGGCCATTTCTCTAGTTTTGAAGTGTGTGACGTAAAGGGTACGAATTGGAGTGAAGCCAGCCATGTAAAAGTAGCTAATGAATCGAAAAACGTAGTCCCTTCGACATTTCATATTGGCCATCGAATATCACTACAGTCAATAGATGAAAAAACCTATGTAAAGACACCGGAATCATTTTGAAAAAATTACCAAGTAAGTAAGAATTATGTTCTCGTATTGTAGAGGTAATAGTTCGTTTAATGTTTTGCAAAAATGCAATTTTGCAATTTTTCAAATATCACTACATTTAATAGTAAAACCTATATAAAGACACCGGAATCATTTTGAAAAGTTTACAAAAAAAAGTAAGAATTATTTTCTCGCATTGTAGAGGTAATAGTTCGTTTAATGCCTTTTGCAATATTATTATGTATTTGAGAAATAGGTCGAAATTTTTGTTGGTCAACAAGTGTGACATTAAATACGCAATTGAATTATATGATTTGATAAATGCTAGCCATCAACATTTCTTGACCGTATATAAAGTTAAGATTTTCTTTATATTAAAATACTTCAAGGAAGTTTTTGTGCTTTACTTTAATACTCCGTTATAGCCTGTTATATAATAATTATAAAATTGATATTACTCATGATCTATAATAATTGATAATGATGACGTTGTTGGTGATGATGGCCATTATAATAATTAGAAAAGACAGTAATTTTGATTACTTAATGGTGATTGTAGACTTGAGTCATTCGCATGAGATGTTCATCACGTACGATATAGATGGAAAGTTAGAGTTTTCCCGCGTAAAATCTTTTAAATGTGAGACTTTGGCTACATGAGCGGCATTCCAATGAAGTCTTACACAGATTGAGTTGAAACGTCATAAACTTTTCCGCGTTACAACCGTTAATTTGTAACTGTGTTATTGATATATTTAAGTGATTACTGTTCATTGTAATTATCATTTTAACTATCATTATCATCATTATATAATGATTATGATTATAAATAATAATAATGATGATTGCGATGGGCAGTAATGATCATGATAATAATAATAATAATAATAATAATAATAATAATAATAATAATAATAATAATAATAATAATAATTTATTTCAAAGCATTTCACAAAGTTTCAATGCTTAAACAGATCAAAATCACAATACAATAAAATATCAAAAAGATTGAAAACAGATTGAGCAAAAAAATAATGAAATAAATATGTATGTATATTTACGTATAAAAATGTATGTAATTATGTGAAAATATCGATATCTATATATATTCAAATGTTTGAATATATACGGGAAAAAAAGAAAACATTTAAAAAAATTTATTGATGGAGCTGAAAGTGTTAAATAATGATACTGATGAATAAAATAATATTGATGATGATGATGATATTTATGATAATATTACTGGTATTATACCATATATGATAATAATTAGAATCTCTTTGTATGTATTTAATAAATAAACAGCTTTTTTAAGACATTTTACATCGTATTTTACAATGATGATACGCTGAGAGTGTTAAATAATGATACTGATAAATAAAATGATATTGATGATGATGATAATGATGATTATTATTATCATTATTATTATTATTATTATTATTGTTATTATTATTATTATTATTATTATTATTATTATTATTATTATTATTATTATTATTATTATTATTATTATTATTATTACTATTATATTTATGATAATATTACTGGAATTCAATCATAACAATTAATAACATTTTCTTTGTATGTATTTAATAAATAAATAGCTATTTTTAAGACATTTTACATCGCACGTTCAATTTCTTTACGTCATGCATGAAATGTCCTTTTGTCTTGGACAACCTTTTTGAAAATGGGTGTGTATATATTATATTGATTCAGTATTTTACCAATGCGAATCATCAGTGATGCAGATATTTCTTACGTAAGACTGCATGTAGAAATATCATAATAACTAGACGTTACTTCAACATTTCAATTTTATTGAATTTTTTCGAGCTTTCGACTCACGGAGCCATTATCACGGGACTGAATAAACGTTACAGTCCTGATAATGGCTCCGTGAGCCGAAAGCTCGACAAAATTCAATAAAATTGAAAGGTTGAAGTAACGTATAGTTATTATGAATCAAGCACCAGCCTACAAACAACTCTTTGGCTGTAGAAATAGTTTTTTTAATTGAGAAATACTTTGATTCATTAACTGTCGCTTGTGAATTCTCTCCTTGTAATGGGCCTTTATCACACAACGGCCATGTTTATTCCCATGAGAGCGAAAACCTTTGTTTGGAACGTTCTGAAACGCATAAAAGCGAGGGCAAGGGGACCCAAGGGATTCAAAACCTATTGTTTAAACCAATATGGCGGCCCGTGATAAAAGCGAATATAATGTACAAAATTACTCGATTCTGATTGGACGAGAGGAGTACAATTAAATCTGCAGAATACCAATTGTTTTTTTTTTTCAGTATAAAGCTAAGCCTAAAGGCTCGTCTAATTTTGAAAAATTTCAAAACATGATCAACCGTACCTATAGGTGGACAGTCGACAGTGACGTATTTTGTTATGACCTGTTATGGTTTTGCCAACAAACTATTGTTATTAGAACTTAGACCCCCCCCCCCCCCCCCCCCCCCCCCTATACTAATAGATGGACGTACATACAGTGACTTATTTTGCTATGCTTTTGCCAACCAACCATTGTTATTTGAACAAAGAAAATTAAAAAATATATTCTGAAAATGGTTTGCAAATTGGCATCACAATACCAAAACGTAAATGGAGGCTATAACTCGATAACTTCCCAGTTTATTTAGCCTCCATGCTCAATTTCTATATTCTCTAACACATATAAATTAATAGAAGCACTCTACGATACAAACGAATATAGAAAGACAAACTATATTTATAATCTAAATGTATGTAATGTAATTAGTCTATACAAAGAGCCATTAAAGACTCTATTATTCTATTCTAAACACTTGTAAACACTACGCTCACTATAGATCGTTCAGTTTCGAGATCAACTTTTCGTTGTTTATTGGAAGTCTCATGTAGATGAGGCACGATCGTCCGGGGTTGTGTAGTCTTGAGAAATACTGATGGTCTTGATGTCTGACGTTTCGACAACCTGAGCGGAAGTCATCTTCAGAGTAAAGAAAACGAAAAGAAAATGCTATCTTTTCGTTTTCATCCCGGACGATCATGCCTCATCTACATATTTTATTTGTGTCAGATTTTCCAATTTTAATTTATTGCTACGTTTTTCTACCATTATTCATTATTTCGTACAATTTATACCGTACTGTAATTTTAAGGTGGACTAGCTAGAATGGCTCGTTAGTTCCTTACTATAGTCTTCCTCTTTGCACCCATTTGTTTTTCTGTCATTGTAACTTACTATATATACGTACTTTATATATACATGTAAATCTACATCTTGTTCATATTATTTTGTGCAAAGAAAATGGGATAAAATTAATAAAAAAAAATTAAAAAATTGTGTTCTTTCAACCGAGAGACTACTCACGAGACGAGTAATGACGTCATAAGAGTGCCTCTAGCGTCCGACGGTACTCGGAAGCAGTTCTTAATTGAAGTCAGACATTCCTCATTCTTTCTTAATGAACTGTATCCATTTGAATACACATAGAAATTTCAGACGTCTATCAAATCAGTACTACAGCAAAACAACTACAGTCTTTCCAAAGTGGCCGCTTGAAAAAGGTTGGCCGCTGAATAGAGGTATAGAATAGTTATATAGGAATAGATTTGGGACTTTTTATTGTGGCCGCTTAATAGAGGTTGGCCGCTGAATAGAGGTATAGAATAAGTATAGGAATAGATTTGGGACTTTTTATTGTGGTCGCTTAATAGAGGTCGGCCGCTGAATAGAGGTATAGAATAGGTATAGGAATAGATTTGGGACTAGTATTTTTATTGTGGCCGCCTAATAGAGGTACCATGCACTGTACGTCCAAAACGAAAGACAGTATATTACACGGTATTTACTTTATTGTCCACAAATACATCTATTTTAACCACTGTCAGAAAAAGCTGCTGATGCCAACAGTAAGTATATTTTACGGTGAACGGAAATATAATGTTTGGAAATATTTTTTTGCAGTTAGGTGTATACTTATCCGGCTTTAATTACTATTTAGATTGTGTTGTTTGGATTTGCTTTTTGGCCGATAAGATATTTTTTTAGACATTTGAAGCAAAACAATCATGAAGCTAATTAAGAAAAAGCCTGTTAAAGTTTTCAATATAAGAAGGAATATATAACTTTGATTTAAATATAACACTCGATATTCCTCAAAGTTAAAAAGGTTGCGAATAATATCAATACACATAGGAAAATCTATCTAGACCATTTCCTGTAAACCAATATTTTTGTTTATTTAATGAAAACTAAATCATTTAACAATATGCGATCTTATTTTTGTGACGCTTAGTTGTTGTTTCTGCCGCCAAACAACGTTGAACACAATTTGTGAATTGCATTGTATTTTACTAAAACAGCATCATCATCATCATCTGTTGTTGTTGTTGTTGTTGTTGTTGTTCTTTTTCTTCTTCTTCTTCTTCTTCTTCTTCTTCTTCTTCTTCTTCTTCTTCTTCTTCTTCTTCTTCTCTTCTTCTTTTTCATCGTCTTCTTCTTCTTTTTCATCATCTTCTGTCGCTTTCTTAATTCTCCCACCTTACTCTCTCACCTTCTTCACCTATATTCGTATTCGTATTTTTATCATTTTGTTTGGGGTACCTTTTATACCCTGCAACAAGCTATTTCTTGTTATTTAACCTGTAATTTCATTCCTAGGGTCGTTAAGTTGGATGTGAAGAAACCATCGAAGGCAATGGCCAACAATATAGGCTTTCCATCATGGGGTAAGATGCAAATGCAGTTACCACAATCCCTTGCGAGAATATGACGCTATTGATATACAGTGAACACCCGCAAAAACGGAACAAGTGATTTTGGGGTTCATGTAGGCTGATGCGTTTCTTATACACCTATATATTTCAATAATCATTGTCGCAAACAAAGCCACAGTCCACACTCTAATGCCTGCAAAGGATGTCGGTATTTCTTCTCTTGTTATCGATTTATTCATAGCATAATTTGGCTGTATATAACAATATGACCATAACAAGTTGTTTTTGTGATAGATATCAATAGAAATATTTCTTTAAAAACATGTAATGAGTCACAAATTAAGTCCATGTAACCGACATCCTTTGCAGGCTTTAGAGTGTGGACTGTAGCTCAGAGGTTCTTAAAATTGTTTCTACTGCAAAATACAGTGTGTTTGTAATGGTCTGGCACACATACTTAGATCAGCCCCACTGTTTTCTAATTTTTCATATCCTGCAAATCAAATTGAGGAATGTCCAGTACTGGCCTATGGGGTCCCCTTGTCCCCTTGTCCCCTTGTCCCCTTGTCCCCTTGTCCCCTTGTCCCCTTGTCCCCTTGTCCCCTTGTCCCCTTGTCCCCTTGTCCCCTTGTCCCCTTGTCCCCTTGTCCCCTTGTCCCCTTGTCCCCTTGTCCCCTTGTCCCCTTGTCCCCTTGTCCCCTTGTCCCCTTGTCCCCTTGTCCCCTTGTCCCCTTGTCCCCTTGTCCCCTTGTCCCCTTGTCCCCTTGTCCCCTTGTCCCCTTGTCCCCTTGTGGATATCCCTAAGGGATCCCTTACCTGTCCCCTGTCCCTAGCATGCACCCTCAAATACTACGTGTCTCTCCTATCCCCTTGTCCCCTAGTGGATATCCCTAAGGGATCCCTTACCTGTCCCCTGTCCCTAGCATGCACCCTCAAATACTACGTGTCTCTCCTATCCCCTTGACCCCTAGTGGATATCCCTAAGGGATCCCTTTACTGTCCCCTGTCCCTCAGCATGCACCCTCAGATACTACGTGTCTTAACACGTGTATTATTTTTGTAGTGCTTGGATGTACTGGTATATTGGCAGGAATAATACTATTCATAGCAATATACCTGCTTATAAGAAGAATAAGGAAAAAGCCCGAAAAATATATCGAGGAAAATAGACAATTTATTATTCCAGATATAGTACCTCCACACCATCTAGAAGATGGACCTGAGATCATACAGCCTGTTATGAATCCGAACTACCTAAACCCTCATCTATATCCGTAAGCATTTTCAAAGGTTTATTATTATTTAGTTTATTTGGCATTGGAGCAACCTTGGGAAAGAACTTTGTATATGGGCCCAGTGTCCAGTTGAATGAATCTGAACGAACGAAAGATGTAATTCACGAACAAATGAATAAATGAATGGACGAAGTAACGAATGAATGAATAAATGATTGAATGAATGTGTGAATGGATGAATAAACGAATGAATGAATGAAGGAACGAACGAAAGATTTAATTTACGAACAAATAAATGAATGAAGTAACGAATGAATAAATGAATAAATGAGCGAATGAATAAACGAACAAAAGAATGAATGAATAAACGAATGAATGAACGAATGAATGAACGAACGAAAGATTTAATTAAGGAACTTACGAATGAATAAACGGACGAAAGATTGGACGAACAAATGAATGAATCTATGAATGAACGGACGAACGAATGAATAAATGAATGGATTATCTCATCCATTGTTATGCTATGTTTTTAGATGTTTCAATGGAGAGTTTGAACCTGGCATTCCCTACACTGGACCGAGCCGTCTTTGCTTCTCTCTACACTACGATATTATGTCAGAAAAACTTAAAGTCAAGTTAATACGAGCAACTCGCCTGACGTCGAAAGGGACCAGCGCCCTTGCTACACCGTATGTAAAACTATGTCTTCTCCCTGATAAAAGAAGGAAGATCAACTCACGAATACATAGGACCTCGAATCCCGATTTCAATGAAGATTTTGTTTTTATTGTCCCCGCGGACGAACTCCACACAAGAACTTTGAAATTTACAATTTGTGATTTTGATCGATTTTCTAGCCAACAAGTTATTGGTCACGTGACATATCCTTTGACAGACGTAGAGTCATTGATGACGGACGAAGACGTAGAAATATGGATGGATATTGAAGCGGGAGAAGACACTAAGGTAATTATATTCTTATACTTCTTGCAGAAATTCATAACTAGATGTTTTTAAACATCACTTGTCCGAATGAGCTATTTTTAGGTTTGCACGCTCAGCCAATCATAGCACGCGAAGTTGTGAAACTCAGTTTCTTATTGATAAAGCCTGGTTTACACTAACGACATTGGCATAAGCATAAGCAACATACGCAGACTCGGACCCCGGCTACACGGATCCGGATACTTTTGAAACCGCATACTTTTTGATGCGAATCGGCCTATCGTCCACACGAATCCAGTGAATCCGGTCACTGAAACCGCATACTTTTGAATAGGAAACGATCAACAGGATTCGTGTGGACGCAATTATTTCTATGCGGTTTCAGCCGGATCGGATTCGTGTAGAAGAGGCCTCGGTAAATCATTTCTCGACTAGGTGTGAGAAAAGCCGGACAAGTGCCGCTATAATGAGCAAAGCCCAACTGAGTCTGCGTATATTTTGCTTATGCTTATGCTTATATGTCGCTAGTGTGAACCAGGCTATAGGCATAAGCCTATAAGCAACATACGCAAACTCAGTTGGGCTTTGTCTTTTCTCGTCTCTATTCGAGAAATGTTTTATGAGTCTGCGTATATGTTGCATGCTTATGCATATGCTTATGTCGCTAGTGTGTGAACCAGGTGTAAGTTGCATAGAGGCAAGGGCTCTTTAACATGTCAGGCGACAAGCAAAACATTACTCACTGAAAATAGCTTCCTTGGACATCTGATAATTCTAGTTGTGAGCTTCTGCTCATTAATTATTGCTGAAGCTAGGGCCATTGTGTTCGTTGACCTTTTCTTCGCTCTTTTATTAATTAAAAGTAAAGTAAAATGACCTTATTTTACGTCGGCTACTCGTGACAGTCATTGACCAGTGATAAACTTGAGACCGATGGTGCACTCATATCACTTCCCTCTCTCCATCAGTGCTCCGTTCAATGCTCCGTTTTACGGGTATTTAAAGCTACTCAAAGCTACACGCAAAGGAGCGAAGTCTAAACAAGGATGCGAATTAAGTCACTGGGAATCGAACTCAGGACCTCTCGCACAGAACGCTGCGCACTAACCAACTGTGCCATCCTATATTCCTTCCTTCGTAAGTATTTTCTAATTTGTTTTGCAATTCTGTTAAATTCGTTTTTGTTTTCTTTCAGCCTGCATTACCAAAAGGAGAGTTGCTGTTCTCCCTTCAGTTTCTCCCAACAGCCTGTCGATTGAATATTAATATCATGAAAGCAACTAATTTACAACTGGAGGGCGAGCTGGGACAACTATGTAAGCAAATATTTGATATGTAGTATAGAACTGTCTGTCCGTTATCCAAAAAGAAATACAAAATAGCTATGCAATGGAGCTGAAGTTTTACATCAGCCTTGATTCTTTATACACCTAATTGCAAGAATGTTGTCACATGAAAAAAGAACATTAGTAATTTAGTAACAAAGGAATAACAATAGAAAGAGTTTAGCTTTAGTGATCTTCTTTTGTCTTATAATTAATCCCTTTCCCACTAAATTACAAAAGCCAGGACAACATTCTTGCAATTAGGTAAAGTTTTGAAAAGATAGAATCACATTTAGGTTAAATAATAATTTACCTGAGGTGAATTTAATAATTAATTCCTAACAACTTTATATTTTTTTCATCTTAATTGATTTATGACAAGATCTGTGAACACAGGTGTATACACCTATTTCAATTAACGTTGTCCATCTGGAATGGTTGATCTGAGACCGATAGGGATTGTGGGAGCTCATTAAATTCCAAATACATTGTTTTAATCACACTTGAATGGTGCTGAATTACAGGTAACCGTATTTCAGAAGTAAAAATTAATATTTAAGCGTGATTATAATAGTGCATTTGCAGTTTAATGAGCTCCCACAATTCCTATCGGTCTCAGATCAACCTTTCCAGATGGACAACGTTAATTGAAATAGGTGTAGCAAAACAATGAAAAGCGTCGTCCTAATTTTCCACTAAATTATAACAGGCAGTACGACATTCTTAGGACCACATTCTTATACTTCAGTCAGGACTACATTCTTAGCTAGGTGTATACTCATTTGGTTACATTCTTAGGTGTATCCTCATTTGATTGCCTGTGATTCATTTCAGATCCATACGTTAAGGTGTCCATGGTATTGGGCGGTAAAACGTGCAGAAAGCAGAAAACGTCAATCATTAAACGAACCAAAAACCCAGTGTATAATGAATCATTCCCGTTCACCATTCCCCCGGACGGCATGAGCCGAGTCAGTTTTATCATGTCCGTCATAAACGCGCCGAGGCTGGGAGGAACAAAGAAGCTGATTGGACGATGTGTAGTGGGACCATATATGTATAGTACGGGACCTGGATTGGCCCATTGGAATGATATGTTAGACTCAACACGAAGTGCTGTTGCACAATGGCATTCACTGGTATGAGCCCTACCCCCTAGGGATAAAACCGTCTCCCACTAGGGCAGGAATAGCTACAATCATGTGCAAAATGCCTTGAGACATTACCCGGGTTTTACGATAAAAAACGTTTATATACACCTATTTCAATTTACATAATACACATAATTTGTGATTTAAAACACGTTTTTTAAAGAAATATCAGTGTTTCATCATCTACGACTGTAACAGTGTTATGGTCATACAACACAAACACGTACAACCAAAATATGCTACGAATGAATCGATAACAAGAGAAGAAATACCGACATCCTTTGCAGGGTTCAGTGTGTGGACTGTAGCTTTGGCTGCGACAACGATTTTTGAAATAGGTGTAAATTTTACGTCCCCCCGTTGGGGTTGCCAAAGAAAATGTGTATATAAATGTATATTTTTTAAACTTCAAACAAAAACGGTCATAAAAATGTTAAAGTGTCACAACAATTGTGAACATAATTGCAGGTCTAAAGGCCCGAGCAAACGCACGCAACATGTTGGACCAACATTGTTGCGATACGGTTTGTTGAACACGAAAACAAAAGAAATGTTAGATGAGTTTCATCAAACATCATCCAACATGGTGTGCAAACGCTCGCAACATGTTGGGCCCAGCATTGTTGCGTGTTGTTGGCCAACAATGTTGCGTGCGTTTGCACGGGCCTTAACAAGCAAAGCAAGCATGTACCGACTTGCTCTATCGACATTCCTTTGTTTTTTTTCCTACAAATACAACCGCCAATAATAACAGCCTATCTTGTAAACAATTAAAGCCTGGTTCACAATAGCGACATAAGCAACATACGCAGACTCAATTGGGCTTTGCTCATTAGCCGCACTTGTCTTTTCTTACACCTAGTCGAGAAATGCTTCTGTGAGGCCTCATCCACACGAATCCAATCCGGCTGAAACCGCATAGAAATATTTGCGTCCACACGAATCCGCGTATCCGGAGGATTCAAGTTAAAGTATGCGGTTTCGGTGACCGGATTCAATGGATTCGTGTGGGCGATAGGCCGATTTGCATCAAAAAGTATGCGGTTTCAAAAGTATCCGGATCCGTGTAGACGGGGTCTGAGTCTGTGTATGTCCCTTAAAAGCCTGGTTCACACTAGCGACATAAGCATTAGTAACACATACAGACTCAGTTGGGCTTTGCTCATCAGCCACACTTGTCTTTTCTTACACCTAGTCGAGAAATGCTTCACTGAGTCTGCGTATGTTGCTTATGCTTATGTCGCTCGTGTGAACCAGGCTTTAAGGTTGTTTAGAGAAAAATATATTCAGTGACCACCCCTAATAATATTGTTCGTGCACGTGGAATACACAGCTTCAGATAAGTGAAAGGACTTGGTCCTGGATATTAACTATAAGTCACGTGACATTTGGAATAGTCAAAAAGTTTATTTACTTGGACAACATTAATGAGAATTGCTGTATAAGGACAGTGTATGTTCACGATTGACGTGCACGTGTCCAGGGCTATAAGTACTAGTCATACACTCAAACAACCATAGTTTTCATAGTCGTTTGGGGCATAAATGAAACCGTAGCATACTGCGGTTCTCAGTCACACGTGACCAACTAGACCTTCAAACACAAACGAAAAATAGAGTTTTGGTGGACGTCAATCAACTGTGTTTCCTAGGCAACACAAATTAAAATGTCCGTTGTAAAACAGCGATAAACTATATTTTTCGTCTGTGTGTCACGCTTGGACATTTGATGATACAGAGAGAATGTACAGCAAATTTGGTGATAAAATAAGAAAAAGAATTAAATCAAGAAATAACAAAATAAGATCCCATATGGTCTAGTGGTTAGGATCCGGCGCTCTCACCGCCGTGGCCCGGGTTCAATTCCCGGTGTGGGAAGATACATTTCATTTTGAATAAAAATGTGTAAATTAAAAAGAAAACTTGCTGCAATATATTTCTTATTTCAATCAGTGTTCCTATATGGTCTATTATGTATTTATGTATTTATTTTATTTATTTATTTATTTATTTATTTATTTATTTATTTATTTATTTATTTATTTATTTATTTATTTATTTATTTATTTATTTATTTATTTATTTATTTATTTATCTATTTATTTATTTATTTATTTATCTACCTATTTATTTATTTATCTATCTATCTATTTATTTATCTATTTATTTATTTATCTATCTATTTATTTATCTATTTATTTATCTATCTATCTATCTATTTATTTATCTATTTATTTATTTATTTATTGATCTACCTATTTATTGATCTATTTATCTACTATCTATTTATTTATCTATTTATTTATCTATTTATTTATTTATTTATCTACCTATTTATTTATCTACTATCTATTTATTTATCTATTTATTTATCTATCTATCTATTTATTTATCTATCTATTTATTTATTTATTTATCTATTTATTTACTTATTTATTTATTTATTTATCTATTTATTTATCTATTTATTTATTTATTTATCTATTTATTTATTTATTTATTTATTTATTTATCTATTTATTTATTTATTTATTTGTTTTCGAACATTGACAATTACAAAAACGATAAAAACTGGTGGAGGAAAACGTATTTAAGAGCAATGAAATTGTGCCCTGGATGCCAGAGGTTTGAGAAGTTTTTACGATTTAAAGTAGTTTCGAGGACTATTTTCAATGTATTTTGTTTGTTTGGTAGAGTATCGTTATTATTTCCCTATAAAAGAAAGCCCCTCTGGAACCAGGGTAATGAAATTGTAGTTCAAAGAAACTGTTTGTCAATGAGCATGTTGCAAAAATTTAAGATTCTTACATAAATAGTCACAGAAATTATAAAAAAACACGAGTACAAACATTAAAAGCGTGAAACATAAATAGTACCAAATAGTGATATTTTATGCTAATTCTACTGTTTTCTATTGTTTAATTAGCACAATTTAGTACTAATTAGTACTATTTGTTTCACGGGTATAATATTTGTACTCTAAAAATATCGATGTATCCAAGAAAGGTAAATTTTTATATATTGACATATATATTATATATTTCTGTCGAAATTACCGTGATACTCACTCTAGATCTACGCTTGGGCTACCTGTGGGCCACCTCTCTCTGGGGCTACCGGTCTGTGATGTTGCGTGACTTGTAATGGAATCAATACCTTGTGATGTCACGAACTATCTTCGACCACCTGATTCAGCAGTAGCATTTTAAAAAGCAGGAGAAACGGAGTTTACACGATTATAATCTAGCTCCATTTTTATCTAAAGCGTCAATAGGACTATTAAGTCTTAACTGGTACCATTTCCAACTGATCAACGAGAGAAGGGACGATAACCCAACTTGATTTTATAACGATGGCTTTGAGTCAATGCCCGCCATTATCAGACGAGCAGATCACCAAAGGACGTTTTTCTGACTGTACTGTAATTGTCACTGGTGGTGCATCGGGTATAGGCAAAGCAGCTGTGACAAGATTTGCAAGTGATGGAGCGAGGGTGATAATTTTTGATGTGAACTCGGAGCAAGGCGAACAACTAGCTTCGTCTTTGAAAGCTGATGGTAAACAAGTAGAGTTCATGTTGGTCGATGTATCTGATAAAGAGCAGTGTGTTGTGGCAGTTGATAAAGTGGCTAGTACAAGCGGGAGAGTGAACTTTTTGGTCAATAATGCTGTAAGTTTTTGTATGAAAGGTATGTATAAATCATTTCATCTTATATAACTTATATTAAATCCACATAGGCAATTCAAGCTTTCTTGCTGTTTATACCTTCTGAAAGTTTCAACTATTTCCACACACACCAATTAGGACTAAAACTATTTTATAAAATATTTTAATTCCCTTTATTGTAAATTTGAACTTAAATCCAATGTATTATTCTGGTAATAGCTGTTATTACAGTTATATGCAAATGATTTTGAACAATGGGTTGAAGTCGAGGCTTTCGGACGAAAACAATAGGTTTGCCCGAAAGCCTCGATTTGAATCCATTGTTTGAAATCATTTGCATATAACTGTAATAACAGCTATTATATGTGTGTGAATAAATAAGTCTTTCTTGGCGATATGGCGTCGCGACTACCAGTATTTAGAACATATATAGTCATACTCACTCGACCAATCAACAATCAGTATTCAATGCTCTATATCCCATAGCACATGGAAATCACATGAAGCACATCGAAAATATAGGGTTAGAGCCGTTTACATTAACCCGTGAAACATACTTTAGTATATTACTCTCCCTCTTTTGCTAGATTGCAGAATACCCCGCCACTCATACCTATACACCTATTTCAAAAATCGTTGTCGCAGCCAAAGCTACAGTCCACACTCTAAAGCCTGCAAAGGATGTCGGTTACATGGACTTAATTTGTGATTTATTGCACATTTTTTAAAGAAATATTTGTATTTATATCTACCACTGCAACAACTTGTTATGGTCATATAACACAAACACGTACAACTAAAAAATATTTTGAATATATCAATAACAATAGAAGAAATACCGACATCCTTTGCAGGCTTCAGAGTGTGGACTGTGGCTTTGTTTGCCACAACGATTTTTGAAATAGGTGTATACTTGTAGCCTGTGTCTACGGCTACGGGTTATGATACACAGGGATACCAGAAGTACTGTAACAAACATGGAATACCAAATACCTGTGTAGCCAGCTGGCTACGGCTACGGGATACATTCTTTTGACCTGTAGCACCCGTAGCCCCGTAGCCACTTCATAGTTGTACTTCGTTCTACTAAGACACAGGGAGAGCGATATATTAATTTTGACATGTAGCACCCGTAGCCGCGTAGCCACTTCATATATAGTTATTCTTCGTTCTACTAAGACACAGGGAGACCGATATATTAATTTTGACCTGTAGCACCTGTAGCTGCGTAGCCACTTCATTGTGTTCTTATGTTGTTATTTGACTATCACACTTTAACTAATACACTTTGTTTCATGGGTTAATGAGAACCACTCTAATAAGTTGCTCTACTTCACCTCATATTTTCTGAATATATTTATCAATGTAGATATAATTTCTATATCCTTATCTAATATTAAAATGTTCATTACATTAAACTGTCAATTGAAAATATTATAACCTACAAATCTAACATCTAACAGCTGCCTCAACTAGCCGTTATGCTATTTGCTGGTTAGATTAGTGTCTTATAATATAATTAAGCCAGGTAAAGATATCTAATTATTGAATTGCATTGCATTGAATTGAAATGAATTGAATTGAATCGAATCGAATCGAATCAAATTAAATTGAGTTGACTTGAATTGAATTGAATTGAGTTGAGTTGAGTTGAGTTGAGTTGAGTTGAGTTGAGTTGAGTTGAGTTGAGTTGAGTTGAGTTGAGTTGAGTTGAGTTGAGTTGAGTTGAGTTGAGTTGAGTTGAGTTGAGTTGAGTTGAATTGAATTGAGTTGAATTCAATTCAATTCAATTCAATTGAATTCAATTCAATTGGCCTTTACCTAAACGAGCAGAAGACTGGGTACTAGTTTGCTAAATTAATCTAATTACAAAATTAATCATATCATTGGAAAGAGCACATCAAGATATACAAGGTTCCAAAGTTTGGTTAAATTTGGTTGAATACTGGGTTAGAGGCTGTCTTTGAAAACCTTGAAAATTTACAAAGAAATGTATGGATTGGATGGACACTGTCCATTCAAACCATACATTTCTTTGTAATTCTATGGACATTTAAAATGCTCTCATTTTGTCGCTATTTAACCTAATGTGCCCAAACTTTCAAACCTTGTATATTTCAGTGTGCTCTTTCTATGATATGCTTAATTTTGTAATTAGATTAATTTAGAAAACTAGTACCCAGTCCCCTGCTCATTTAGGTAAAGGCCAATTCAATTCAATTCAATTCAATTCAATTCAATTCAATTCAACTCAATAAGTAAAAATATTACAGGGTTCCTTGAACTCCTTGAAAGGTGCTAAAATTTAAAATGTTTATTTTTTTACTTAAAAGTCCTTCAGTTAAATGAGAACTGAGTTGAGTTGAGTTGAGTTGAGTTGAGTTGAGTTGAGTTGAGTTGAGTTGAGTTGAGTTGAGTTGAGTTGAGTTGAGTTGAGTTGAGTTGAGTTGAGTTGAGTTGAGTTGAGTTGAGTTGAGTTGAGTTGAGTTGAGTTGAGTTGAGTTGAGTTGAGTTGAGTTGAGTTGAGTTGAGTTGAGTTGAGTTGAGTTGAATTGAGCCGAGTTGAGTTGAGTTGATTTGAATTGAGTTGAATTCAATTCAATTCAATTCAATTCAATTCAATTCAATTCAATTCAATTCAATTCAATAAGTAAAAATATTACAGGGTTCCTTGAACTCCTTGAAAGGTGCTAAAATTTAAAATGTTTATTTTTTTACTTAAAAGTCCTTCAGTTAAATGAGAACTGACCTTGAAAATATCTTTTGTACTTTTACTCTGTTGAATAAGGAAACACTCTAGGTGATTGTATAAAAAGGTCCAAAATCCCAACCAATCAACGCGCGATTTGCATGTTATAACCAGTCTATACATATATCAAGTAGTTATATGTGAATAGTAGAGCGTTTTCGTATAATCAACCCACTTTTAAAATGCAAATGATAATATGTGTAAAATAACATCCTAATTAGGTGTGTGTGTGTAGCAAAGTGCTTCAATGAGTTGTGCTCTCGGCTTAAAATAATTAAAAGAAAGCAAAGAAAAGACAAAGTCGACTGACAGTTATAGATATCCTCGGAACCACTATTATTAATATTTATTTATTTATTTTTATTATATTTGAAAGCAAATAGCTACACGCACACCTCATTAGCATGTTATTTCACACATATTGTCATATGCATTTTAAAAGTGGGTTATACGAAAACGCACCAATATATCAAGTTTAATGTGATATAGATCAGTGGAATAATCAAGTACTTACAAAATCAATGTGTTTTAAGGTCTTACAGCGACGGCGGAAGATTGGAATAAAGTGATGAGTGTCAACGTGCAAGGATATGCTAACATGGTGCAAGCCTGTCATCCTCATATGTTAAAAGGTAGATATCCACTTGTTTACCTGCACAGCCACACTGTGTGGCGTCACGCAACGTTGTTTTTGGGAGAGAGCGTTGCGTGACGAATCAAAGTGGTTTATGGGTAGGATCATACACTATCAACGTCTATGAAACGAGTTTTACTATAGGGCCCATCGTAGCTCATCGTCGCATAATGTCGCCTTATTTAGCCTAATAATCCTAATGTTCCTACACTGATACCAGCCAATGTCACTAACCATTCCCTAAAATTAAACAAAATTGCCAATATCGCCAAGTAATGTTGCAATCTTTCCCAAAAATTAGCAAAGCAAAGCAAAGCAAAGCAAAGCAAAGCAAAGCAAAGCAAAGCAAAGCAAAGCAAAGCAAAGCAAAGCAAAGCAAAGCAAAGCAAAGCAAAGCAAAGCAAAGCAAAGCAAAGCAAAGCAAAGCAAAGCAAAGCAAAGCAAAGCAAAGCAAAGCAAAGCAAAGCAAAGCAAAGCAAAGCAAAGCAAAGCAAAGCAAAGCAAAGCAAAGCAAAGCAAAGCAAAGCAAAGCAAAGCAAAGCAAAGCAAAGCAAAGCAAAGCAAAGCAAAGCAAAGCAAAGCAAAGCAAAGCAAAGCACAAAATAAGGCAAAGCAAAGTAAAGTAACGTAAAGTAAAAAAAACATCTTTTACGTCGGAAGTCCCTTTTGCCGAAGCCAATCTTCCAGAGTAGCCGGGCCTTTGCATCGAAGTGAGACGAACATTGGCCTTTCAGTGATAAAGACCTTTTAACACCTCGCAGGACAATAGACCTCTTTGCCTCCGTATGCAAATTGCCCATTTCAGACCAAGTGCCATTCCCTTGAGAATTGTTCTTTTATGATGAACGTGTTATATCATTTACATGTGAAAGAAACAATTCCCAAGGGTAGCATCACGTGATCTGAAATGGGACAACAAACAAGGAAGGTAAAGAGGTCTATTATTCACGTTTCTCTATCATTGCAAGCTTAACGTGCGCCTCGCTTCGATGTAAAGACCCGGCTACCTGTTTCAAGATGGCGCAGGGAACTGTGAAAGGGACTATTGTTAACAAATACAAATTATTTACAGCATTGCTAGGTTACCGTGCTGTGGTTAATATGGCAAGTATATCAGGTCGTCGTGCTCAGCCTTCAAACCGCTGGACATACCACGCAAGCAAAGGAGCCATACTGACGATGACTAAGTGTATGGCCTTAGACCTAGCTAACGATGGTATCAGAGTGAACTCTGTCAGCCCTTCATGGACATATACTGCTGAGGTATTGTATAAGCTAGTGTAAAGAGGGAATATAGTAACATAAGCTGGCCTTTACCGAAACGAGTAAAGGGCTGGGTACTAGTTTCCCTAATTAAGATATGTAAGTTTCCTGAGATTTGGTGCTTTTGGTTGGATATTGAGTGAGTAACAGCCATTCAAAACTGCCCAAAATTACAAAGGAATGTATGGACTGGAAGGACAGGCGTCCTTCCAAACCCAATCCTCTACTTAATGCGCTCTTCAGCAACAACGTTTATTGAAGCCATATATGATTTTTTTTATGTTCTTATTACTATTTAAGGTAGCAAGAGTACTCAACAACGATCGCGAAAAGTGGGAACCAATCTACGGTAAACAATTGATGCTCAATAGGTTTTGTGAGCCGTCTGAAGTGGCAGCGGCTATTGCCTATTTGTGCAGTCGCGATGCATCTTTTATTACCGCTGCTGACATCCCTGTCGATGGCGGCGCCAGACAACTGACTGCTGCTGGAAGCGAAAACATTCCCACATGAACAGATGCTCGTATCTTAGCAACAACAACATACAATGATGATGATAATAAACCTTATTCCAAAATGGCGACCTTTTGGCCCTTAATGCCTTACTCTCATGAAATTAATAATTTCATGAGAACGAATCCAAAAAGTTTTGCAATTGAATATTAGAATTGGAATATCTCATAATTTAGGCGCTGTAGAAATTATTAAATTACTATTTACACTTCTCAATCTTAAAGCTAAACACAAGTGTCCTAGGAAATATTGGGGAGACACACATTTGTCCGGTGTTGATATTTCTATTGATCACACTTCTCTATGTTCGTAACGTTTTGAAATAAATTCTTGATTTAAATCATTGTATGTTATATAATAAACAGATTAATATATGGCCGCTTGGAGATATGAAATTTATCTTCTTGAATTCAATCTCGATAACAAGTTAAACAGTCGGAAATATATTTGAAATCTCACTCGCCCATGTATTAATCTCTATATCTTACATAATAAAAACATGTGTACCACGATTATTCTTATCTTAGGATGATCTTTCTTTTAATATTTCTTTTTTTATTTTATGTTTAACTATTTAGCACACATATATAACTCTGCTCACGAGCTGATTTTTACTAAGGAAGGAAAACCGGAGAAAGGTTTAACCGTACGCGTTGTGGTTTGAAATTAACAGCACATGAAAAAACGTTCATACATACTTGGAAAAGGTTGTCATCACCAAAGGCCCAATGTGATAGAGTGCAGACACTATGTCCGTGAAATATCACCAAAGTTATTTTAACTATCACTCAACCAGAACATTAATTATTAATAGAAATACACTGGAGACATTAAATACACAAGAGACTTGGACCATGGACAATGACTTTAATGATTTCATTACTTGAAAATACGTTTTATTGTGTATTTAGTGTCTCCAGTGTATTTCTATTAACAATGTTCTGGTTGAGTGATAGTTACTAACTAACAACTAGTTAGCAACAAATAACTTTGGTGATATTTCAAGGACATAGTGTCTGCACTCCAAGCGATAGGTCTGTTCATGCAATCAAAGACAAATAATCCAAAGCTAATAAAATAGTTTCGTGGACTACAAACAGAATCTCTCAACAATAGTATCTGCATGTACAGTGGTTAGGATCCGGCGCTCTCACCGCCGTGGCCCGGTTTCAATTCCCGGTGTGGGAAGATTCATTTCATTTTGAATAAGTGTGAAAAATCGAAAAGAAATATTTCTGCATTTGAGTATCTGAGTTTAACAAGAATTCCCATATGGTCTAGTGGTTAGGATCCGGCGCTCTCACCGCCGTGGCCCGGGTTCAATTCCCGGTGTGGGAAGATTCATTTCATTTTGAATAAGTGTAGAAAATTGAAAATTAATATTTCTGCATTTGAGTATCTGATTTCCAACAATGGAACGTGGTCCGGGTTCAATTCCGGGTTCAATTCCCGGTGTGGGAAGATTCATTTCATTTTGAATAAGTGTGAAAAATTGAAAAGAAATATTTCTGCATTTGAGTAACTGAGTTTAACAAGAATTCCCATATGGTCTAGTGGTTAGGATCCGGCGCTCTCACCGCCGTGGCCCGGGTTCAATTCCCGGTGTGGGAAGATTCATTTCATTTTGAATAAGTGTAGAAAATTGAAAATTAATATTTCTGCATTTGAGTATCTGATTTCCAACAATGGAACGTGGTCCGGGTTCAATTCCGGGTTCAATTCCCGGTGTGGGAAGATTCATTTCATTTTGAATAAGTGTGAAAAATCGAAAAGAAATATTTCTGCATTTGAGTATCTGAGTTTAACAAGAATTCCCATATGGTCTAGTGGTTAGGATCCGGCGCTCTCACCGCCGTGGCCCGGGTTCAATTCCCGGTGTGGGAAGATTCATTTCATTTTGAATAAGTGTAGAAAATTGAAAATTAATATTTCTGCATTTGAGTATCTGATTTCCAACAATGGAACGTGGTCCGGGTTCAATTCCGGGTTCAATTCCCGGTGTGGGAAGATTCATTTCATTTTGAATAAGTGTGAAAAATTGAAAAGAAATATTTCTGCATTTGAGTAACTGAGTTTAACAAGAATTCCCATATGGTCTAGTGGTTAGGATCCGGCGCTCTCACCGCCGTGGCCCGGGTTCGATTCCCGGTGTGGGAAGATTCATTTCATTTTGAATAAGTGTGGAAAATTGAAAATTAATATTTCTGCATTTGAGTATCTGATTTCCAACAATGGAACGTGGTCCGGGTTCAATTCCGGGTTCAATTCCCGGTGTGGGAAGATTCATTTCATTTTGAATAAGTGTGAAAAATTGAAAAGAAATATTTCTGCATTTGAGTAACTGAGTTTAACAAGAATTCCCATATGGTCTAGTGGTTAGGATCCGGCGCTCTCACCGCCGTGGCCCGGGTTCGATTCCCGGTGTGGGAAGATTCATTTCATTTTGAATAAGTGTGGAAAATTGAAAATTAATATTTCTGCATTTGAGTATCTGAGTATCTGAGTTTAACAAGAACTCCCATATGGTCTAGTGGTTAGGATCCGGCGCTCTCACCGCCGTGGCCCGGGTTCAATTCCCGGTGTGGGAAGATTCATTTCATTTTGAATAAGTGTAGAAAATTGAAAATTAATATTTCTGCATTTGAGTATCTGATTTCCAACAATGGAACGTGGTCCGGGTTCAATTCCCGGTGTGGGAAGATTCATTTCATTTTGAATAAGTGTGAAAAATTGAAAAGAAATATTTCTGCATTTCAGTAACTGAGTTTAACAAGAATTCCCATATGGTCTAGTGGTTAGGATCCGGCGCTCTCACCGCCGTGGCCCGGGTTCGATTCCCGGTGTGGGAAGATTCATTTCATTTTGAATAAGTGTGGAAAATTGAAAATTAATATTTCTGCATTTGAGTATCTGAGTATCTGAGTTTAACAAGAACTCCCATATGGTCTAGTGGTTAGGATCCGGCGCTCTCACCGCCGTGGCCCGGGTTCAATTCCCGGTGTGGGAAGATTCATTTCATTTTGAATAAGTGTAGAAAATTGAAAATTAATATTTCTGCATTTGAGTATCTGATTTCCAACAATGGAACGTGGTCCGGGTTCAATTCCCGGTGTGGGAAGATTCATTTCATTTTGAATAAGTGTGAAAAATTGAAAAGAAATATTTCTGCATTTGAGTAACTGAGTTTAACAAGAATTCCCATATGGTCTAGTGGTTAGGATCCGGCGCTCTCACCGCCGTGGCCCGGGTTCGATTCCCGGTGTGGGAAGATTCATTTCATTTTGAATAAGTGTGGAAAATTGAAAATTAATATTTCTGCATTTGAGTATCTGAGTATCTGAGTTTAACAAGAACTCCCATATGGTCTAGTGGTTAGGATCCGGCGCTCTCACCGCCGTGGCCCGGGTTCAATTCCCGGTGTGGGAAGATTCATTTCATTTTGAATAAGTGTAGAAAATTGAAAATTAATATTTCTGCATTTGAGTATCTGATTTCCAACAATGGAACGTGGTCCGGGTTCAATTCCCGGTGTGGGAAGATTCATTTCATTTTGAATAAGTGTGAAAAATTGAAAAGAAATATTTCTGCATTTGAGTAACTGAGTTTAACAAGAATTCCCATATGGTCTAGTGGTTAGGATCCGGCGCTCTCACCGCCGTGGCCCGGGTTCGATTCCCGGTGTGGGAAGATTCATTTCATTTTGAATAAGTGTGGAAAATTGAAAATTAATATTTCTGCATTTGAGTATCTGAGTATCTGAGTTTAACAAGAACTCCCATATGGTCTAGTGGTTAGGATCCGGCGCTCTCACCGCCGTGGCCCGGGTTCAATTCCCGGTGTGGGAAGATTCATTTCATTTTGAATAAGTGTAGAAAATTGAAAATTAATATTTCTGCATTTGAGTATCTGATTTCCAACAATGGAACGTGGTCCGGGTTCAATTCCGGGTTCAATTCCCGGTGTGGGAAGATTCATTTCATTTTGAATAAGTGTGAAAAATTGAAAAGAAATATTTCTGCATTTGAGTAACTGAGTTTAACAAGAATTCCCATATGGTCTAGTGGTTAGGATCCGGCGCTCTCACCGCCGTGGCCCGGGTTCGATTCCCGGTGTGGGAAGATTCATTTCATTTTGAATAAGTGTAGAAAATTGAAAATTAATATTTCTGCATTTGAGTATCTGAGTATCTGAGTTTAACAAGAACTCCCATATGGTCTAGTGGTTAGGATCCGGCGCTCTCACCGCCGTGGCCCGGGTTCAATTCCCGGTGTGGGAAGATTCATTTCATTTTGAATAAGTGTAGAAAATTGAAAATTAATATTTCTGCATTTGAGTATCTGATTTCCTACAATGGAACGTGGTCCGGGTTCAATTCCGGGTTCAATTCCCGGTGTGGGAAGATTCATTTCATTTTGAATAAGTGTGAAAAATTGAAAAGAAATATTTCTGCATTTGAGTAACTGATTTTATAGGTAAATTCATTGGAGGACGAGGGAATTCCACGTTGAATTTCACGAGAGAAATCAATATCGCATGAATCGCGGAGTCCGCGGAGCGATGAGTGGCCCGGGTTCGATTCCCGGTGTGGGAAGATTCATTTCATTTTGAATAAGTGTGGAAAATTGAAAATTAATATTTCTGCATTTGAGTATCTGAGTATCTGAGTTTAACAAGAACTCCCATATGGTCTAGTGGTTAGGATCCGGCGCTCTCACCGCCGTGGCCCGGGTTCAATTCCCGGTGTGGGAAGATTCATTTCATTTTGAAAAAGTGTAGAAAATTGAAAATTAATATTTCTGCATTTGAGTATCTGATTTCCTACAATGGAACGTGGTCCGGGTTCAATTCCGGGTTCAATTCCCGGTGTGGGAAGATTCATTTCATTTTGAATAAGTGTGAAAAATCGAAAAGAAATATTTCTGCATTTGAGTATCTGAGTTTAACAAGAATTCCCATATGGTCTAGTGGTTAGGATCCGGCGCTCTCACCGCCGTGGCCCGGGTTCAATTCCCGGTGTGGGAAGATTCATTTCATTTTGAATAAGTGTAGAAAATTGAAAATTAATATTTCTGCATTTGAGTATCTGATTTCCAACAATGGAACGTGGTCCGGGTTCAATTCCGGGTTCAATTCCCGGTGTGGGAAGATTCATTTCATTTTGAATAAGTGTGAAAAATTGAAAAGAAATATTTCTGCATTTGAGTAACTGAGTTTAACAAGAATTCCCATATGGTCTAGTGGTTAGGATCCGGCGCTCTCACCGCCGTGGCCCGGGTTCGATTCCCGGTGTGGGAAGATTCATTTCATTTTGAATAAGTGTGGAAAATTGAAAATTAATATTTCTGCATTTGAGTATCTGAGTATCTGAGTTTAACAAGAACTCCCATATGGTCTAGTGGTTAGGATCCGGCGCTCTCACCGCCGTGGCCCGGGTTCAATTCCCGGTGTGGGAAGATTCATTTCATTTTGAATAAGTGTAGAAAATTGAAAATTAATATTTCTGCATTTGAGTATCTGATTTCCAACAATGGAACGTGGTCCGGGTTCAATTCCCGGTGTGGGAAGATTCATTTCATTTTGAATAAGTGTGAAAAATTGAAAAGAAATATTTCTGCATTTCAGTAACTGAGTTTAACAAGAATTCCCATATGGTCTAGTGGTTAGGATCCGGCGCTCTCACCGCCGTGGCCCGGGTTCGATTCCCGGTGTGGGAAGATTCATTTCATTTTGAATAAGTGTGGAAAATTGAAAATTAATATTTCTGCATTTGAGTATCTGAGTATCTGAGTTTAACAAGAACTCCCATATGGTCTAGTGGTTAGGATCCGGCGCTCTCACCGCCGTGGCCCGGGTTCAATTCCCGGTGTGGGAAGATTCATTTCATTTTGAATAAGTGTAGAAAATTGAAAATTAATATTTCTGCATTTGAGTATCTGATTTCCAACAATGGAACGTGGTCCGGGTTCAATTCCGGGTTCAATTCCCGGTGTGGGAAGATTCATTTCATTTTGAATAAGTGTGAAAAATTGAAAAGAAATATTTCTGCATTTGAGTAACTGAGTTTAACAAGAATTCCCATATGGTCTAGTGGTTAGGATCCGGCGCTCTCACCGCCGTGGCCCGGGTTCGATTCCCGGTGTGGGAAGATTCATTTCATTTTGAATAAGTGTGGAAAATTGAAAATTAATATTTCTGCATTTGAGTATCTGAGTATCTGAGTTTAACAAGAACTCCCATATGGTCTAGTGGTTAGGATCCGGCGCTCTCACCGCCGTGGCCCGGGTTCAATTCCCGGTGTGGGAAGATTCATTTCATTTTGAATAAGTGTGAAAAATTGAAAAGAAATATTTCTGCATTTGAGTAACTGAGTTTAACAAGAATTCCCATATGGTCTAGTGGTTAGGATCCGGCGCTCTCACCGCCGTGGCCCGGGTTCGATTCCCGGTGTGGGAAGATTCATTTCATTTTGAATAAGTGTAGAAAATTGAAAATTAATATTTCTGCATTTGAGTATCTGAGTATCTGAGTTTAACAAGAACTCCCATATGGTCTAGTGGTTAGGATCCGGCGCTCTCACCGCCGTGGCCCGGGTTCAATTCCCGGTGTGGGAAGATTCATTTCATTTTGAATAAGTGTAGAAAATTGAAAATTAATATTTCTGCATTTGAGTATCTGATTTCCTACAATGGAACGTGGTCCGGGTTCAATTCCGGGTTCAATTCCCGGTGTGGGAAGATTCATTTCATTTTGAATAAGTGTGAAAAATTGAAAAGAAATATTTCTGCATTTGAGTAACTGATTTTATAGGTAAATTCATTGGAGGACGAGGGAATTCCACGTTGAATTTCACGAGAGAAATCAATATCGCATGAATCGCGGAGTCCGCGGAGCGATGAGTGGCCCGGGTTCGATTCCCGGTGTGGGAAGATTCATTTCATTTTGAATAAGTGTGGAAAATTGAAAATTAATATTTCTGCATTTGAGTATCTGAGTATCTGAGTTTAACAAGAACTCCCATATGGTCTAGTGGTTAGGATCCGGCGCTCTCACCGCCGTGGCCCGGGTTCAATTCCCGGTGTGGGAAGATTCATTTCATTTTGAAAAAGTGTAGAAAATTGAAAATTAATATTTCTGCATTTGAGTATCTGATTTCCTACAATGGAACGTGGTCCGGGTTCAATTCCGGGTTCAATTCCCGGTGTGGGAAGATTCATTTCATTTTGAATAAGTGTGAAAAATCGAAAAGAAATATTTCTGCATTTGAGTATCTGAGTTTAACAAGAATTCCCATATGGTCTAGTGGTTAGGATCCGGCGCTCTCACCGCCGTGGCCCGGGTTCAATTCCCGGTGTGGGAAGATTCATTTCATTTTGAATAAGTGTAGAAAATTGAAAATTAATATTTCTGCATTTGAGTATCTGATTTCCAACAATGGAACGTGGTCCGGGTTCAATTCCGGGTTCAATTCCCGGTGTGGGAAGATTCATTTCATTTTGAATAAGTGTGAAAAATTGAAAAGAAATATTTCTGCATTTGAGTAACTGAGTTTAACAAGAATTCCCATATGGTCTAGTGGTTAGGATCCGGCGCTCTCACCGCCGTGGCCCGGGTTCGATTCCCGGTGTGGGAAGATTCATTTCATTTTGAATAAGTGTGGAAAATTGAAAATTAATATTTCTGCATTTGAGTATCTGAGTATCTGAGTTTAACAAGAACTCCCATATGGTCTAGTGGTTAGGATCCGGCGCTCTCACCGCCGTGGCCCGGGTTCAATTCCCGGTGTGGGAAGATTCATTTCATTTTGAATAAGTGTAGAAAATTGAAAATTAATATTTCTGCATTTGAGTATCTGATTTCCAACAATGGAACGTGGTCCGGGTTCAATTCCCGGTGTGGGAAGATTCATTTCATTTTGAATAAGTGTGAAAAATTGAAAAGAAATATTTCTGCATTTCAGTAACTGAGTTTAACAAGAATTCCCATATGGTCTAGTGGTTAGGATCCGGCGCTCTCACCGCCGTGGCCCGGGTTCGATTCCCGGTGTGGGAAGATTCATTTCATTTTGAATAAGTGTGGAAAATTGAAAATTAATATTTCTGCATTTGAGTATCTGAGTATCTGAGTTTAACAAGAACTCCCATATGGTCTAGTGGTTAGGATCCGGCGCTCTCACCGCCGTGGCCCGGGTTCAATTCCCGGTGTGGGAAGATTCATTTCATTTTGAATAAGTGTAGAAAATTGAAAATTAATATTTCTGCATTTGAGTATCTGATTTCCAACAATGGAACGTGGTCCGGGTTCAATTCCGGGTTCAATTCCCGGTGTGGGAAGATTCATTTCATTTTGAATAAGTGTGAAAAATTGAAAAGAAATATTTCTGCATTTGAGTAACTGAGTTTAACAAGAATTCCCATATGGTCTAGTGGTTAGGATCCGGCGCTCTCACCGCCGTGGCCCGGGTTCGATTCCCGGTGTGGGAAGATTCATTTCATTTTGAATAAGTGTGGAAAATTGAAAATTAATATTTCTGCATTTGAGTATCTGAGTATCTGAGTTTAACAAGAACTCCCATATGGTCTAGTGGTTAGGATCCGGCGCTCTCACCGCCGTGGCCCGGGTTCAATTCCCGGTGTGGGAAGATTCATTTCATTTTGAATAAGTGTAGAAAATTGAAAATTAATATTTCTGCATTTGAGTATCTGATTTCCTACAATGGAACGTGGTCCGGGTTCAATTCCGGGTTCAATTCCCGGTGTGGGAAGATTCATTTCATTTTGAATAAGTGTGAAAAATTGAAAAGAAATATTTCTGCATTTGAGTAACTGATTTTATAGGTAAATTCATTGGAGGACGAGGGAATTCCACGTTGAATTTCACGAGAGAAATCAATATCGCATGAATCGCGGAGTCCGCGGAGCGATGAGTGGCCCGGGTTCGATTCCCGGTGTGGGAAGATTCATTTCATTTTGAATAAGTGTGGAAAATTGAAAATTAATATTTCTGCATTTGAGTATCTGAGTATCTGAGTTTAACAAGAACTCCCATATGGTCTAGTGGTTAGGATCCGGCGCTCTCACCGCCGTGGCCCGGGTTCAATTCCCGGTGTGGGAAGATTCATTTCATTTTGAAAAAGTGTAGAAAATTGAAAATTAATATTTCTGCATTTGAGTATCTGATTTCCTACAATGGAACGTGGTCCGGGTTCAATTCCGGGTTCAATTCCCGGTGTGGGAAGATTCATTTCATTTTGAATAAGTGTGAAAAATCGAAAAGAAATATTTCTGCATTTGAGTATCTGAGTTTAACAAGAATTCCCATATGGTCTAGTGGTTAGGATCCGGCGCTCTCACCGCCGTGGCCCGGGTTCAATTCCCGGTGTGGGAAGATTCATTTCATTTTGAATAAGTGTAGAAAATTGAAAATTAATATTTCTGCATTTGAGTATCTGATTTCCAACAATGGAACGTGGTCCGGGTTCAATTCCGGGTTCAATTCCCGGTGTGGGAAGATTCATTTCATTTTGAATAAGTGTGAAAAATTGAAAAGAAATATTTCTGCATTTGAGTAACTGAGTTTAACAAGAATTCCCATATGGTCTAGTGGTTAGGATCCGGCGCTCTCACCGCCGTGGCCCGGGTTCGATTCCCGGTGTGGGAAGATTCATTTCATTTTGAATAAGTGTGGAAAATTGAAAATTAATATTTCTGCATTTGAGTATCTGAGTATCTGAGTTTAACAAGAACTCCCATATGGTCTAGTGGTTAGGATCCGGCGCTCTCACCGCCGTGGCCCGGGTTCAATTCCCGGTGTGGGAAGATTCATTTCATTTTGAATAAGTGTAGAAAATTGAAAATTAATATTTCTGCATTTGAGTATCTGATTTCCTACAATGGAACGTGGTCCGGGTTCAATTCCGGGTTCAATTCCCGGTGTGGGAAGATTCATTTCATTTTGAATAAGTGTGAAAAATTGAAAAGAAATATTTCTGCATTTCAGTAACTGAGTTTAACAAGAATTCCCATATGGTCTAGTGGTTAGGATCCGGCGCTCTCACCGCCGTGGCCCGGGTTCGATTCCCGGTGTGGGAAGATTCATTTCATTTTGAATAAGTGTGGAAAATTGAAAATTAATATTTCTGCATTTGAGTATCTGAGTATCTGAGTTTAACAAGAACTCCCATATGGTCTAGTGGTTAGGATCCGGCGCTCTCACCGCCGTGGCCCGGGTTCAATTCCCGGTGTGGGAAGATTCATTTCATTTTGAAAAAGTGTAGAAAATTGAAAATTAATATTTCTGCATTTGAGTATCTGATTTCCTACAATGGAACGTGGTCCGGGTTCAATTCCGGGTTCAATTCCCGGTGTGGGAAGATTCATTTCATTTTGAATAAGTGTGAAAAATCGAAAAGAAATATTTCTGCATTTGAGTATCTGAGTTTAACAAGAATTCCCATATGGTCTAGTGGTTAGGATCCGGCGCTCTCACCGCCGTGGCCCGGGTTCAATTCCCGGTGTGGGAAGATTCATTTCATTTTGAATAAGTGTAGAAAATTGAAAATTAATATTTCTGCATTTGAGTATCTGATTTCCAACAATGGAACGTGGTCCGGGTTCAATTCCGGGTTCAATTCCCGGTGTGGGAAGATTCATTTCATTTTGAATAAGTGTAGAAAATTGAAAATTAATATATCTGCATTTGAGTATCTGAGTATCTGAGTTTAACAAGAATTCCCATATGGTCTAGTGGTTAGGATCCGGCGCTCTCATCGCCGTGGCCCGGGTTCAATTCCCGGTGTGGGAAGATTCATTTCATTTTGAATAAGTGTGGAAAATTGAAAAGAAATATTTCTGCATTTGAATATCTGATTTCCAACAATTCCCATATGGTCTAGTGGTTAGGATCCGGCGCTCTCACCGCCGTGGCCCGGGTTCAACTCCCGGTGTGGGAAGATAAAATTCATTTTGAATAATTGTGTAAAATGAAAAGATTTATTACTGCACTTGATCTTCTTACTTCAACAAGAGTTCCCTCAAACAACATTTTTCTGACTATGTGGTGAATTTTCATCCTTATCTTGTACAAGGAGCATCCTTTTAGGATCCATCGCATATCTGGTCCCCCCTTTCCTCCTGGACTTATGGTCTTTGTTAAATTCCTAAAGTGCACATTAACGCCAAGGCTGCATGTGTGTGATTATCACTTCAAAAACTCATTAATCATTCATAAGTGATTTTCAAAAAACATATTATCGTAACCGTGTTTAACTGAAGATGTAGATTCACCCTAATTTACATAAACTTTAACATGAATTTTCTCTAATAAACTTTCATAAATCCTTGATTCTGTTTTACAAAAACACAAAATATAGGTTGGAGTTTCTGAAGTCGTTCAATAAACTCGCAGATCGTGTTTTATCAGGTTTAAAACCACTTGACTTCGCCTCGAGGTTTTAAATCCTGATAAAACACTCCTGCTCGTTTATTAAACTATACATATACATTACTTGTCGACAGTAGTTGACAAATGGTACTGACAAGTATTTAGTGGTTCAAGAATTCTACATCTGAAAACCTCTTTAACATATTTTAAAAGACTAGTGTTGTTTGATTCACACTTTGATATGATGCATGTGATTACTTAATTTGTAAAATATATTCTATAAAGACATGTTTTAGTTTCATGTACATAGTTATAATATTATTAGGATAATTTCATTTTTTAATTTATTTTAACATTTTATTTTGTTTGAGACCATACCTGCCATTTTTTATAATAATAATAATAATAATAATAATAATAATAATAATAATAATAATAATAATAATAATAATAATAATAATAATAATAATAATAATAATAATAATAATAATAATAATATTGTTTAATACTTATATTGCGCATTTTAACATGTTATATATGATCAAATGCGCATTACATTAAATGAAATACTATACACTATATATAAAACTACCTAAAAAATATATATATACAAATTATGATAGTACTAATATTATAATATTTACATGTAGTTGAAAATAGAACAAAGTGTGCATAGCCTTAATTTGAGATAAGATATATCGAAACTAAATAACTAAGTAATAGTAAAACAAGTAAAATAAAATAAAAAACTAAGTTAAGTCACTAAATGCTTCTCTAAAATAATGTGTCTTCAAAAGACTTTTAAACTTATTAAAATTGTTCTCTTTCCTAATATAGTCAGGTAGATTGTTCCAGGTCTTAGGAGCAGCTGCTGTAAATGATCTGTCTGATACTTAATACCATACCGAATACGTTCCAGCAAAAGTCTAAGGGGCGTTTTGGCTGCCCTCAAATACATTACCGTTTTGTTTGGTTTGGTTTAGGGCAATAGCCTTCTGAAGCTTTTATGTTACACAAGCGTTGCGCAATGCTTTGTGGGATATGCTCGGTGCAAAAAAACGAGATGGCAGATTGTTTTGAAAAAAATCACAGCGGAACATTTACCATGAGCAAGATTATTAATATATTTTTTTTTCTCTCTCTATCTCTCTCTTTAATAATTTTTAGTATTGTTTTAATAGAAGAGACCACTAAGCAATGTTTACCGATGCTAACCTTTTGATAAGTTTTACTCAGTTTTGACTGCCGCTTCCCAACAGTGAACTCACATGTCTCAATATATTTCTCAAGTCTTCTATACTATAATATTTCAACAGTTTCACGGAAAATCTTGCTTATAGCACATCTTCATCCATGATTTTTATAAGACAATCCGCCATCTTGTTTTGTTTTTTTTTGTTTTTTTTTTTGCACCGAGCATGTCCCACAAAGCATTGCGCAAGGCTTGCGCGTATCAGAAATACCGTATGCAATCTTGAAAACAATGCCATTACCATATATGGTATTGTAGGTGAGAAGTAACAAAAGGCTTTGATTTGCCCGCGAGATTTGTTTTCTTTTTTTAACAAGTTGAGATTGCAACAGAACAATAGGCATATCTTTGAAACGGTTGACGTAAAAGCTTCAGAAGGCTTTTTGACGTTTGGAAAGACCTTAGTATACATGTTTTTTGAACCATCGCTAAGCGATGTTTCGAGTTTGGTGCTGGATTGCTCATGCAGACATAGCTGAAAGCCGTATTTAATTCTATCGTATTCGTATAAAAATAAAGAAATGAAGAAAGACAAAGACGATCGAACCCCCAAACCCTCAGTATCATAATGAAGTGTTTTTATATATTTGATGTGTTGTTATCTTCCTTGCCACAACTCACGTGTTACTTTTTCGGAGGGAGGAAATAGAAACCCTCGTGGCATGAGAGAGAGCATCACATCAAACAAGCGTTTTCATGAGCCAGGTATCGAACGCAGGTCACACAGTGTTGAGAGACCTGCGCTCTCGCCGCTGTGCCATCGGGATCAACCAGATAAAATATTGTACAGGTTTTGCGTCCATGCACATACTCCTTTACCAATTTATCTACTGGTTTCCACTTCAGTATCATATTTATACATTAATTATACACCTATTTCAAAAATCGTTGTCGCAAACAAAGCCCCAGTCCACACTCTGAAACCTGCAAAGGATGTCGGTATTTCTTCTCTTGTTATCGATTTATTCATAGCATATTTTGATTGTACGTGTTTGTGTTATACGGACCATAACAAATTGTTGTTGTGGTAGATATAAATAGAAATATTTCTTTAAAAACGTGCAATGAAACACAAATTAAGTCTATGTAACCGACATCCTTTGCAAGCTTTAGAGTTTGGACTGTAGCTTCGGCTGCGACAACGATTTTTGAAATAGGTGTATATTGAAATATGCAATACTATATAGTGCCCTATTTTCTACAAACTATTGTACAAAAGCAAGTATAAGGGAGTGAAGTTAGTTATGTAGCAGGCATATCGCTCGTAGCAGGGCGAATTCAAGATGCCTATAAAGAAATGGGTGGCCGAGTAATTAAGACTATCGCATCTAAAGGGCTGTTGTCCAGGCTCGATCGATTATCGGCTAAATGTGTTTAGT